>JAOWBC010000001.1:8543678-8560139 GCA_028566105.1 Hypoplectrus providencianus
GGATTTATGTAGCCAAGTATCACAAATCATAAAAGTGGAGTCGCCATCTGTACAGCATACAACACACTCTTTGCTTTACATAATGAAAAACTCTCCCAAAGCCATTCAACAGAGCAAAAAAAGAGAATTAGTGTATATTTATAATTTATCAGAGGAACAGCTTTGGCAGCTTGGTCAAAGCATTGACAACAACCCTTGTTGACCTTGAGTCACAAACTCACAGCCACACGATAAAAGTTTTTTTCTGAGAAGCATCAACTGAAGGGAGCATGGTGGTTTAATGCAAATAGGAAAGACGTGGTTGATGGGCGTGTAAAATGCCTTGCATGCAATTAACTTTTCCTTGCGTAATCATAGTTTTACTAACCTTTCTTTTATCCATGACCCCACACACAGTTCTTTTTACAATGACCCTAACTAAAAAAGTTGTGATAACCAAACTAATTTACAAAGTCTATTTGTCTTGGGAAGTTTTCTGGTTGTTTTGTGTTAAAAATTAAAAAAATAACTATGACTCAACAGGGAGCTGCACAAATTCTCGTTAATTGCCTCTTGTGATGTCACTTGACAAGTTTTGGCTCAAGATTAGACATTTTAAAACAAAGAAGAAACCACTGGGGGTCTGGAATTAGAAAGAGCGGAGCTCATCAGAGGAGAGCGGCTCTAGGCCACATTAGCATGGCACGAGCAAATCTCTGACTGAACTGGAGGTCGTCAGGTGGCATTGGGGGCATTGAAGGTTTCAGGCTTTGACAAGGAAGAATAAGCCATGGATCCATGTTACATCTACAAAGTGCGGCACAGCTGTCATTGCTTACCACAGATCGATACAGTTGTTATATTCATGGCCAACTTTCCTCCTGGTGTAAGTTTTTCTGCCCAAGAGGCCGTCGGTGTGTTGGTTTTAAATGAGGTGTGATCAGGTGCTTTGTCGGTGCTTTTTACCTTGAGGCAGCAGAAAGTAATTGAGGAATTTACCAACAAAATCTAGTCTAAAGTGAGTGGTGTAGTGTTTTCCCGCTATTGAAAAGCCCGATTATTCAGATATTAGATATGTGTACATATGCGTGCACACTGCTTGTTGCACTTGTTGATAAGGGATGTGCAGCAGTGCTTCATCTCAGACTGATAGATCACCATTAACCAATTTGCTGAAATGCAGTCAAATTGAGTTGCTTATGTCACAGTGTCTCTTGCAGGTGTGTCTTTTGTTACAGTCCAATGTGAGTCCACTGATGTTCTTATTTGTCTTTTGTAAATGTGTTGGCAATGCAAAGCAATATGATCCTTGTGGTACAACTATAATTACCTTGTATGTGTTATGTGTGCAGAGGTCAAGTGTGTATTCCAGAATATAGGGGATTTTAATTCTCTGTTTTTCTCTAAAGTGACTACTGTGATAAAGGAGCTGTCAAACTAATACAGTTAATTGTCAAGAAGATAGAAGAATGCTTTTTAGGGTGTTGAAAGCATATAAGTGTGATTAAGAGTGATTATGAAAAAGTTTGCTTGGCAACAGGAGACAGATTGTGTGCTTTGGTATTGTTCTTGCCATGGACAGGGACATTAGTATGATCAGTTTGGTTGAAAAATATTAAAACATCTGTTGTATTTTTTAGTAATTTACCATTCAAATCTTTCCCACCGACAAATGCAAGACCATATGGTTTTTTCTGGCATGGAATTCTAAATAAAAGAAAAACCAATGAACAGAATTAAAGATAAAAACATTGCATGAGATTGTGAGGCTGTCTTTCCACTGACCTCCGCTCAGGAGTCTGCCTACATCTAGCTGTCCCTTCTGTTCTTCAATTAGGACAACACAGTAGGTGAATTTTTTTTTATTTTTTAGAAAATTAGTTTCCATTTAAAGTACCATTTCTTTTGAGCAAAAAAACAAAACAGGCTTTGAATTTCAAGAGAGTGTATAAAAGAAAATCCAGTCACTTTCATACAACCGCACAGTTCAGAGCCGACATGTAGAAGTCATTAGAGAAACTGCATGTGAAGACACTTCTTCACTTGGGGTTTTTTTTTCCACCAGAGTCCTTTGGTGAGCCCTTAAATATCTTCTGAGCAGCACTAGGATTAAAAATTCATCTTGAGCATATATTTCAGATGTTTATATATGTAGAGTTCTCATCTTGACGGCCTCAAATGTAGATTAAGTTTCTTTTTGTTTTTGTTTGTAAGAGAGATGGTTTATTTCTTTTCATACAGCTGTCTGATTCTATTTGAATCCTTTACTGGCACTGATAGGATCCACAGATAAGATGTGTGCGATTTTGGTGAAAATCGTTTAAAAAGTAGATGGTGTAGTTGTGTATCTTGCACTCAAGGAGCTCCTGGGTACACATATTAGTACTGTTTTTTTCATGCCATGTGCTTATAGAAAGTGGCACATGGTCTGAGGGGCTGGCATTATTAAACTGAGCACGGGTTAACCTTGTGTGGATCCATATCGATAAACTGAAATAATGTCATAGTCTGACATTAGCCCCGCCCCCTCATCAGCTCAACTGGCCTCACCTGTGGCAGCATTTCATCCCTGCTGTCTCCTCTATAGTGCCAGGCTGTTTGATACGCTACACTTTCCCCACCTCAGCTTTCTGCCCCTGACGAGTTCAGCCTGTTCCCTACCTGCTTCTGGTTTGCTCTATCTGGACTTGCCAGTACCTGGTGCTGATCCCAGCTTCGTGGACGTTTCCCTGCCACTGAACTGTCTGTGAGCATTGGCTGTCTGCTCTCACCACACTGACCTGCCTGCACCGTCGTCCGCCCATGGTATTTTCTCCCTGCTCGCTGTATTGAACCGTGTTACCTGAAAATGATCATTAAAAGACATTACGTACTGTCTGTATACCTGAGCGTCTGCACCTGACCCTTTACAAAACACTGCCAGGTTCTGCAAAGATAACCAACTTAAATGTAAAATGTAGATCGTCCGGTAAATTGGGAGCCTTTCCTTTCGGCTCAGCTCCCTCTTCACCACGACGGACCGGTTAAGCGGTCGCAACACTGCTGATGCCGCTCCAATCCGCCTGTCGACCTCCCGTTCCATCCTCCCATTACTCGTGAACAAGATCCCGAGATACTTGAACTCCTCGACTTGAGGAAGGACCTCATCCCCGACCCGGAGAAGGCAATCTACCATTTTCCGGCTGAGAACCATGGCCTCGGACTTGGAGGTGCTGATTCGCATGCCAGCTGCTTCACACTTGGCCACGAACTGCCCCAGCAAGAGTTGGAGATCACTGCTCGACGAGGCTAAGACAACCACATCGTCTACAAAAAGCATGGATGAGATTCTCTGCCTGCCGAACACGACACCCTCCACTCCCCGGCTGCGCCTAGAAATTTTGTCCATAAAGGTTATGAACAGAACCGGTGACAAAGGGCAGCCCTGGCGGAGTCCAACCCTCACTGGGAACAAGCCCGACTTACAACCGGCTACACTGACCAAGCTCGTGCTCCTTTGGTAGAGGGACTGGATGGCCCTTAACAAGGAGCCATCCACTCCATACTCGTGGGGCACCCCCCACAGGATTCCCTTAGGGACACGGTCATAGGCCTTCTCCAAGTCTAAAAAGCACATGTGGACTGGTTGGGCAAACACCAGGCGTTTCCAACAGACCCTCACTATACGTCTGGGCCTGCCGGGTCTGTGAGGCAGCTTCCCCCGCCACCTGACCCAACTCACCACCAGGTAGTGATCAGTTGACAGCTCTGCATCTCTCTTCACCCGAGTGTCCAAAACACACAGTCGCAGATCAGATGATAAAGTCGACAATAAAGTCGATCATTGACCTGCGGCCCAGGCCGTCATGGTGCCAGGAGCACTGTAAACAACCTTGTGTTCGAACATGGTGTTAGTTATGGACAAACTGTGACTTGAACAGAAGTCCAATAACTGAACACAACTCGGGCAGTTATCATACTGTTAAATTAAAACGAACCCAGTGTACCAACAACTATCTACTCACTCGAAGTGATAATTTACGATTTCCTAAGACAAACAAACAGCCGACATGATTTGAGTTGAAATTTTGACATGTATGCCAAAATACAGTAAAATTTTAAGGGTAAAAACAGAAAAAGGAGAATATGTCATCAGAGCGGGGCTTCAGAGCAGAGCAGTTTTGGGCAGCTGCCGTCGTGTGGTGCTGGACATTAAACCCTCCATAGACACTGAGCAAAGCCCTGAAGTCCCTGTTCGACCAGTGTTGTCGGTTGTTCTCCATTCTTCAATTTTCAATTATTCTTCAGCAATAAAACCGTGTTATAAGCTGCTGCACTCACTTAATCCACCTGTCTCTGTGCCAAAAGCTCAGCCTATGACCAGTGATTCCACAGTCCATGGAAACCATCCCAACTTTTAGGTAAATGCAAGATTTATTCACCAATGTTATCTCATGAATAAATATGAAGAAAAAAACTGTTTTCTCACATTTTCTTACACATTTCAATCAACAAGTATGCTCATGTTTTATTTCTTGTGCTTGTCTTCTTGCAAATCTTCATATCTTCCTGTATGCTTGTAGAGCATGAGATACGAACCAAATGCCACTCATAAAAACGTTATTTGATGATACCTTCAACCACTTGTTAAAAGGCAAAATGTGTGAAGTATTTTTCTTCAAGTTAAAACTGCTGTTAATAGATATATAAAAAGAAAGAAGCCTCTTCAGAGCTTCATGGTAATAGCATAATTCTGAAACTCAGCGAACAGTCTTAGCTCCTCTTGTCTGCCTTTAAAAAGGGAAATATCTTATGCTCCACTGTTTGTGTCGAGGACCATTCTGGCATTTCTGAAACGGGCGGCATTTTCTTTGTGTCTAATGCCATCGTGATGGTGCACTTAGAGATTCTCATATTCAAAAGGTACAACTTGCAGTTTCCAATGCTTTTGTCGTCTCCAAGAATTGATTCAACCTCTTTTTTGCAATTTTCTCACACTCTGAGTTCTAATGATATTTTCTGCCACGTTTAGCTCATTTTATACTTCTTATTTTGCATCAAGATATCTCGAAGCTATTGCCTGTCCTCTCATCTTTCAACCTACATACTTATTGAGCTTCCTTGTCTCTTAATCCTTTGACTACTTCTTTCACTGACACTTTTGAGCTTTTTATCTCATCCTCCTCGTCTTCTTCTTTCTTTTTTTTTTTTGCTGCACTTCTTTTACAAGTTTTCTCTGCTTCTGATCCTAAATAACCTTCGAGCTGAGTAGTTGTTGCTGCTCACTCTCATAATGTTCTGTGTGTGTGTGGAGTTTAGCAGCTTTGCCCCTACGCTGTCCCTGTGTGTATATGACTTACTCCACCATCTACTGCCAATCTACTGTCTTACTAAGACTTAAAAACATATTTCTCCCAAACCAATACTTTCCACAGCAACAGCTCTTTGTGAAAGACGTTTATAAAATGCAGCCTGCATTATTATTTTTAAACTTATAACTCAGTTTCACCGTTTCTCTGAATTAAGAGATGTTTTATTGCTGGAGGACAAGAGAAGAATTTGAACAAAAAATAAACTTCCTGGCTCTAACTGTACTTAGTTTAATAATTTTCTGATTAAAAAATAAAACACACTACCTGCATGCCCTTTATCACCTCAGCTACTCATCCGAAAAAGTCTGGATAAAGTAAAATTAAAGACTTGGAATAAACATCTCTTTTTACAGAGCCCTTTGATGGATTTTTGGGTATGTCTAAAATAATAATAATAATAATAAAATATTTAAAAAAAAATTTCAACAAACTGCAATGTTGGCTAAAGCTATTGTTAACTTCTTTTCAGCAGTCACTGCCACAGAAGAGTACAATGTCTGAAGTTATATCCTACATATACTCTCAATTCTGGAGCATTTTGTAAACCAAAACAAAACAAAAAAAACATTATCTATGGGTTATAACAAGAACCCTCGTGCTCAAGACAATGCTATTTTTTTAAATATATATATTTATTTACTGATACAAATTTGGCTGGATATTAAAAAGCATGTTTTTCTTTGTCGCGGAAAACTGAGATCATATGTTTTATACATACATGCTGAACCCAGACTTTAAGAATCATCCAGTCATTGTATCTTACGCAACAGGAGATTAAAAAGAAGGGAGCATCAAAAGCACTATTCCTTAGCATTTAAACAATTCTGCCAGCTTTTAACACAGCTGCCAGCTAGATACTTCTGGGTCATTTTACTCCGTTAGGAACTTTCCAAATCAAACAAGACTATTGGTCCGCAGCCTGTGTGTTTCCCTCTCTCAGTGCCAGTTTGTCTTTGTGTCAAGCATTGCAGCGAATTTCCAAGTGTTAAGTGTTTCTGTTTATTTGTTGTTGTTTTTCTTTCCATCTACGCTCGTTTTCCTCACCTCGGCTTAGCCTTCTCTCTGCCAGATTTGTCAGCCTCTTCTTTTGACTGATTACCTGTGTACTGAACCTTTTTTTGGCAAGTGAAAACTGTTTTGTTTTGTTTTTTTTGTTTGTTTTTTTAATTTAGCCTGATTTTATCAGTTCCTGTCTCTTTGGTAAATCCTTTCTGTTTTTCAGTTGTAACACTGAGGCAGAAAAGCACACATCTAATTCTAGTGAATTGCTGGCTCCCAGGCAGACATAAAAAGTGATGTTATACATATTTATTGTTTATCCACTTCCCTCATTTGGCCTTTGATATGGTTTGCTGACACAGTTAACATTATCTCATTGTATAATTTGTGGGCTTTTATTTATGGTATCTTTATGAAACATGTTTTTGCTTTTGTACTGGTTAATTTATAGATTAAAAGGACTATATCTTCTTAAGAAGGTAGTTTTCTGACACATTGATCATAATTGGTTGGAACAAACATGCCTCAAGGATGAGTTTTTAACGCTTTTTTTATTCCCTTGAATGTAGAGGTTTAGTGGATCTGATCTATTTAAGGCTGCACAGCATGAATTTGTAATGACTCTCCCTCATGCAGGTCAGTGAGGTTTAAGTGTTCCAGTGAAAATTTATTTTAAAGGGACAAAGTGAGGGTTGTGGAGAAAATGAATCTTGTAAACAATAGATAAGCAGCCTAACATAACAACTTTCAGAATCAGTGGACAGGATTTCCAGACACCACCCTACATTGGCTTAGCGCAGCTGTGCAGTCTGGGTTGGTTTTGGATAAAGCAATAACCCTAGGCAGTATGTCTTTGTCTCAAATTCATGCCAGGGAAAATCATAATATAATTTCAGTTTTTGGAGACTTTCCCCGTGCAGTGATATTTCAACCCATCCATCCATTCATTTCCTAACCCGCTTATCCTCTTCAGGGTCATGTGGGGCTGAGCGGTCTATCACAAGGATGACACAAACATACTGTGGGGACAAGTGTGCTTACACCTACAGGAAATACATGAATTTAGGTGATGAAATTTATTCTAAATTAGGAGATACTATAGACTTTATCATTATGTGGTTACTAGTGCAGTTACATTATACTAATTCCTGTAAGATTTAATAAATAAAGATACTTTGCCACAGCAGTATTGCTGGTTTTGGTTAAAAACATTTTTATTAATCACCTTGATGGTCTATTGATAGCCTATCCTCATTTCACACTTTACATTCATATTTTCCCAGTCAATCATTTGATAGACCTTCCTCTTTCTGCAGTACAAAAGCACTGTCAGTTTGTCTCTCGGCCCTGAACACTGAAGCTAGTTAACAAGGCTAATAGGTTCAGCTGGATGCAGCTGCGTTAACCTTGGTGTGGCTCTTTGGTTTGCTGCTTTTAAAAGGCTTCAAATAGCCAGCGAGAGTAGTCCTTGACAGTAAGGAAGAGACATCGCCTTAAGATCTGCTTTAAAAATTGGGCTTTAAAAGACAAAGCTTGAAGCAGCATGAAGCATAAAGTGGCTGTGAAGCATGGCATTTAACTACAGAAAATAATGCCTTTGTTCATCTTCTCGCATATTCCAGCCAGCTGATATATAACTATCTTTCACAAGTCTGTATACTGCTTTTATTCTTTTTTTGGCGAAACATTTCAGTGAATTTTATAGGTACCATATAGCAGGCCCTAGATGAGACAACTGCTATTGTGAGGGGCATTTTAAAAAAAGACATTTTGTTTTTTGCTTTTAAGTTCTATTATCAAGATGATGTTAACTGCACGATACCGTGGCTATAGAGTAATGACAGCATCTGCCAGAATTCCATAAGACAACATTTCTATATTTGTATAAGATGCACCAGGCTTTCCTGCAGCAATATGAGATGTTTTGATAATGGACCAAGTAAAACTTAAAATCCAAACTTTGTCTGCAGTGCAAAGCCAGGAGTCGATGTTGTTGTTGTGGTTTCATTGCCTGAAGTTGACCATTTCCTGTGAACATAGAAGTTTATTTTGAAAAGCAACACAGAGTGTCACAATCTCACTCACAAAAGAGTGTCAATCTCAGAGAATGGATTCCCTGTAAAAATGACCATATAGTGGTATTATTAGTGGTTGATGCTGATGAGGAGGAGGACTTTTAAATCACAATCTTTCTTTAACCTTAATAAAACATTCCCACTTTTTTTGGATGTCCTATCGTTGTTGATTATAAAATGTTATCGACTGAAGTAATACTTTCCTCTGTGTGTGCTGTATGAAGTTGCATACAGCAAAATCATTTTTTCGAATTGGATCCAAATCTGAAAAGTGAAGCTATTGAAAGAAAGAAAAAAACTTCTAGCTAGTTTTCAGGTATTTTTTCCCCTCAAGATTGTATCAGTTCATACCAGGGTGAATGGTCTGCATGGATTGAAATATAATTTAACAGTATCAGAGAGATACCTGAAATATGCACACACACTGTGACGACCCATCCATAGTGTCGAAAATTGGTGTGGAAACGAAGCTTTTGCTCCAATAATTATACAACCTCTAACTACCTTCAAAGCAAATCAGTATACAGCATAATGCTATAATGGACGCCACTGCAAATTAAAATCTATCTATTCAGTTACCGCTTCATAAAAACAGCAACATGTCACATCATACCCGTGTGACAGGGATGCACAAAGCAGAAGAGCGTCAGTGTCACTGTGACGAGGAAAGGAGAGAAATACGGAGAACAGAGAGAGCTGGAGAAAAAGGACTGAGACTGAGCAACCATGAATAAGACGCTCAGAATGACTGTTGACACTCATGGATATGGCAAGACGAACCACTTCGCAGCGTGCCAGTAAAAAGAACGGAAAATCCACTTAAAAATGAGAAATTGTAAAAAAATAAATAAATAAACAAAAAAAAAAGCGAGAAATGGGTGTTTGCAACACAAAGGGGGAAAATGAGTTCTAAGAAAATCAGTAAGAACGGGTTGGTCATTATTACATATGACTGCATTCATGGAGTGGAGGAGCAATTATGAAATAAAGAGCATATTATAAATCATACTTGTAACCCATAATAGCTCAAGCAGTAAGAAATTCCAAGCATTCACACAGCCCGTAGGAAACCATTTCAATTCATTTATCCAGAAAAGCTAATTAGATTCTCCCAGCATTTTGGTGGTGAGAGTAGAAATGCACTAATCTGGAATAAACAGAAAAATGATTTGTTCAGAAACAGCTCTACCTTAATAAGTGTTCAGTGATGCACGGTGTTGTGAATTGGTGCTCATTTATGAATTGTTATTTTTATTTTATCCAAAGGAACAGCACAAATAGTCTGGGAAAATATGTGGAAGGAAGGCAGGAGGGAAGAGAAAACAAATGTACAAAAGCTACGATTGTGATTTCATGAAGACCGCACAAGGATTTGAATGGATATTGTTTTCCAAAGTAATTTTTTTTTGGTGTAAATGTCAACTCACAGTGCACAGCCACTCATTTATGTGCTGAATTAACAGAGTAAGGAAAATAAAATGTCAGTGGGTGAAGACACAATGCACATTAATGTATCATTCAGAATAATACATTTGAGCACGTTTCAGTCAGTCAGCCTGCTTTTATGTCAAGGCTGCAAGTCAGCAACTGTTGAAGATATTATTAAATTTAATTAAATTTAATTTAGGTAAGTCCTTCACTGTTTATGTCAGGTCCCCCTCAGTATGATTCTGAACAATTTTGGTGGTACATTCATTTTTTTAAAAGTCCTAACATCAGGTAAAAGGTATAGACTTTTGGTTTGGATTTAAAAGCTACAATGTCATATTTAAGCTGCCATCAACATTTTTGTGCAGCAACTGCATTCATTAATTTGAAACTTTTGAAAGCGCTTTGGGAGTCTTTATTTACTAAAACCATAAACATGCTCCACGCGCTCACCAGTGCAGTCTCACTCCATGCTAGGCAGATAGCAAGACTTTGTCACAGCCTCCAGTGTGTGATAAAGAGTGCAGCCTATAGTTGTGTATGGCATGCAGCAGGGTTTCCATCAACTGAAATGTAAACCCACTGGTATCTGTTCTTGATATAGTAATTAATTCAGAAAGTGGATAAGTCCCGGCAGACTTGTAGCACTATGATCTCATGACCTATCTCATGGCTTGTGCAGAGGCTGTGCTTTAAAAAAAAAAATGTCTATATGAGCCCTGTTTCTATCTTCACAGCTTTCATCCTGATTCGCAGAGACACTTTCGACTGTGGCCGTTTCATTGCTTTAACGACTATGTCCAGTAATTGAATCGTTTCGTTGGATTTTTCCAACAATTTGGCATTTGTGAAGGCGGGGGAGGATGAATAAGGACGTAAAGATAAATGGGATTGATGGGGAGATCGAAGAAAGCGTCATTTATCATGAAGAATTCAAATACACTATTTGCTGCTTGAAAGCAGTGAAGCACCAGAGTAATCAACCCAGTCTAGCGTCATTTTCATCCCATGCTGGATGACCTTAAAACATCCATTTTTAGAGATGTGTTGTGAAATAATGAGACATGCACATGAGTGCGCGGGGTTAAGGTGCAACAGACAAGTCAGTGAAGCAGTTACAAGTAGTATAAAGAAGAGCGCTGAATTGGTAAAAAAAAAAAAAAAAAAAAATGTTAAGAGGACGCATCTGAATGACCACTGGCACATGACTGGACACAACCAAACAACAAAATGCATCATTTGTTCTTCATGTGGAACATAAAAAACACATTTCCACAAAGGATAATGCTTTTCACTCGGATAGCTGTTGAGAGCTGAACTGCTCATGTCCCACAGGCTGTTAAATGTGACAGCTTGTTCTGAAGCTGGACTGTACAATAGTCTGCCGGCGATAACTAAGGTATACAGAGAGGGAAGCTGCCAGAAACCATTTTACATGACAGTAATTGGAAAAATAATCACAGACAGCAAGGGTGGATGGATTGGTAAAATAAAGGTTGACACCATTTTTCAGTTTAGCGTTGTGAAATCAACCAACCGACATCAATTATTTGTCATGTCTAACCAGCATCAATTATTTTTGGCATTAAGATTGTATTCTATTCATTGTTTTTATCCCTCTGTTGGATGTTTGGCCTATTTACTATAAAGTAAACAAGGAGGGAAACATGAGTAAGAGGAGAGTGAGGGCAGCCGCACGTCTCCAGTGATTGCTTTCCATCATCTCTTACAGCGTGGTCAGTTTTGCCTGGACTCAGGATCTCTTTCTTCTGATTGGAAAGAAGGCTCTACAACCTACCTCTTATGGCAGCCATGTTTTTTACCTCTTGCCCAGAAAATGCCACTTTTACAGATGGGGGAGCACTTTACAGTCAGGGCACGTTCAACGAGTCATTACTGGGAGGAGGAAGGAGAAGGAAGAGACAGACAGATGTGAGGAAATAGACAGATGAGGAACAAAGTGATTGAAAGGTAACAAATGGGAAGAAAAGGAGGGAATGGGGATCAGGTGAGTCACAAAAAGAGGTTTTGAAAAGACTTGCAACAAAAGAAGGGAAAACTGTGTTCCCACCTGCTTTCTCTACCACATACTTGCAAGCAGGGATAGAAAAGTCACAGTGTTTCCTTAATTGTAGGAAATATTTTCGGCTTTCCTCTTCTTACACCAGGCTGCAGTTGGACTCCATCAGTCCAAATTAATGAGCTCCCTGAAAAAAAAAACATCAGCCATCAGTCTCAAGCTCTCTCTCTCTCTCTCCATTTCTCCCCCTTTTATTCATCAATATCTTTCCATTAATCTTGTAGGACTTAAATATGCTATCATTTATGCGCTACTTAGACTGGAGGTACATGTCATTAGGGACAAATTAAATCTTAAGTTTGAAAATTTATAAACGTTATATTGGAAAAAGTCAAGAAAAATATGCAGCCGCAGTCAAAGATAGAAAATGATTCATACTGTTTGTATAATGCCAAGTCTGCTGCTTAATAAACTCTAAATTGGGCTCCAGGAGTCATCTGTTTGGACAAGTGGTTTAGTGGGCAGGAAGGAAAGAAAATACCTTTTTATGGTTCAGTGAGTCCTTAATTTGTCACCCATTCTCATAATCTATCTTACTCAAACTAGACTGGCTAAAGTTGGAAATAATTAGTTGTGCCCTAATTGAAGAAAGAGACGCCGCTTCTTTCTGTGATGGCTCCTAAAATGTGCATGTTGCATGTTGGTTTCTGCTCTGTTCAAGCTGAGAAAGAAGCAACTTGTGAACAGAAAATGATCAGACTCATTTTGTGACCGTCCTCCCAAGAAAAATGAGCGCATCAGTCATCGCTGCAAATCCCCCAAAACAACATTTGTTTACGTTGAAATGACAAGCCCTCTAGTGCCTGCATGAGTTATGAGTGTCGAGTCACAAAGCCTGCATAAGGAGGAGGTTGTGATGGAAGTTTAAAGCTTTGCTACTGCAGACTGCTGTTCACTTCCTGTGTGCAACTGACAGTCAGCAATGGTTTTCTCGAACCAAAACAACTTGCTCAAAAAAGCAACCAAGTCTGCAACAAATATGACGTCTTGCTTTAACATTTTGGGACCATGGCGATACCCTAACCAATTGGTGTTGTGCCTAAACCTTAACCATACATCTTATCAGGCCACTAAATGAATTTGTACAGTTTTAGAAGGCGCAGACAAACTATGCCGTTTAGAGATAGCAGATCTGAAGACGTGTGTTGTCATGTGGCCGTTTCAAAAAAATATATTTTGTGGTTTTATGTGGAGGATATTTTGTTCAGGCTTCTAGCTGTTGGCACCATCTTCTTTTCATGACAGCCTAATGAAATGTTTCCACTTGTTTGTCACACATGCATCATAATTTCTATTCTCTGCATTTTTACCTTAGGAAATGGACTTGAGGAAAAATGTCCTCTAAAAGTTTTTTTTTTGTTGTTAAATCAACATGTCCAAATACTTAACTGTCACAACTGAATGTTTGCGTTTAGGCAACTTGAAGCACTGTAATAATGTTCAGGGAAGATTATGGTCTTGGTGGAATGCAGAAAAATGTCAGCATTGACTTGATCATGCGCCAAACTAACTGATGTCCAGACATAACAAAGTGTAGAGCTGGATGGGTCAATTCAAGCCTGGAGTTTGACGTATAAGGCTGATTATCACGTCCAGTGTAAATTGAAATCTCATTGTTGTTATTTTGACTGAACATGAATAACTGTGCCCAGTAGTTATGAGCAGAAATGGTTTCTTTTAAGCCAGCTCCTCTTCTTTCACCCTGACCTGGGTCAAGTGTTCTGTTGCCTAAAATTAGCCATTTCGTGAAAGAAGGAAAGTTTATTTTGAAAAGCCACTATGCATGGAAGAACCTGAATGTGACACTCCATCTCTGACACACCCAAAACGAATGAAAAAAGGGTGTCGTGTGCATCAGTATCAGATGCTGAGAGAAGTGAAAAGCATCATCATCTGGGTTGAAACTGCAGGATAAGAGACGGAGCAGTGAATGAACAGTGCCTGAAAGCTTGTTATTTTCCTGCCCTTATATTGAATGTTCCTATTTCTCAGTTGCCTCAGTCACCATCCCTTCACCCGAACCTCCCCCCTCATCAACCTTGTTTCAATTTTACAAATCATCCACTGAATATATGGGAGTGTCATTTACCACAGATAATGAAAACATCTGCAGTAGATATGGCTGCAGTTCCCTACGGAAATCAAACGCTGTCATGTTTTTCTAATCAACACACCAAAAAAAGAAAAACATTATTCCCTATGCAGATTTATGCACCACTCACACACTTTTTTCTTCTTCAAATCCCATAAGAAAAGGAACCATTCCCAACAGAAAATGGGCTCTGGTGCCTATTCATTTTGATAAAGGTTGTTACCTGTGTTGCTGAGCTATAGGGGTTTAACTATGAACATAACAAAAGAAAATTTTCTGCACTATTTAGTTTACATTGCTGTTGTGCCCCTTCAGTATAATTAGATTTTTAATCAAAGATCTCCATGTGCTAATCAGCTATCTGCACCCTTCAAAGATTTCCAGGAATGGTAGATTAGTTTGCACCAGACTAATGGAAAACTGGAAATGTTTGCTGCTTGCTGTCAACAACATGAAGTGATATTGGACTGATAAACTACCTGGAAGTCTCCTTCAACCTAACCTTCCTAGTCTTCACTGATGCTAGTGAAGTTGGTCTTGGGGCTGTTCTGGTCCGCTTTGTATCATTATGAACACAGGAATTCCTCATAGCCCCCAACCGGATTGTGCAAAAAGAAACCACTTTGCCCTAAAATAAGAGTGCTTTGCTGCGTTCAGGGTCCTTAAAACTGGTTTACCTGCAGGGAAGGCTCTTTATAGTGGCAATGGATCACTCAAATCTCCATTGGGTGTTAAAACCATTAAATACCCAGCACCCAAACCATAATGTGGTCTCTGAGGCTGCAGGATTTCACTTTTCAAATGAGATTTCAAACAAAAGACTTTTAAATCTCCATTCAGTGAGTTTTGGAAGCCCAGCAGTAGGGCTCTGTGAGCCAGGCTCCCTACCAGGCCTGTACAGATAAAGGAAGTCATGAGGAGAAAATAGTTATACTAAATAAGTCATTATGACAGACATTTTCTACAAGATTATGGAAGTACCCTAGACCTTGTAACCGTTGATACATAAAGCACTACAACACCTGTTCTTCCATCAGGAATCGCTTACTGTGAATTTTTGTAGGTTCAGTTTCAGTTGTATAGGCAACAAAATACAACTTCTCCGCCGCCATCTTGCTGCTGCAGTCTGACGTTTGTTTGACCCAGCCTCCCTACAGACTTTCATCCAGTAGAACAAGGATTGTGTCCCCTGTGGAAACAAAAGTAAACAATATTTACCACAAGTCAACTTTTTTTTTTAAACGTAATTTTGCATTTACGTCATGTTAAATTCTTTTTTTTTTTTTTATGTTCATTACAGCAGTAATGTCACCATTGTAACTTCTGGCATTAATGTACAGTTACAACAAATGCATCCTGGTGCATGTTGGCTTTGCACTGAGGGATTTATTGCTTCTACATTGCACTCATTTACCACCAACACTGATTGGACATCCACATAAAAGGTGGCAAATTTCCCCTTTGAGAAGAAAATGTTTACGCTTGTACAACAGATTGGCTACATCCTTGTTTGTGAGATAATCTCCCCTTCAGCTTGCATGCCCGACTGCTTAGAACATTTCTTACTTGATTGTATTAGCATGTTCGTTTATTACTGTACATGTATTTTAGGGCGGGAGGGAGGAGTGAGAGGTGCGAATCAGGTTTCTAGGCCAATGCTGTATTGGATTTATGACTGTAATCAGCGAAATGAGTCATTGAACCTGTGCATGCTCTTACAAGGAAGGGGAAATGAGATGATGTAGAACAAGAATGAAGGAAAGGGAAATAAAATGGAGTGATAAAGGTTAAGGATAAGGTACAACTGAACAAGAAAAAAAAAAATATATATATATATATATATATATATAAAGCTATAAAGCCCATTTCAAGTGTTCTGAATCAAATTTCTCATAATGTAAATTCACAATGAATGTTTTTATTCACTTTAACACATTGCTATCACCTTAATGACAGCAGTTGATATTAAGTTATTCATAGTGATATCAAGAAGGTTGTGAATATAATTAAATAAGACACTTCGCATCATAAATTATATATGTATACACTGCCTAATTTACATTTGCTATACCTTTTGATATGGGTTAAAAATAGAATAAATTGGTGGCTAAGTATAAACATTTACAAGCTGCATTACCAACCTGAATGCACTATTTCACAGCATAAGTCATGTTTAATTCTTTTCTCTGAAACCGCAGTTATTTAGCACTTCTGCCTTCATATTGCCAACTGCTTAATTCAATCTTAATGTCAGAGGGTGTGAGTCACTCAGTCATCTTCCTTACTATGGCATATATAGTGTTGCCAAACTGGGAGCAGAACTAAACTGGTGTGTCTCAGAATGACCCCTCTCATAAGGGGCTGTGTGTCTGTGTGTCTATGTGTGGGTGTGTGTGTGTGTGTGTGTGTGTGTGTGTGTGTGTGTGTGTGTGTGTGTGTGTGTGTGTGTGTGTGTGT
>JAOWBC010000001.1:8563271-8583302 GCA_028566105.1 Hypoplectrus providencianus
TGTGTGTGTGTGTGTGTGTGTGTGTGTGTGTGTGTGTGTGTGTGTGTGTGTGTGTGTGTGAGTGTGTGTGTGTGTATGCTGCGGTAAAGATTGTTCCGGTCAGTTAATTTATGCTGTGACAGGGAACATGTCAGGATACAGTGTCATCTGTCGGAGACAGCTAATTAGATCACACTGTAGGGCTTTTTACCCCCCCCCCTTTCGCCCCGCCGTCCTCCCTCTCTCTCTCTCATCTCTTTCACAATTCTCAGGGTAATTTTCCCCCTGCCTGCTTTAAAGTAACACCAGCCATGAAACAGATAAGACAGCAACACAATTATGAATATATTTGCATCCTGCTTTTAATTAGAACTTTTGTAATTGCGGGAGCTAACCTATTTTGTACTGACAATTTCAAAAGTTAAATCAATTTGAACAAGCATGAAAGTGGAAGGAAAGAAACAGCCGTGCCTGAATAAATAAATGAAATAGAGCCACTTGAGTTTTAATTATAAAAGGCATCACCATGTGTCGTTGTTTGAAATGAAGCCTGTTGAAAGATTGTTGCGATAACAAGCCAGTGCCACATTCATGCAGTTTTGCTCTCCCTTGACAGTTCAAGTCCAGACAGACTTGAAGGACCACTGTGTAATATATGCGTGTGCGTGTGTGTGTGTGTGTGTGTGTGTGTAGATGTGCAGACAGTTTCTTTAACAGTCCCTTCTTTGGAAAGAATGTCACTTGAGGTGCACAAACACTTCCACAGTGTCAAAGATTATAATTATAGCACCGTGTTAATGGATAGAGATTACATAGGCTATGTGTTGAAATACACACACTTTTGTGCTTGTGTAGAGGACACTTCACATGAAGACAGGCATCATGAGGCACAAGAGGTTTGGCGGGGTTGTACTGTACTGGGATACCATGCATAATTCACTAACCTATCGATTGGAGGCATTTGGTTCAGCAAGCCGTTTGGCGTTGCAAGCCTCTTCTGACTATTTTCGGCACGGACAATGTTCCCAAAATAACTACATTGATTTTTGATTGGGGTAACAGGCTAACTCCAATAAAACTTCCCGGAAAGGAATCTTATTGCATTTATGCTAGAAAACAGAGAGGGAATTCCAAAGTATCGCTTATGAGACATGCAAATTGGAAAGGCAAAAAGGACATACAGTATTGTCTTGTGTCTTGAATCAAGGACTCTGTTTGAGAAAACTTTTGCAATATGTGAAACAGACCAGCCTCAACTGCAAAAGAAAAAAAAAGAGAGAGAGAAAGAAAGAAGACCAAGAGTAATCAAGAGAGAAAATGAATGCCGTGACCTTCATCAGAATATCTGTACTTTATTGCACTGAAGCCCATTTCTGTACTCGTCATTCATGGAAAAGTGAAAACACTGCGTTCTCATTACTCATGTGCATACTAGTAAATGCACCTGCTACTGTGTTTGCTTTTGTGCAAGTATAATGGCAATATGTTCAGCTGATCCTTTCCGGAGGGAGGATGGTAACCACAAGTGAATGTCATGCTGTGTTTGTTTTGTGTTTGTTAATCTCTTATACTAAAGCTAAACGGCCCCTCATTTGTTTGCATATTTTCTGTAGTTTTATGCGTAAAGCACAAATAATGCTACATTTGTTTGCATATGTTGCCAATCTTTTTTTTATTTTTTTTTTACATTTATGATATATTGAAATAAATGTATGAACTCTAATTACAGAGTGTGAATCTGTGTGAATGTCAAAGGTAAACACAGGCTGGTAATGTGCTATATGAAATATGAGATATGTCTCCTTACATCAACATCAACTACATATAACAAAGCATATGGTACTATTTGTTTGTTAATACTTAAAATGCTCATTTAGTTATTTAAAAGTGTTTTTATGTTCTATATTCTGTCTGTACACTTAAATATAACCTGATTATTCTCTGCTGTTCTTGAAGAGGCCCTCGCACCACACACTGATTCCTGTCATATAACTGGTTAACTTAAGTTCTGTGTGTTTTTGATTAACATCACTTGAACCAGTTAACACGTACAAAGAAGATGTGCTAAACCATCTGAATTGAAATCATTCAACATCAGCCTCTCCATCGATTCCTTTTAAACGGTGTAAAATGCGATTTTCCACACAAATTGGTGATCCTCTTTAATCTCTTATGGATTGCTTCAGCAATCCCTGCTTTAGTGTGAGGCCACTGAGGAGCGAATGGGCCCGAGCAATGGGGGGAGTTGTTTAGGTTACCCCTGAGAGTGACACCTGGGGGGGGAGGCACGTGCAGACATCAATATGTGGGGGAAGGGGAATGAAAGGAAGTGATTATGTTTAGTGTCTAATGGATCTTGAAAGGATTGTAATCAAAGGCTGATCCCTTTTCATCAAACTAACTCCACTCTCTCAGGAGCAATTTGGAAAAAGGCATGTTCTTCACACTTTCATGCAAATGAGAGATTGAATTGTTCCAGTAAGTTTCATTGGGTTTAATCATCCCGGGTTCATGTTGCTTGATGGGTGACACACATGTAAGGAAGTAGCTGGGCTTGCTCAAGTAATTCAAATGGAGGAGTGTGCTTCTTATGATCCTGCTGTGATTAAAAGCCACCAGAATGGTGCGGTTTCATAACCTCAAGCATCTCAGCAGTCTTCAGTGGGAGGAGGTAGTGGCAATGAGACACAAGAACATTATTTGCTCACATGCAATGCTATTCATTAAGTTTCTGAGTGAAAAAAGGATATACGTCAATGTACTGCACCAAAGAGGTAGAGACATTTTTAGGACTTGCAAGATACATCAATCAACATTTCCTCCTTTGTATAGAAAAACAACTCTAGCTGACATTACATTCCCTTCAAAGCATATTTAAAGTTGCAATATAGCTGGGGATAAAGAAGACAGAGTGTGATTTCCTGTTTTCAGTTAATTCATTTTTTATTTCTTTATCACAATATAAAAATACTGTGATGGAATATTTCATCCATATCTCTTTTCCTTACTGCTGGCATGACCTGAAGCAATGTCATTTACGGATGACAGCTGCACGGCGGGAGCAGTGAGGGTTCAACCACTCTGCAAAATATTTTGTGGCCTTGGAGTTTGATTAGCAGTTTGGGTACTAACGTTTCTCTTTTAGTATTTATTTATTTATTTATTTTTTTTCATTTTTGGAAAACAATAATGTTGAATTTGACTGCATTTGAGACACTATACTTTCCAGTTGTTGTTTTTTTATGACTGCTGATCACTCTGGGGAAAAAAAACCTTTTTGCAAACAATTTTCTTTCTTTCTTTCTTTCTTTCTTTCTTTCTTTCCACATATGATTAATACTGACCACACATCCTGTAGATACATTCTACACACGCCATGCCAACATACTATGCATCCTCAAATAAACCCAGGCAGTTAAACTATGCAGTTTTACACCAGGTGCCAGCTGTTCATCAATAAATGTCCCATAGGCTTTTTTTTATTGAAATTTGAGTACAACAGCATTTGTTGGAAGAGCTCAATAATACAGCATGCAGTGATAATAGGGTTTATAGAACAAAGTCACAAAATGCAATAAAAAATAAATGAAGTTCTTATATAAAATGGTGTGTATGTGGGTGGGTGGGTGTGTTGTGGGTGTGTGTGTTTATTGTCCTTATTTAAACAAGGGTGTATTTGAGGTGAGAAGCCTCTACAGTATCAGTCTTCCAATAGGGATGACACTAAGGGGCTGGATTCTCCTCTTGACGCTGACAGTGAGCCAAAAAGCACTTTGAAATACGAAATAAGAGATGAAGAAGGAAGAAGCCATCTGTCAAAAAAAAAAAAAAAAAAAAGAAATACCCAAAGATTGTGAAGGTCGACTTCATTCTATAATTGTTCCCATATTTAACATAGCTAATAAATTGAACTAGAAAAACAAATAAAACTTGGCACCAAAGTCCAATTAGCAGCTTGGAAAGACTCAGGTGGACACAAGAGCAGTGCTGTGGCAATGCAGTATCAGTGCAGTCTGCTGTATCAGATCACTTTCTCTATGCAATCATGAACACATTTCCAATATGTCCATCTGATAAAGGTTTCCGCTAAGGATGATCCCTTTTCTCTACTCAAGCCTCTGCTCCTCTCGCTCCTCTGAGCAGAATTAAGGGAATTGAGATGTCATTTATGATGGCAGACCCAATCAATTTCCAAGGGTCATTGGAGGACAGTGGAGCGAAGGGACATGGAATGAAATGAGATGCACCTTCAGTAAGTAGTAACAGGGAACTGTGTCTTCAGGAGTCACAGGAGCAGGCACACACGGGGGGATAGCTAATAAACAACAATGATTTCATTATACATAAACTAAACGGAAGATTTTTGCCACTCTGCAAGACAACAGCTCAGGATGTGAGGCTCAGGAAACAGGCTGCTGGCATACATAGTGTAATGACTGGGACAGAGACTCCAGCCTCACTGCAGGGGAGATAAATAGACAAGATTACTAATTACCAATTTACCTGCAGCTGTGACTGCAGCACTGTGCCTCCACTGATGTCTTCAATCCAGACGGATACAACAACCACACCCCGCTGCCACAGTATTAACTGTCAATGAGTAAAACCATTAGTGGCACACAGTCTATTCTGTGCCTGTGTGTTGGGGAGATGTGGAGAGACAAGGTCTCCAGCATAAAGGGTGGACATTTGGTGACTATACTTATGGACTAACATGAGTACAGAGTGAGGCTCAAAACAAAATCTTACGGATTACTTCAAAAAATGAGTACAGATGGTCACACTGACATTGAGGATGCACTCAAGTGCTGAGCAGAGTGCCCGCCATGTTGTTGGGATAAATGAGGAGAATAAATACTGAGATAAATTCTCAGAGTAACCACTTTCACGGTTTTACCATCTGTGATGAGTGAAACAAAGTGTGTTTACAACAATACAGCACGACAAATCAAAATGTCCAATCTGTAGGTGGAATTCTGAATGCAGATGTTGAACCTGACAAGGATAATATCTTCAAGCAGTTCAAAGAGCACTTCTGTAGCGCACTATGCCTGTGGGAGGAGACGGCATATTCTATTACACTCAAACTGCGTCCTTGAAGTGCATCTTTGATTGCCTTCTGATATTGTAGCATTAGATCAGAGTACCAAACCTTATGACTTTCTTTTTTTTTATCTAGGCTCTTGCCAGTTACTGCAGAATGCTCTTAAAATGCCTTAGAGCATCAGCACATACAAGAAACAACACTGACGGTGAAATACACTGGACACACGCACCCTGTGCAGAGCAGCGGTTAGTACAGAGAGAACGTGGAATCGCCCTTCAACTGGAGGGTGCCGGTTCAAGCCCAAGTAGTGACAAGCGTTCATCCTGCTAAAGTGCCTTTGAGCAAAATAACGAACTTCGACCAGTTTCCAAAGAACACTGAGCTGACCTAGCGGCCTGACTTGCCTGTGGACAAGGGTAAGCAATGAGAAAATTTCCATATGTGGATCAATAGAGTATCGTGTAATTATTACACACACAGACCTTTACCCTGCTTCGTGTTACCATAGGGACAAGGAAAAGATCTAGTCAGACAGCATTTTCTATTCAAGCCATGGTAGTGCAGCAAAGGGAAAGCCTCAGTGCATTATGAACTGCACATCAGTGCACTTGACCACACTCAAGCTATTATACTGTATTTGGCAGGAAGACGATAAAAAGATCTATACTGTAAAAGCCTACACAGACAAGTACACACTCCAAAGGATAGAATCGCATGTTATATATAGCGCTGTTTGGAACTGCCAAGTGCAGCATTTTGAACTGTTGACCACTTGAAGTTTGAAGGTTTTCTTGCATAGATCAGGCTGTACATCAATGTTTTATGCGAGTTGATAAGAGGGAATGTTTTCATGTACTGTACAGGATGTTTTTCCTCTCAAATCACTGCTCTGTAACCAGAGAGAAAGCAACCCCACATGTCTTAATTGAAACGATATCCATAGACTCGAGTGAAAATCTACTGGCTGTATTGAGGATTAATTTTAATGTTTTAATCAGGAAAAACTTTGCACATCTATTACATGAATATGCGCATAGGAGAGGGATGAGTCGATTTAAAAGCAAAGGAGACTCCCACACACCGTCTAAAACGACACATTTATTGCAATGTGTCCAGTGCTAAACCTTCATCAGGCAGTTGTGCAGCCATTGTATAACCTATTACTGTTTCGAAAGCCACAACAACCAGCTACACTTTAAGTTACAGTAAGTGAGACAAATTTTGGTTTACCACATTTTGTGTTCTTGCAGTGGACACCAGAGATCACAACTCAGGTCTACAGAGAAATACAGAGAGCTTTCCCTGGCTTCATCAGCAACGTGTGAACTTGTTTTGTCAAGGCTGAAATGTGGTAGATGTTCTATAAAATGTAAAATTAAAACATTTTAGCTTTATATAAATGCGCTAATATCTTAAAGCTGCATTTAATTATTTTGGCTATGCAGAAATAAGCAGCATACACAATATTGGCATAATCACCTAAATAATGTGAAATGTGGCAACCTCAATTTTCCAACTGTGGCTGCAACACATTGGCAACATATTCTAACCACTCTTGTATCCCACGTCATTGTTGCTATTTTGACCATCATGATTGCCATTTCAAATGTACTGCTGATGTTGTAAAATGATTAGGTTTACCACTTCCTAAAGGTTAAGTGCCAAGACCTTTATTCAAAGGCTAGTGGAAAAGAACAGTTAGGTTTGAAAAAAGGAAGAGAAAAAAAAAAAACCCACACAACATCCTCATGCAAGTTCCCACAAAATGATATGAACACCACTTGCTGGTTGAAACACCAGGGCTGCTGTGATGTGCTGTGAAAGGTTTTCTAACAGAGAAAATAGACTACAGGCTAAAATATTCAGCTATAAATGTTTAAGCCTCCAGACAAGGAGCCAATTGTGCACCGAAATTGGCAACTAGCAAATATATAGTGAAATAGTAGCTGTTATTAGCATCTTTACTTTATTTGTTAGCTTGTGACTATAGCATGGCTAACACAGTGTTAGCAGTTGTGAAACAAACTATATATCAAACTTATATCTACTGTGTTGTTACAGTGTGTTTTCTATCTGCACTGACAAATCTAGTCTTCACCAGAGGTTTTAAGTTTCTTATATAAACTATCATAGTTGTGGCGTAGCTTGCATGGGCTAGCGTTGGTTCAATGTGATATTTGTGCACAGACATCTTCCCCTCCACTAGGGAATATGAAAACACCTCCCTAGTGACAAACTTTGCACAGATACAAGTTAGTACACTCAAGGTCGGACACAAAAGAGGACATAAACATAAGAAAAAAACACGTCTGACTGGGGTGACTTTAAATACTATGCTAAACAGTTTTGCAGTCATTCACAAGAACCAGCTCAGTGTGTCTCAAGTATGCTCCGTTTCCCTGTTTTTCCAAGGTTTTCTGTTTGTTTGTTCTTCATCTCTATTCCCACGACACATAAAATCACTTTTGACAGTAACATGGAGTGGAATACAATTCTAATTGTAATAATTGCTGAAAACAGCGCCAACCCATTAAAAATACCCTGCTGTATATGAATCCGGCTCTTGAAAAAGCCGACCAGTGGCAACTGCCCCAGGCATTAGGAGTTACTGATGCAAGCTAAGCTGTTACTTGGTTGAATAAAGTGAGTTTCTAATGGGTCACTCTTCTGCATCACCTAAGGCAATGTTGAAAATACCAAGGAAATGACAGGGGGTGAAGACGAGACTGACACTTATTGTTATATCCTAAGTGTCCCCATGCCCTGAGGCTACAAGTCACAGTTTCTCATGAGAGGACAATGAAACATGGACACTGATGGGGGCCATGCATGCAAGCCAGTGCATTTGTCTAATTGTCTTTCTACTGTAAAGAATACATCCCTCAAGGGCTGTCTTGATCTAAATACCTCTAGGGTTTCTCTGTCACTCAGAGCAACTCATTTAAATCATGGAACTCTTCCTGGTATAGGTTAAAAGGAAAAATGTAGCACTTAAGGCAATGGTACACATGTGGACGTGTGTTTCATTTTTATCAGACTCTTGCCCTTACTTCTTACTTTTGTCTCCTTGCCATGTGCCTTTTTTTTTTTTTTACCGCATATCTTACAATATCTCTATAATATCTTTCCTTCTCTTCCTTCCTTTGCTTCTTTCTTTCTTCCCTTGCTAACTTCCTTCCTTCCAAACACAGGGTCCTCTCTCAAGATGATCCAAAACGTTTCTAATTATTATCCTCTCCCACAGGAATAACTGGCTGCCAGGGGCTGCTAGAGTTCACCGAACCTGCAAAGTGTACAGCTGTTATCTTTGACTGGTGTCCAAAAACAAAATTGGAGCATCGGTGGAAGGCGGGTGTAAATTCTGTCTGTCTAAAATACAGTGGCTAGTAATATTTTTTATGTTTCTGTCTTTAAGTCACTCAGCCTGATGAAAACAAACTGTGTAATAAACAAAACATGGCGTTCTCTGAGGAATAATTCAGGTTAATGCACAGAAACAGCAGGTAAGCTTATACACACACTAACACTGATGCACACACACTCCAGAAACAATTAATGCTGCATTTATTTAAAATCATTTGCTGCTTTGGTGAAGTCAGGTCTAATACATCTGATGTTTTAATAAAGCAATGCAAATACAAACTGCCAGATTTGATTGCTTAAAGAAACTTTAGTGTGCTGCAATGCATTCTGCACAAAGGCCCTCACTCATACTTAACATTTAACAACGCCTTCTGAGTTTAGGAAGCAGGAGTTGTTCAAACTTATATGAAGACCGGGAATCATCGTGCATTACATATTACTACATTCCAGCAGTATTATTATTATCATTATTATTTTTTTTTTTTTATCATAGCACTACTTCTGCTTCACACAGTGGTGATTAAGAAATCATGCACATATGGTTCAGAAATGCACTAAAAAAATGGATGTGCTCCATTTCTCCTCTACACTGTTTTTCAGGTGCAATGGTTAGTTTTGTAACAATGTTTAAAGAATCGTTCACTCGAGCAGCTGTTTTTGTCAGCTGCACCTTTTAAGCAAGGCAAAGAGAGCGTGTGTGTGTGGGTGTGGGTGTTTAAAATCATTTTTTTCTAGGTCAATGTTAAAAAAAAAAAAAAAAAAGAAAGAAAAAATTTAAGGCCAAACTGGAGAAGATAAAGCTGCTGCATCTTCCCACAGCTGGCCAGTGGTTTGCTTGATATGTTATAAAATGTAATAGGTTACAGTTTTAAATACCTAAAAAACAACTTGGTTAAGTTTAGAAAAGAGATCATGGTTTGGGTTGAAATAGTTACAACCTGCTTACAGTTAGCTCCGGTGTGAATCCTAATAAAAGATGGCCTTTGGGTTTTCACAGAAAACATCTCATCTTATGGGGCACATTTTGGAAAATACTGTGAGATTATAAAAGGCATTTTGTAATTTTGTTGATTAAGCTTTAAAAGCTGTATTCATTGTTTTTCTCATCATTTTTCTTCTCTCTTAATTTTTTTTGTCTTTATAATTGAATTTTTTACAATTGTATTTTTTCATGACTGTAAATTGATAATGCATACACCAAACTTCCTCCATATGTGGGCATTGTTACCACCAGACTCAGACTTTTGTCAGAATTACTACAACCACTAAATAAATAAATAATCATTATTATTTTAATAATACACTCAAATGCATTACTTTTTAATGCTATACAATAGAACTATAAACAGTGAATAAGACTAGCCTGCCTTCCTGCAGTATCTGCACTCAGTCACAGAGCTAAACTGCGGTGCAGTATAGAAGAAAACACCTCATGTCAAGCATACGTACAAAACACGTTAGCCTGCTGTATCTCCATGATAGACCGCAGCATCTGTACTCCTGGACAAAACAATCATATTTAGGAAAAGGCAGCCAACAGGTACAGTTTGTAGCTTTGATGGAATACAGCAGCATGACCGAGGTGATATTCTATGTCGATTTCCAACTGTGCCAAAAATGTAAATAAGAGTGGAGAAGATTGCTCCTGCTATGTGGGTGCCATATCAATTTTACACACAAAATTGAAAACAGTTGTTTCACACACGTACTTTCCCCATGAAAGTGTTTCCACAGAGTCAGAAGTGAGTGTTTCAGCTCTGCGGTGGTCTCGTCATATCAGCTTATGTATTTAATCAACAGGGCTTTCAACACACATGTAACAGAGCAGCAGCAATCACACTTTTAGTTATTTGTTACTGTACGCTGCCATTTATGTTATTTATATGGAGCCATTCTTCTACTTGAATATGAAGGTTTTTTTTGTTGGAAATTATATTTACTCTCCCCCTTTCTTTTTATTTTTATTTTAGTTAGTGACTTCAATCAGGAAACTGACCCCCTGGCACAATAAAATGGTTACTTAATGCATTCTTTTATAGGCACAGAGTATACAAGCCAGATAAACTAAATGGTTGTGCAACCTAAGCCAGAGGAAATATATTCATTAGTTTTGGTGGAACTCTAAACACAACCCTGTCAAAAAAAAGTGTGTTTTTCAAACATCCAGGGTACAATTCAGCCTTAAAAATAGATCAGAATGAGAAAAGGTTAGACGTGGTACATGGCCCTGGTCCAGTTTCCAAAACACACGTGCTCTGGACACAGAAAACTGAACAATAGTTTTCATTTTGCTTGTGTTTTGTTTTGTTTCATTTACAAAATTTGGTGTGTACTCCAGGGCATACATGCCTCCAGATCTGATCCGAAACCTGCCTTGTTGATATTTGCCTTAAGGCAAAAACGTGTTGCTCCCCTAATGATAGTGGCTATGGTATTGGTATGTTCGTCTATGTCAACACCACAATATTTGAGGAGGTTTTGTGTTTCAGTTTGTTCTTCTTTAACTTTAACATTGACTCACCTGTCGAGGCAAAACATGGGACAGCAAAAATGATTTTTAAAAAAAAAAGCCTACATAGTTTACAGTGTCTTTTTCACACAGTATAACACTAAAACCTTTGATTCACACTAATCAGCATCCTGTGAGGAAGACTGGAAGCTGGTTCAGGTGTGTGAGAGGCGTCAGGTAACGACAGTCCTTCAGAGGCCATTGTTAACATCATTGACCATTATTGACTGACTAAAAGTGATAATAAATCTCAATGTGGAAAGAAAACACACTTAGGCAGCATCCCTTTAGCAGAAGGATGACATGTTAACAATTTAATAAATGCTATCTATTGGTGAGACACTTATCTTCAGTTCACTTTAGGAGAGGATTGGTATGAAAACCCTATTTCATTTTTCTAAGCTGCACACCTGACAGCTATGACCTCTTCACAAGGCTCACATTGCTCATGTTGCAATCTAACCTTTATGAGATGCCACTTTTCTTTGTATTATTACCATGACTGATGCCGACTGCCCACACACCCTCGCTGTCATTCATTTCATGCAACATTCAGTTCAGAACGTATCCTGGATGCTGCCGGTTAAAACTCTGTAGTTCTGCACTGCTGTGTCCTCAGCCACCTCCCTTTGGAAGTGTTCAAGGCATGCCTGAATGGGAGGAGACCTAGGGGTAGAGCAAGGGCACACTAAAGGGATTACATCTCCCAGCCGGCATGGAAGCACCTGGGGGATCCCCCAAGTGTAGCTGCAGAGAAGTTTCTGGGGGAAAAGGACAAATCGGCAGCAAGTTTTTTACCTGGCTGCTGGAAACCTGACCTGAATATGGGGCTGCTGCATGGATGGATGGACAAATGTGTCACCCAGATGGGAGAAATATTTCACAGCATTCTCTTTCAGCGATGTTATTGCCTTCATAAAATACCAGACGCAATGCCAAAGGTTGGGATCTCAAATCCAAATCTATGCAACTTTCTGTCTCTACCAAATTGATTGACAGCTATTAACAATTAATTAACAGACTTACATAACAAAATCTAGGATTAGGACATCATGGTGTCTGGGTATGAGGATTACGTCATCAAGCCTTTTACATTACAGTGTGAAGGCACCAAGGGTTTCCACACTGATTGATTGTTCACCTCTGACTTTTCGCAACTAGACACACACTTTTCATTTCAACACGGACTCGAGGGAAAACTGGCCAAGCAGCAGGTTCAAACATCGATCTGATTCTGCATGTACAGACCACAGGGACAGTCAAATAACCTTAAATTCCTTGCCAGCATAACAGCAACAAAAATGACATTTTGTTCAACAGTGATGGTGCAACATCATGAGAGATGGCTTCGTGACAGCTTTGATGATGAGGATGGCTGCCTCAGTTTACAAGAAGCACATGGGACACGAACCTCGTTCTCCTGGGCGAAAGTCTGGGGTTTGTTTGACCCATCCATCACTTGATCACTTGTTCACCCTCATAAAGTACAACTTTTGTGCTTCATGTTCTGCATTATACTCCGTCTTTTATAACAACTTCACCCAATAGAGAGCACCAAAAACTCAAAGTGTAAAAACGTGGACCGTTGGCTTAGTTTCTGTGTCCGTATACCTGCCTTCTTTTCCAAACTGGGACCCACTGACCACCATCTACTGTAATACACTGACGAGGGTTACTCAGACAACTGAGGCCCAACAGAGACTGAGTTGCTCATTTTAATGGCTGTTGTTGAACTAGTGAAGACCTATATTGGTGTAAATGTTGTCTTATAGATGCTGACTTTTTTTTTTTTTTTTTTTTTTTAACATATCGTGTTTATACTGAGCATGATTTTTTGTGTTTCCATTTAACGTAAATGGGCTTTTAATGCTGTGTCTGGCCTACTTTTCTTTACTTCTACTCTGTTTTCGATGGTGTTTTGGGCAATACTGTAACAAACAGCATTTGAAGCAAAAACCACTGCATGTTTATAGCTCCTGCACCATTCATGGAGGCCTTAAACACAGTATCTTACATGAGTATAACAAAAATTGAAGTTGCTATACACTTGGTTGCAACATTACCATTTTTTTAAACTGACATTATTTTCTATAAGTAGTTTGATGTCTGTCTGTCAAAAAGGGATGTTTTAGATGTAAGATTTAATATGTACTTTATTCAAATAGCTCATTCCTGTTTGGTCACAATAAAGTCAAATGGATGTGCATTAGATGTGCAAAACCTAAATGCAAAGAAATAAATGATTGAATTAGATTTTTGAGCAGCTGCTTTCAGGCATCAAATTGTTCCAGTTATGCAAATATGGATGCAGATTGAGCTACACCCACATGTTACAAACAGGGTATAAAAGACAAAGGTGAGTGTGTTTTGAATAATTTTCGTTTTAATCAGTACAGACTGTTCATCCGGTACAACTAAACCAGTCTTATCAAATCATGTAATTGCTGCACCGCAGTTCCAAAAATTAGAAATATCTTTCTCTGTTGTTTGCTGCATGCATTGACACAGTCATTTCTCTGATATTGCCACACTTTTCTGTAATGCTCGTGGGATTGTGATAAAATATGCATCCCACTGAACAATCAGCTTAAAAATAGATGCATTATACAGCAGATGACGCTGTCTGGGTGAACTTTGAAAGATCTGAAACAGGGGAATCGGCATCTGCTTCAAAGTGTGAGGTGATTGATCATTTAGGGGTTCATGTGATGTGTAGTGTATATTAAGAAGCATATCGCAGCTGTTTAATGTAAGTGCATATATTATAGTAGGAATAACTGGGCTGTGATGCTGCTTTTAAGGTGAGCCACAGATTTAATGTGCTGCCCCTCAAAGAAATAATATTGAAATAATATCTCAGTTAATGGCTGGTGGTCAAGTGCACTTAAAGGGTAAAAAAAAACAAAGAAAAAACTGCAGTTACACTAGTAACACTCCATGTATGTCCTCTCTTCTCCCTACAACAAAAAAATGTGTTGAAGACCAGACAGCAGTCAGAGAGGGAGTTGTGCAGGAAAGACTGAAGGGAAGATGTTTATCACTGCCTACACACATGCCCTCTACAAAGAAAAAAAAAGTTAGATCCTAAATCTACTGACACTTGACCGCAGAAGAGGTTTGAAAGAAGTTTTTCTCTGAGTCCTGCGGTTTGAGGAGTAGAAAAGAGCAGACACGACTCTTTTTCTTGTTTAGATCAGCAGTTGACCCCTCACTAAGCCCCGCCCCTCCTCAGTTACAGCTCTCATGCCTATCAAGCATTCCCCCCTGCGCGGCACATTATGCATTTTACACCGATAATGTTGGCAGCTCGAAATTCATGGTAATTTTTAAAAAACAGAAGATGTTTGTTTTGCCACCGAAGTAAACAAGAACAGGCCAACTGTTGATATCATCAGCTGTGACAAGCTCGATAAAAATAAACATTGATTTTGTTAGTTGGTTTTAAACTCCAGTTGACTTTTTGATGTTTGCATTGATTTAAAGCAAGAATCTGGCAAAGATGTCTTGATTGATGATTTCTTACATGTTTAGATGAAAAGAAATATGGAGGCCAGCTTCACATTTCTACAACAAAGTCAGTATCCTAACCAATTTTTGCTATATCATAAATAGAAATTGCTATTGAATTGCTATTTGTTCTCAAACAGACCTGTTTGAGTGATTATCATACCTTGTTCCTGCTGCTGGTGGAGAGCTAGAATAGCTTTCAGGGCTGGATGTGATTGATAAATCTTTCACTGCATAATGTTACTACGACTGACAGACAACTGTCATTGTCACTTTTGTTCTAGCAACACAACAAAGTCCTACATTTCAGAAAATTGCTGTAAGAAAAGACCTAATATGAGTGTTGTTTTGTACTTACATATTTCTTTTGTTTGATAAAGAGTCCCAGGCTTTCTGCTTTCATCAGTTGCAGCTGATTCTGTGCAGCTTCATCTGAGAAAAACAAAAGCAAAGAAAAAATATAAATCTTTTCTTGTCTTTTTACACAGCATTACTTTCTAAATGGCAGCCATCTGAGGAGCCATCTGGTGTGTCAGGTTACAGCATAGTCCTACATAAGCCACTGTTATTGGCTGGCTAAACGCAGCTACATATCCCAGGATGGAAAGAAAACATACAAAAGTGACATCAATTCAGCAGGAGGATGACATGGTAACAATCTAATAAATGTAATTTATTGTAGAGACACTAATCTGAAATTTGTTTGAGGAGAGAATGGGTTAAAAAAAAAGTTTTTCAGGTAAACTAAAGGTAACTCTTTCTACTTAGATGAATGATTTCATGTTACCTGTGTGATCTCCACCAAGAGGCTGTGTTTTTGGTTCAGTAGTTAGATTTCAGCAACATCACAAGGTCATGTGGGAATCAAGAGGTCACACAAAACTCCATCTTCAAGTACTGCATTGGTGTCAGTGTCCTGTGAGGAGCTACTGGCAGCTCTGTGCATCGGTCCGTCCCGGTTATAGAGGGAAGCACTGATGCTGCAAAAGCACCAGTTACATCAGAACCGGAGAGTATTTCTTCAATAAAACAAGAGCAGAAAACTGAACTGAAGGCTTTTCTCGACAGAAAAGATGTTTTCGTTCCTTTCCTGACTGGCTCGTTAGAGAAGGTGATAGACAGATGGTTCATCCAATCATCTGCCAACATTTTTTTTTAGGTGCCTGCCCTTTTCTAAACAGTTTCTAATGATGGCTTCTCAGATGGTTCTGTCTTAACACACCATATGGTGCTTCAGGTTATTTGTCTGCAGGATTATGGAAAAAACTAAAAACTTCTTGGAAGGGTGTATCATGATTAGAAAGAACCCATTTAATTTTGGAGCAGACATCGTGGGATGATTACTCAAATTATTTTTCATGTTACCCTAACATTGCAACATAAAGCATGGGCTTAGAGATGATCTACACTACCCAAGTGCCCTTCTAGTGTACAAGCCTGTTCAAGTAATGTCTACATTGGATTCAAATCACTCAGAGAAATACTGTAAGGGTCATGGCAATGCTAAGGTTATTCTACAGTGTCTTAAATGTCTATTTTATTTATCTCCAGGTTTATTCTAGCTCTTTCCTTTTGTCTGTAATGTCTTCATGACTATCTGCATTCATATAGCTGTTGACAGCACCAAGCCTTTTAAAAAGCAGGGGGCAAGTGATTCAATACATAAAGATGTGACCTTGTCCAAGGGCAGCAACCCATTTCACTCTGTAGTGGGTGCCTTTGAAAAGTATGTTATATAGAGAGCACACATAAAAACCTGAGCTTTTTTTTCTTACTGCATCTACCATTGTGGGGTTTTTTTCTGGGCATGGGTATGAGAGGGTCTACGCTGACCCTGACAGCAAAAGAACAGCCTTTAATAACAGACATCTAACTCTACAGGGAGCTTCTGTTTGATTTCATTGCTTGAGGCAAAGCTGTCTGAATATTACCCAAACTCCCCCTGTGCCATGGAGGGAAGCTCCATCTCACTGTCTTCATTCTTCATATTTTTATTGGCAGCAGGAGAACTGGGGTTGAGAGCGAGTATGGGTGTGCGCCTGTGTGCTCGAGTTGCGTGACTTGAAAGAGGCTGGACTTGAGAAGGGCGACGCACTGCTGGTAAGGGTTATATGGGGATGTGCGTCTGCATGTGTGTGCAAGTGGTACGAAGTCTTTTGCTGCTATACCAAGCCGGCTGAGTGGTCAAAATCTAAAAAAAAAAATTCAGCAGTCCTTTGACCGTAGAGGTCAGGCAGCGTTGTGAAATCTGTGTCCCTGGGCAGAGCAGTGGAGACATCGCACAGATCCGAGCATAGCAGGCTCGCCAGCCAGCCTTCATAACAACACTGCTGATTTGTAGCAAACTCCCCAGCCTCAATCGCCTCATCAATCAAGACTGCAGCCCTGCTGATAGAAACACAAGCACTCAGAGGTCCTATGCCCTCTCATGCAATACACATGGCATTACTGCACTGGCATTTTATTTACGCCTACAACAGTTTTATGTCACAGTCCTCTGGGATGATAATGTCCATGTAGCTATAATTCTAGCATGATTTTGAAGAAATCAAGCCTGGTGTTTTGCCAGAGGACCATTCAGAAAGTCTAGAAAAATTAGTCATACTTGTGAATGTGTGTGTGTGTTTCTGTGTAGCAGAGTGGTAAATGGGCTCTTTATGACAGATCAATAGCACTATGATGTACGGAAAAGCAGCACTGCATTGGTTTGTGTGTATGTCTGCGTGTGTGCATGTGTGTGTGTGCGTGTGTATGTGCAGTGCACGACTGGAGACTTTTCCTCTCTACTGGTGATTAATGGCCTGGTATTTTTCAAGACAAAATAATTACCAGTAATTACTTCTTACCACGCAGCAGTTACACAGCATAGTGTAAAATTAGGTTCTAGCAAGGTTTCAAACAGAGTGCATTCAATAGTTGCATGAAACAGCTGGAGAACTGTATCTTCATGTCTTTGTCATGACTCAGTGCTAGTTGAACACGACAGGATGAACATGATGTTGCAGGATGTAGTTAAGAGGCTGCACTCTTTTCCAGGAAAGCCAAGTCGTTCCCCGAAGACCTCTGGATTTGTCTTGTTTAATAATCTAAGAGCATTATACAACAGAAGAGTGTTAGAGAGATAAAGCACCTGCGTTTGTTATCAATACAAGACAGAAAATCACTTAGCCAGGGGACTACCAATGAAGTGGAGGCACCGAAAGCCACATTCATCTTTGCCTTGTGGTGACACCCGGGCCTTATCCATATTGAGACCGTGAAAAGGCTGCTTCCTTCCCTGTCACTTGGCTCTGCCCTGCTAACAGGTTTCTCTCAGTGTTAAAACATTAATTTCAGTTAGACTTAAGTAGCAAATCAGTTATGTCAGTGCTACTGAGGGTATATTACCAGCCATGTTTCCATTAAAGTCAAAGAGTATTTTGAAGTGAAATTTTGAAATGTGGCATGAAAGAAATACAAATTAGGGGCATTTCCATCAACTGGTTTAGAGTGCACTTTCATCAGAAGTTGAAAGCTGTGTTAGAAAAAGAAAATAACCGCAAACCAACTATGAGTTACAAATTGAGTTTTGGTTGAATGAAAAAGGTCAAATGGTCACATAAGTTAAATGTTCGTGACATCAGAACTTAGTTGTAAACAGTGTTTTTATCTCCTGTTTAGTGCATAAACAATTTTTCAAAAAGGACAAAAAACACGTGAAAGCATCAAAACCTAAATGCATTTTTTGGAGGTTATAGCAGTTTTTTTTTGTTTGTTTCCTCACAACCGACCTACATCAGTAGTTGTGATTTGATAGAATCACAACTACTGATGTAGGACATTTGTACAAAAGTAATCCCTCTCAATGATCAGTTATGACCCACTAGAAGGGTGGTGTCCTCTTATGTTTCCAATTTTCTCTGTGACAATTCTCTTTGAGCACAAAGCTAAAAAGAAAAATAAACGCTGAAAAAATTGTATAATTTCAAACACATAGCAAAGGGAACACCGAGCGGATAAAGCTTGTTCCAAAACTCTAAAATGAAATGTACCTTGTTGAATAAACACGCTGCTAGTTGGATAGTCCCTAATTCTCTGCCCCAATTTTTAAACAGAAAACATCCATCATTCCACTAAAATCTAATTCTGAAAACACTTCGGCAATGCCACTGCTGAAACGTGTTTTTACGAAAGAACTGCATCTCGTAGTTCTACAGCTCAGTCCAAGTTTGAAAGCCAGATATGTCTTGATTGATGGACCTATTTGCATAAAGTTGAGAACTTGTCTACTCTGTGAAAGTACAGACCAGCGACCGCACTACAGCCAAATCTCCCATCATGCACCATGATGCTTCTCCTTTTCTCCATCAGAAATTAACATAAACCACTGAACAATCTCCCATGTTAGATTCCCTTTAGGGCACAGTAAAACATGCAACAATGTTTTTTTCTTTTTTCTTTCTTTTCTGTAGTTTCACTTCTAGTTGTTCACCTCTGGGATCAAATTGAATTTGCATCACATATTTTAATGTACTTTGACCATTTAAGATGCAGCAACTACCTTCATTCTGAATAGTATCATTAAATTATTAACAGAACACAAAATAATTGAATAACTGTTAAAAAAAAAAAAGGAAGAAAGAAATAGATTTTATTATTATTATTATTATTATTATTATTATTATTATTATTATTATTATTATTATTATATTTTGTGGCATTCACACACATCAATGTATTAGAAAATGTTTGCATGATGATATCCTGTGATTGGGCTCTCACACAATGCATTTATTTTAGTCTGATGTGTTCATCTGAATGTGTTCACTGCTGACTTAAGACATTGACAGGAACTAAATTGCTTAAATGGCTGTTTTGTTTACGGTGTACTCTTGGAGTGTTTGCACCTGTTTACTTCACCACCCTGCTTACTTGAGCAGATGGTGGGTGTCCGGTGCAGCTGGGTGGATAGAAGTTGTAGTTACTGGTCTGTGGTGGTTGAGAAGATGGCAGTTTGCTGTGAGACTTTTTTAGGCTTATTAAAAATTAAATCTTCAGTGGACAAGGAAGAAATATTTTTTCTTGTATTAAGACTGTCGACATATTTAATAGCTACAGTGACAAAAAAATAACACTGAGAGTAAAAACTGTCATCAGTTAAAAAAATTACTTTTATCCATTACAAGGATAAAGAAAACACATTCCAAGCAACACATTCCCAGTTCATTAATCATATGAGCTAATGCTTGAGCAAACTTTTCTTATTTATGATAAATGATTTGTTTTAGCCCTGCTGTAGTTTGGTTCACCAAGACTAAAAAAAAAAAAACAACTGGATCTTTTAAATGCTAGTACATGTGGCTTGTTATTTATTTCAGCTCTCTGCCATGCTGGGCAGTTCAAGCAAATTTTATTTGCCTTGAGCTGTTTTTTTGAAAAAGGCTGCCTTTGGCTACAGGGGTTGTTGAGACTGAAACGGTAAAAAGGTAATGTGAACCAAACCAATACACTAAAGAAGCTAAGAGCTGCAGAGGTCAGTGACAGCAGCTCTCAGCGGGTTCTGCTCTGCTAGTGACTATTTTACATTACACAGACTATCCATCCATCCATCCATCCATTTTCCGAACCGCTTTATCCAGGTAATCCC
>JAOWBC010000001.1:8588447-8623682 GCA_028566105.1 Hypoplectrus providencianus
GTGTGTGTGTGTGTGTGTGTGTGTGTGTGTGTGTGTGTGTGTGTGTGTGTGTGTGTGTGTGTGTGTGTGTTTGACAGCAAGAGAGGCATTTTTCCATGTGGCCGTTGTGTATAGGGCCTGGGCAAACAGAGATAAAGTCTCTCAGTGTTCTCGAAAGCACATGCCCCCCTATGCCACACCGCTGTTTGGTAAAATGACCACACAGAAAAGTAGGCAGGTGGACTTTTTTAACAGTAATATAGCATGACCAGACCTGATTTTGTAAGCTTTAACTCACAAAAAAAAAGTTATTTTTTACTCAGAAAGTTCTTGCTGAATTTCTGGATTATCTGTGATGAAAAAATATACTACAAGTCTGCACACGAGATAAAATGTCATGTATTCATTTTCAGGACCTACAATTCTGACATCTGAGTAATGAGAGGCCTTAGTTACTACGTATAAATGCACACATACACAGAAGCTCACACCATGAATGTTTGAAGGCCATGACTGCATGCAGATGTATAACAGTTCAGAAATGTCTTTTTTGTATAAAGGGGCATTCTACATGTATGGTCGTTATGGCCAGGAACTGGTTTTCTAGTTTTCCAGCACTTTCATTTGTAGTAAATATCATAGTAAAGTGTTCTTGGGCCAGACCATGTCATGCATCCTGCAGCTCAAACTCCGTCTAGTATGCCAAAATCGCCACACAGCCTAGAGCTGTTCCTGGGGGCTTGGCTAGAGACCAGTACAGACTATCATGCAACACAATGTGTGCAGTGTTTTTTTAGAAGGGCGAGGGCAGCAGGGCACAATGTTATTTTTTTTTCCCTGGGATGGTCAGGGCGATGGGGTGCTTGTTTTTCTCAGCAGTGTTTGAGAAGAAAGTTTTGGAGAATCTGCAGTGTCTTCTTAACCATAGATGAGGGAAAAGATGAAATACGGTAGATCATGAAAACCAAGACATGCAGGGTGAATATCTTTAAAATTAAGCTATCCGTCCTCAATTACTTGATTACGTACACTGATTGTTTGAAAGGTATATAATGCACCATTTTCCTGAAAAAGTAGTCCCTCTCCATAATCCCTTATGACCCACTGTGTCTGTATCTGCAGAGACCCTTCCCTCTGACTGCATTTTCTCTTTTTCGTTCATTTTGCTCTATTAAGGAATTTGTGGCAATCACCCTGTGGGCATAAAGCTACAAAAATAGTGGACACACAGGAGGAAAAAAAACGCAAATACAGCAAGGCAAAACGCCAAGCAAACAAAGCTTGTATCAAAACAAGAGTGTATCTGGGGTTTGCTTTCACTTTCGTTGAGCAGGAGAGGAGGCCAATACCAGGCAGCGTAGCATGCCTTTAATTAGCGCTTCATACTTACGGTCATTCATTATCACATGAAACACAGAATGGTAACAAATCCTAACAAATTAGTAGCTGGAATCACTGTGTTTTTTATTGAAATGGACAGTGGCTTTAGACTCCAAATTAAGGACAGCTTTTCCTAAAAAAAGAAAGACCAGGGGAGCATTTAAACAGGCCCATGTGGAAGATGCTTAGCCCACTTACATGTCGAGTAATGGCACGTTCACTGCCCAGGTCTGTTCGGTGAGTCCGAATCACAGTGAAATTGATACTTAAGTCCGGATTGCTTTCACTGTGCAGAAATGTAACTGAGCCAAATTTAAAAAATAAGAAATTCGCGGATGGGCATGCGCAAAGGCAAAGGGATAGAAATATTCAGGCAAATGTATTTCTTATTTTTTGGACATTTGTTTCAAACACCAATACCGATTGTCTTATATTATTACATTGGCCATAATCCTTTTATTTCTGACATGCTGTGATCAGATCAAGATGTTTTTCGCATGAAGGTAAATATTACACTGTTTCTAGTCACACGTTGATAATCCCACAGTGCCTACATAGAGAAGCTGAAGTTTCGGTTTCATTTTAATACTTTGATGGGACTTGAAGATTTTACCAGGAGTCAGAATCTGCTGCGGTGTTGGTTAATTTCCTTTTGGTCAATTTGGTCATGGACTCCCCTCTCGCAAGTGGTCTCGGATTGTTTGTGTATTGATTGTGTATGACTGGTGTGTTCACAAGTGACAAACTGAACAGTAACAAGGATTCAAACGAGTTTAAAATGATCCAAACTGACTAAATTCTGGGTTGTGAAAGCACTCTGAGAGTCTGGACCCCCCTTTAAACCTAACAGGAGGCTCTAAACAGAGCTCTGGCACTGTCAGACAGGATGCAGCCGCCAGTGGGAGAGGTCGATTCACTGTGGAACAAGACACAGATGTCTGTGTTATTAAAAATGCAAAAGCTCCTGTGTAAAAGTCAGTGTACGTGTGTATGCGTGGATGGGTCAGGGATATGCAGAAATATATGGAAGGGTGGCTGTTTTACTGGTCGCTCTGTGTCTCTCTATGTGCTTTTATGATTAGTGTCACCGTGGTGGCAGGTGCTCTTGTTATCTTGCACAGAGATAGACGAAGGCAAAAAAATAAAAGCGTCGCTGTGAGAGGTCTCATCATTTGTGCAGGAGGAGCTGCTCACTATTGACAGGCAGGAAGGTCTTGATTAAAACACAGCAGAAGGACGCGAGGTCAGAAGAGCATTCATGGCTTTACAGACATTTACAGCTTTATGGAAGGCCTTTGAAGGTGACCTGTGAAGACTGATAACAGATCTTTTGATAAAAGTGCACCTAAAGATCTTCCTAGTCAAAGGGAAGGTGCAAAGGTAATGGTTGCAGTGTTTAAAACAACCCGACTATATTTGGTAAAAGCACACAATCTCCCACTAGCTCATATTATTCCGTCTCTATCCAGATGGTAAAAAAAAGCCCTCCGAAGTCCCCTAAAAACAGTCCACATCAGTGCTGAGGTGAGAGACGCTTGGTTCAGCATAGATCATGGTTAGGATAAGACCCCTGTACATATCTAAACCCCCTGTTGTCATTTCCTCTTGACACGTTATCTGACACTGCCTCGCAGTCCAACAACTCTAATTCCCAGAGGTTGCACCTTGCATGGCAGTTAAGACAGAACATCGCAGGTTTAATGGCAGGCTAGTCATTCATGCACAGAACTGTGAAATTCCTCCTGATGTTCCTCCTCTCACCAGCAACGTTTTTAAAATGAATATTGCATATGCATATTTGATGCCAAGCCATAGAAAGAGCCTCCAGAGGTCCCTTAGTGCGACAGTTGCCATTGTTAAAAATAGATATGCCATTTATTGTTGCATGTATTTATATGAACAATAAGTGTGAGCAAAATTTCAGACAATAATGTGAACAGGCTAAAGCAAAGCAGAATTGTATTTAAAGTAAAATTAAATATGTGCAGTATGTACACAGCTAGATTTTTTATTGCATGATGTGTTTTGAGTGATATTTTTGTTGAAAATTCAAGGTCTGGACTTTCAAGGTCAATGTTCAACCGTTTCTGGTACTTTACAACAGTTTTAGATTGTGTGTTTTAACAAGTGTATGCCTTGTCCCTTTTTTATTTAACATTCTAAGAAGCTTCATGATATTTGACTTATTTACACAATCGCATGTCAATTCTGTATGGGAGAGGTTTAGAACAAGAAAAAGGATTTGTTTTTTTTATTTTATACTTCAGGAATAAAATCAAAGTAAAGAGAATTAAATTGAAAAACAATGTTGAAAAATGAGTTTAAATATCTCCTCTGGTCCATCAAATCACTCTGAGAGCGACTGAGAGCTGTGGCAGCTTTGGGTGTGGTGCAGACAGAGATTTCCAAACAGTCTCCTCAGAGTCTAATACTGTTACTGCTCTGTGTTTAGGAGCTTGGGGGGCGGGGGGGACATTTCTTTTTTACAGAAACCCGTTCTGAAATATAGTTTCACCAACTCATCCATACAAGGCCTTTTCAAGAGTTTTTTATGCACTGTTTGTTTTACTCTCTAATGGTCGAAATTACATTTCGACTTTTTTCTCATCATTATACTTCAAATTTTTTCTCAGCATTTTGACTTTATTCTCGACATTTTGAATTAATTTTCAAAATGCATAATGACAAAATTCCTCCAATCTTTTTTTTCATCGACTTGGCCCGAATCATGTTCCGTATTTCTGTCTCCACAGTCGCACTTTTACAATTCTCTTCTTCTCCCTCTGACAGCGGCATAACGTCACAATGTATCCCCACACACAGTTGAGCAAACTCCCACCAGCAAAGAGATTGCGTTAGAAAATATGTCACATCAACCACCTGTGTGGTGACCACGCAGGTGGTTATGTTAAACTGGCATATCAGTCAGAGCGCAAACTCTTTTTCAGATCATCCTCTGTAACCCCTGGAGACAGCTGTGCTGGAAATCCCAGGAGATCAGCAGTTTCTGAAATACTCCAACAACAATGCCACATTCACAGTCACCTTTCTTCCCCAATCTGCTGCTCAGCTTGAACTTCAGAAGGTCATCTCCAGCATGTCTACAAGCCTACATGCATTTGGTTTCTGTCGTATGATTGACTGACTGAGTATCTTAATTAACAAGCAGTTGAATGGATTCATCTAATGAAGTGGCTGCTGATTGTATGTAACAAAATAAAAATAAAAATACATATCATCATGTTTTTTTTTAAATTTACTTTTAAGACTTTTTTAGGAAGTTTTTTTTTTAATAAAGGATGTAAAAAAGGTTGTGTTTTTGTCTAATGAAATATTATTGCAACTGTATTTTTGTGTTTTATGTTGTATGTTTGTATTGAGAATAACTAACATAACTTATTCATTTAAAATAGAGGCATAAATACATTAAAAGGCTCAAGGTTGGGCTCCCCTTAATCACAGCACTGTGTAAAAATAAAAAGAAATGAACATCCAAATTTCACAGAGAATGCAAAGCCTGATGTGGTAATGCATATCTCACATAGTGTCTGCACCTAGCAGTAAATGAGCCATAACCTCAAATGACACCAGAAGTGTAACACTGACAGACAGACAGAATTTGAAAGATACCCGTGGGGGAAAAGGGGGGGGGGGTTGAAGACATGTGACCTACTTGGCATAACCTACCTTTGTTCAAGTTTGTTCTCCGAGCCAGCTGTGACATGTCTGCTGCTGTCAACTGGAATCATGGGATGTAGGGCAGACGGACGACGAGGAGACAGTCTGCGTAGATGTGTTTGCTGCTCCAGCTTGTCTGCGTAGGCGAAGATGGCAGCTATAAGTGCAGCATGTCGGAGCACGGCGCAGTCGCTTGGGAACACACTGACCATATGCACTGTAATGCTGCTGCAAAAAAAAAAAAAAAAGCAGTTAACAGTAGAAAGGCCATTCAACTCTGCTCACTTGGCCTGGCTCGACTCCTCCGGTCTGACAGCACCTGGAGACGGTATGTACAGAACACACACAGTACACTAATGAGAATACATGGAGTTATACAAACTCTCATTTTCTCCACTGGAATGCTTTTCTTCACAGGGGATTTGATTAAAGTTGAACTCCTGTACATTTTCTACTTCACTTGTAGTGTCAATTAAAGCCACACAGACAGAGATCCCTCTTGAGTGGTTCTAATATCAGACATACAATAGTATTTGCTCATACGTAAGCTTGAAGGGTGAAAAGAAATAAATCCAGTCCTCCAAAGCATCCAAAACCCACAAATTATTTCCTTCATCAATGTGAACACAGTACATTTAAATCCCCATATGACTAAGAAAATAGAGCCTTTAGGGACTTAGCCCAGAAATGCACTGTAAGCTAAGAGCATTATGTTATTCCAGTCCTCTGTAAATTGCTTTTGTATATTGAAAATATTCATCAGTTCTACGTCAGGAATTGTTTTTGCTGTCCCCCGGAGTCTCTCTCCAATCACTGGCTGGGCTGTTCTACAGTAATACTATGTTCCTTATCTGTCATGACTTTTCAACACACTGGAAGTGTTACTGTAAATGAGCCGGGTTTCTTCTCTCTTGCAAGACAAAGCTTCCTGCTTTAATTGGAGTTCCATTTATGAGGAATAAAGCTGGCAGTCACTATGCCTTTATTCATTTCAGGCGACATATGTGGATTTTATTTCACAAAGAGCTTAATTTCCCCTGCTCTGGCCGTCAGTTCTAAATATTATTTAAATGGGGAGTTGACAACACTGCAGTCAAGCTAGATGACAGAATGTCTGGCTTAAAAAGTAATTTGAAAAAAGAACACTGGCAGCAAGCAAAACCAGCGAGCGAGTTTGATGAAGGCTGAAAACCAATGAAACCAATGTGTACTTTAACTCTGACCAATTCTAAGTTATGAATGATTTTAATTTATTCAGAAAGCTCGTGTTGCTACAAGAGAACCCTAACACTGTGTTCATATTTAGACAAGTCTAAAATATTAATTGGATTTGTCTGAAAAGTAACATGAATTACATAGAAAAAGACCCAGGCACACCTTAGCTGTGGAACATTTTGGAGAGTTGACACTACCCTGCATTTGTGGCTTTCTTTTATATAAAATTAAAGAAGTAGGAAATGTGCTGAATCATGGTTTAGTAGAACAGGTGATAAATGGAGTAGTAGTATGTGGTAACATAGACAAAAAAAACTGATTTGGAACAATACAACAGTCAGAAATGAACAGATGGAAATGTGTCTAAATGTGTTGAGACATGGCTGAGAAGAAACTATGATAAAGCCCAATAGTAGTATGTTGAGGCAGAGCTCCCATGAAAAGGCTTTTTAGTAATGGACCAATCAGAAACAGAGCAAAAATGGATCAGTGCTTTGATATCATGTCATAATGGCATCCTAGTTTCTACTCAATTCATCAGTCTTTATAATATTAGGAATCTACAGATAGGCAGCCAAACACACGGAAAAGAATTTCACTCAAATGCCAGATTGGCTCAGAAAAAAAATTGACTATGAATAACAAAGGGAGGGGGAAAAGACATGGATTTTAATTCCAAGGAGGCTGACCCTCCAATCAATTTCTATGTTAGTTCACTGGAAGAACAAGTGAGGTGTGGCGAGGCCAGGCTTACCCAAAGTACATCTGAGGGCAGAGTCAGTCTGAAACTTCATGAAGACTTGCTGGCTGATTTACTTTTTCAGCTCCAAAAGCAGAAAGAGGTCAATGATTGGAGCCACAGAAATGGCTGATTCCGAGGTAATGAGTAAGAGTTAGCGCTGCATGTTGCTCAGAAAGATCTTGAGCAACAGATAGCTAAGACCAAGGACCTGAGTGGAACGGATGGAGAAAGTGGCAATTCAAAATCAACACTCAAAAACTAGAGAGTTGGAAGGTGAGTTGGTGTTTGGAAGGGCTCATTTTCAGAAGCTGCAGCTTCAATGAAGCAAGAAAATGAAGGCAGCTGGAAAAGTACCAGGTTGCCCATCAATTTAGCTGGAAGACAGAGCTGAGACCAGGAAGATCACAGCAGCACTGAAAAAGGCAAAAGATCTGCTTGAATTGGAGCGCCTCCGCTTTCACCAGGAGAAAACAGCCATGCAGGAGGTGGAGGAAAACTCCACAGCCACCACTGTGGCTCAGCTTGATGACAAGAAAGTAAAGAACACAACACTGATGGCGGCTCTTTAGGAAGCAAAAACCTTCATCCAGGAGGAGAAGGAGAAAACAGGAGCCTCCCTTGTGGCCACAGTCAGCCTGCAGAAAAATGAGATCCACGCCCCCATGGATGCTCTGAAGAACGGTGAACAGCAGTTGGACAATCATCTCATTTAGTGGCAGGAGGAAAAGTCATCCCTCCAAAGCCTCAGACAGACTCTGCAGGAAGAGGAGCAGAAGTGGGAGAACACCAAGACCCCCATTAGGACCCAGCTGGAGGATCCTGAGAGCCAGATCCCAAAATAGAGGAGAAAGAAGATCTTGTAGTTCCCACCTCTAGGACACCTACAGGAACAGTGTAACAATTGTGTGTGTGTTGTCCTAAAAATGTATTCATAAGGACAGTTTGGAAAAATGCATTTTTGAAATATCTTCCAGAATATTTTGCACATGGTTGGTGTCCATGGGGGAGTTCATGCAATTCCTTTGACATTGAAGGGCTCCGAGCAAAAAAGTTAAGGTCTACAACAAGCTCAACTTTTAAGCTGGGAATTATGCATGGAGGGTCGAAATGAAATTGAAAATGAAATAAAATAATAACAATTCAGAAAGTTTCTTCTCTACTCTGGCTTTAGTGTCATCCAGTCTAGCTTTGAACTTTCAGTGCAAATAAAAGGAAAAGTAAGAAAGAAGTTTTTTTTTCCCATAATGCACCAAGTAAGGTTAAATATTTCTCAAATGGGATTTGAAAGTTGAATGACCTTTAGAATGTCTGAAAGATGGGTAAAATTTAATTTTTTTAATGTTTGAGTTTCCAGTTGAAACCAGGATAAAAAAAAATCTAATCCAGGAGAAACTGCAGTGTTCAGATTTCATTGCATGCTGTGCAAATGTCCTAATCAAAGAATTAGGCAGAAAAATGATAATTAAAAAAAAAAAAGGTTACCACATAAGGTGGGAATGCCTCCAATATTCCCACCAATGAGACTGTGATGAAAAAGAAGACAATGCTAAATGTGCCCAATCAAACAACCATTTAAATATTTATTTAAGTAACAAGTCAGAAAGTCTTCTTGCAAGTCAGTTGTGTAAGGACAGTATATTTTCAGCAAGCTTAGATAAATGAAGTATTACTATCAAATATCTGCCAAGCAACAAACGACAAATAAAGTTAATGACCTTCCTGTGAATATAGTAGAGCAGCAAAAGAGCCACATATTTATCAGAATGAAGACTAATGACAGACATGCATTCATAACCAGGATTGCCACTTTTATATGAATGTCTGATTGTATAAACTGCTTTTGAAAACATTCGCACTGCAACACATCAACTTCATCCCGCTAATTATATGTCACCTCTGTTTTAGGTTTACTTTAAAAAAATAAAATAAAATTGGAATACTGTCCATCAAAGACATTCTAACAGGACTACGTGGTGTTATTTCACAGAGTCCTGCAAGACTGTCAAATTAAAAAAGAAACAAAAAAGCAAAGGAAGACACCTAGGGAAGGAATATTCAGACATTATTCAAATTAAAAAAAAATCTAGCTAAATTTCATGTTATTTACAGCACTCGGTGGCTGTGCTCTGCCATCAGCTGCGCGGCATTTATTTACTTAACATCGTCATTTGACCTTCACAGCCCTCCTACACAACATACAAGTTGTTATTATGGATATTACACATCATCACAGTAAAAACCTGCTGCTATAGACCTATAATCAACTCAGTATAATGGATCTAATATTGCTCTGAAACAGACACAATCTGTTTTAGAATTCAGCAACATTTTGACACATGCAGTAAAGCCCTCCTGCCTCGCAGAAAGAGAGTCATCAGTTTGACTCCGCCCTTCTTCATGGAGTTTGCATGTTCTCCCTGTGTTGGCGTAGATTCTGTCCGGGTTCTCTGGCTTCCTCCCACCATCCAGAAACATGCATCTTAGGTTTAATTGGTGACTCTAAATGGCTAAATTGGAGGTGTGAATGAGAGTGTGAATGGTTGTCTGTTCTATAGGTGTCAAGTTGACTGGCAGGGTGTACAGCTGGGATCAGCTCCAGGCCACGTGACCCGGGTTCAGATAAATGTTTAAGGATAATTAATGGATGAACATATTGTATCAGCTTCTCACCTACATGCAGTATATAACATGTGCATGACATCGACACTGCATCCTTAATGACAGACCCACGAGACAAGTGCAAATGAGAGATGGTCTTGATGTCTTTTTTTTTTTAAGCATTGTGAAAAAAAGAGAAATTCTGACTTTTATAAAGGGCTACAGTGTGAATACTGATCACATTGACGGGATCTTGGATGACATTAAAAGCAGCAGCCAGCCTCTGCAACTCAGTGCTGCAGATGTGGTCCCAGCCATCACTGTGCGAGCAGATGCCTGTGGTGGTTTGATTCTTGAGATGAACTGTACGTTACTGTGATTTCAAACGAGTGGGAGACTGGCTGTTCCCAGAGCAAAGCTGGAGCTGACTCAGACACTGCAAACCCTGTGCCCCAAATCACACAGCAGTGTTATCTGCCAGAGGATACAATCAAGGAAACACATCAAAGTTCAGTCTCTGGAGCTGGTCTGCTAACATGCATGCCTTCAATATGGGCTTTGTGCGCACACAAACACATTCATGGAATCACTTGCTAATTGCACATGAACACTCTGTAGCATGACTCATAATGGAAGAGTAATTAGGCCTCTCTATCACTGGCTTTGAACCAGATATAGCTCCGACCTTAACGCAGCGATGCTGTTTACAGCATCTGCAGGCATGCCACGTGTTGGTTTATCTGACCTGACCGTTGGATCTCAGGGAGGCTCAGTGGGCTTCCTGCCCACCTGATGTCAGTACTTTCCCTCATCCTTTTTGTCGTCTGTTTCAACCCCTCATTTACACCACAACCTTCCTGCTCCTATTAGTGGTGTAGCCATGTGCGACGTCAGTTGGGATAAAGTCCCATGTCTGGGCCTGAGTCCAGAACCAACCTGAGCTTCACTCCTGAATGGAGCGTCACAGGTGTGAGTGTGTGTGTGTGTGTGTGTGTGTGTGTGTGTGTGTGTGTGTGTGTGTGTGTTTGTCTTTTACTTGCTCAGCTTGATCATATTCTCATATTGCATGTAATCCCTGGTAATTATGTTGTTGTGGGAATTTAAACGTGTTGCAACAACTCCCCCATCTCATCCCACCTCAGTCCATCTATCCAAAATAAGAGTCCAGTTTGTTCCAAATCGTGTTGACATCAGACTGCAGGCAAGCTTGACATGCACATACATATTAATGAAGTCATGAAGTCATTTATTCACTGGCTGATTTACATTGCAAATCAGAGAGGTCCTAAATCAAAGGGATTTCAAAACACTTTACATGATTTGCAAATTCGATAAGACAAGCTGTTTATTTCTCTAGCATGTTGTAGCTTTTGGCCCTGAACTTCATTTTAATCTTAATTCCTTCATTAGGCAAATATGATGGAGGCTCCTTCACAGGAATGCAATTTGCTGAACACATCTATAAAAAAAATAAACACATTATGCTTGCATGTGAACGCATACATTAAGTATAGCCTCAGATCACAGCAACACATTTACAGGCATGTAAGCACACAGATGCACAAACAAGCCCCCCGTATTAATCTTTGTCTTGGCAGGGACTCACTAAAATGTTATCTGCTTGTCTGGTTGTCTCTAGTCTCGGGGGTGGGGTGGGGTGGGGGATTGCGCATGTGGCAGAGCCCGGCGAAGCACAGTCCGCAGGACAGACTCAAGATTTGTATGCGACGGGAGGCACCTTTAGGAGGAGTGTGTCTGGTCTGTCTGACGCTCAGTGATTCTCTGCGGGGAGAAAACAGAAGTGCGCTCAGCTGGAGGAAAAGACTTATGAGCTTTATTGATCATAAGCTTGTATGGAGAATAGGCGGTCCTCCCTCTGCATAAAACAGATTTTATTGACATTAAGACTGCAACATGTGAAGCAACTGAACAATTGATCAGTATAAAGCTCTCATACAGTGAATCTCATTGGGTTTTTTTGATATACTAGAGGAACAGTAACACGTTTTGTTCTTTAAAATCTGGCTATCATGGGCAAACCTTTGGTTCCTCTAAACCGTCCGCATACAGATTAAGGCTTCAATACCACCAACAGAGCTGCAGGATGATCTTTTCACTTGCACATTACTGGGAAGAATCATGCATGCTCTGCTGCCAGAACACATAAAGATCATACGATCCTCTGAAGGGGGTGGAGTGATCCACTGGGTGTGACAGGATTTTTTAATCATAATTAATAATTCACTCACCTCTCCATTCTCTACGTGCAGTTCCTGCTCCCTGATTATTTCCTGGTGGAACAGCTGATCCTGCTGAGTCATGGACAAAATAATTCCAGGACGAATTATTGTTTGAAGTATTGTATGAACGGCATGGACTGACTGTTTGTTTAGAATAACATAAAGAAAAAAAATAGCAATGCCATTTTCTGGAGTTGCTTCACTTGTAGACATTTATAAAAAGATATTGATTCCAACACTATTTTCACTTTAAATATTCATTAATGGAAATGTACCAATATTAATATCAGCTAAGGTGATGACACAAGCAGCTGGATTGGATGTTCGATCAGTTCAGTTTAATTATGTTGATGCTTACACGTGCCAGCAGTATTAATTATTCTGGCTATTTTAATGCTCTTGAAGTTAGAATTCTGCGAAATGTGATACAGCAAACTTACAGAAGAATCATGTTGAAGAATTCGAAGGCCAGCTGGTGTTAAGAATTGACAAGTTTCAGCTGGCTATTTTTATTAGATGACTGCTAGCTTGATCAGGTGCTGTTCCATAAGGTTCTGGTGTATGCAGTTTCTTTTGTTTTGTTCTCTTTCAAACATAAAGTGAGCTTTTTAACTGTGAAAAGTTGACGGGTCCAATTCAGCCTACTGGAAAGCGTAGGGTGCATGCCCTCCTGTGTCCCCACACCTTTCAATTTAAATCAAAAATCATCATATACAGTAAAGTCAGACAGTAAGGTTCTTTTATATATATAATTTTTCGAATAGTTTTCTTGGTGTGTTTGGAAATCGTGTACAATAGTTCAAACTGTGTCAAAGGCGAATGTGACTGATTGTTGTGTTTCCGAGGCAACATTAAGCGAATTGTGTGGAAGTGAACATGTACAGAAACGGGTATTGAACTGTGCTGGAAGGTTTTATAAACTGAGCTGTGGATTGGGAGGTTTAAAAAATACCATCGGGGAAAGAAGTGAACTCTGGGGCCAGTAGGTGAACACTGTTATTTTTTTGTTTCTCTGTCTTTTTTTAGTAGACGTCTGCAAATGCTGTGACCCGGAAAACAGATGTACGTGATTGGGTAGACAAGGTTTGAAGTCATGGAGGTGACTGTAGCGGCTGTTTAGCCTGAGAGGCTGCTCCAGAAAAGCACAGTTTTTCCATTTCTTTGCCAGCATCCTGTGTGAGTGTGCTCCAGGTGATTTGTACAGCCTGTGGCTTGCCGAGCTGCATGCTCATCAACCCTGTGACAAAGTTCAATAAGCCAAACTCCCCACACCATTTACCTGTCTAGCGGAGCTTCACCAGACAACAGCTACTGGCCCCGCTGTCCACTGCAGACTAATCTCGCTATTCCTATTAAAAAGAGACTCAACACACAGCAAGTGCATGAGCGAGCACAGAAGTTAATGCCAGAGCTCTAATTTGAACATACTCAGTTGTCTTATCTTATTTGTGAGCCTGCTGCTGTGGGTTGGGAGGGAGGTAAACCTGGGTTGAATGGTTGTTGAAGAACCAGGCCACAGTAGTTGGCAGTCTACCACAGCTCTGGCAGCGTTCAGCTCATGCCGTCTGACCCCTCTGTTGTAACCACACATGGAGAACTGCTTGTTTTGTTAAGCTGTAGAGTTATGTTAACAAAAAATGTGTGTGAGCAAGGAATTAACCCCCGGCAACAGGTAGATTTTTCACGAAATGTCTCGCATGACGAGGCTCGGAGAAAAAGTAAATATTGTGCATGATCGACGGACTCAGACACGAAACCCTGACTGAGATGCTGAAATGCCTTTCAAGGCTGTGGCAAAAAAAAAAAAAAAAAAAAAAAGATGTTCTCTGCAAGAAAGACGAGGATGTCAAGTAACAAGGACTTCTTTCAGTACAAAAAGATTTAATAGTATAAAAAAATCAATTTTACACAGCAGCGCCAGCAACTACTTTGGGGACGGGCCGGGCTCTGGGGGGATTATACAGGAGCATATTGATTTTTTTATGACAAATATTTATCAAGTTTGAGGTATTTTCCTTAACACACACTCCCATGTGTATCATTACAATGTTTAAATACTGTACTGATTACAGCTACTAGACAGGACACGTCTTTTTTTTTTTTTTAAGCGGCAACCAATTGTCTGTGGCACCGTGAACTGAAACTGCTCAAATCAGAGCAATAATATTTTTATTGTTTGTTTAGGTGAGATATTACCTCGGTTGCAAAACCTTTAAAAAATATATCTTATGTTACATCTCCCTGAAATGCCTGACCTTGACTATTCTGAAGTCTGTGTAAAGTTTGTCACTGGTGTGGTGTTTTTACCTTCCTCTCCTAAGATGAAGATTTCTCTGCACTTTCCTAAAATCTGAGAATCAAACCCAGAATTGCCGTAAACCTGCTTTCAATAGCCCAATAGGGGTCGCCACTGTTGGCTGCAAAATAAGTCCAGACCTATCTACCTCAATACAAAAGGAGACTACTTCTCGCTTGATTTATCACCACAGAAATAAATTTCTTGGCAAAATTATGGACAGAATTGATTAATTAATTTCAAAGTTAAGTTAATTTCAAGTTAACATCATATTATGTTCACTGTGTAAATAATGGTCCCCTTGAAAAGAAAACAGATGATAAACAGGGTGTGATTTGGGGCGTGGCTGCCTTTGATCGCAGGTCATACGCGATAGAAGAAAAAAACAATGTGTATCTTTGGTACTGTGTGCATCGAAATAGCGGCGAATCTGGTTGTTTGTGTTTTTAACTTTTTGGTCATTTAAAGAGGTCTTGTTTAACATTCAGTAGTAATTAAAGACCCTCCAAGGAGGCGGCTGTCCAATTTCTCCAGTAAGTAACATACATTTTGTTTGGTTAAGGTTTATTGTTATATAAACCCACCCTGTGCTTCCCCAGTACTGATATGGTCTCTACCAGGTTAAAAGAACAAAGATGGGGACAAGTTTAATGCATCAAAGTGACTTTGTCCATTATATATATACAATCTATGTTCAAAAAGTAAAGGCAGAGAGTGCAGAGAGTATTATGGTGGTTGTTTTTAAGCCCAACCCTGTTCTTTCATCCCAACCTTAGTCAAGGGGTTTTATTCCATAAAGTCAACTGTTTCTGTTGAACACAGAAATTTATATTGAAAAGCCACCATGCATGTAACTGAAAAAAAAAGACTCACTGTCCCTGAGACGTCCAAACTCAACAAAAAGGGGTTCCATGAGCGTCAGTATCACACACCATGGGCTGTGACGGAGCGTCGGTATCTGCCGAGTCGGGGTGAGAATGTGGTGTCTGTACTCCTGGAGAAAGAAGGGACTCTGCTGCTCCTGTGTGTGTGCTTGTCTGTTTGTCTGCCCCCAGTACACACACACACACACACACGCACACACACACACACACACACACACACGAGCAGACAGACTGACAGAGGCAGAAGATAAAGATTAGCTCTGTGTGATTTGGAGGAGAGCAGAGGATCAGAATTGCTTGTTGAGCGGTGCAGAGAAATGCGCTGCGAACAGCCTGGCTGCGTCCCCCGCAGAACTGACATGTCCCGGTGCTTCTCGGTGCTTCGGTGGGCACTGTGAACCCACTGTTATATGCAACCTGTAAGAGAAACCTGAAAGCTCACCTACAGCCAGCGCAGGTGGACCTGTTGGAACACAGCATTACAATACATTGTAATAACATCACAATACCAAACATATAGCAGAGTCTACTGAGTCTTTGCGTTCGAGAAAAAGAAGAATTTAATTTCAGGTGCATGACCGTTGAACTAGTCATCAAAAAGTTTTGTTATATAGTTGTTAAAAACCATATAATGCATTTTTATCAATAAATAAATACCCCAAATCTACAAGCCTGCAAGAATTAAGATCCGAGCATCAGCGGAGTAAAATGTCACCGAAACCAACTGAAACATGACAGCAGATGTTAGTATGTCTCACTACCGTCCATCTATGGAAGCAAGTTAGTGCCAGGTAGGATAAAGTAATGAGGAAAAGATTTTTAAAGTATGCACTCATAATGTTTACTTTTGATTTTGCTAAAGTGGCTGTAAGCTAAAATCTGATATTCATACATACATCAAATATTATGTCTAACAATTTAACATAACCAAAATAAAAGCAGATTTCCTCAATACAATCACTGTAGTATCTTACCACCAGTAGTTTATTTATGTGTCGGGGGATATGAGTACGACTACATCCTGAGGGTTGCTCATTTTATAAGACTGATATAAATCTGGCTTGCAGTCTATCAGACGGATGGATGTGCCAGTTCTCTTATAACTTATTGACAAAAGATCTGCTCATCTGGGAAAGTATAACTTAACCAAACTCAAAAAGCTAACTTTATTTTTGACATTTTGACTTTTTTCTCGTCATGGTATTTTACTTTATTCTCAACATTTCAACGTCTATCTCGTCATTCCAATTTTTTCTCAAACTGCATGATGAAAACACAACATACTCTGGCTATTTTTTCTCCTACATCATCATAATCCTCTCTCATATCGTTAGAAACGTACCAAAAACAAAAGGTGTCTACTGCTCCGGCTGCAGGCTGCAGATGCTGAGCTGGGTGGGGAGCACTGTGGTTGGAGTGGAGGTGGATGGGGCGTGAGGCCGGACCCAGAATCCCTCAATGGAGAAGGAAGAGTGGAAGTGCTTCTCCCCATTCCCAAAGTTTTTTATTTTAACTTGATTGCAAGAAAACCATGCTTAACAAACAATTCATCATAGCAGAGTCATTTTCTATATTTAAAAAGCGCCCGGGGGGATTTTATATTTCATTCGTACGTCACACTCAGGTTGTCCTGATGTGACAGCCTTGTGTTGCCAGATACCTATACAGTCCAGGAGAACATGTTTGTGACAGCAAACTTGACTTCCCTCCCTGAAGCCATCACTGTTCTTTGGCACATTAAAACGAGAGCCTGTGCTGTTTGAGGATGCAGCTCCGGTGTTGTGGCAGGCCAGGGCCGACACCAAGATGAGAAATAAAATGAAATAGAGAAAAATCAAAGCAACGGGTCATCTCTTCCTCTCTCTGCTACATGTCCTCGCTATTAGTTTGATATCTCTGCCGGTGGCATCATCTGCAATTAAGTTTTCGAGCAATTATAAGCCTATGTGATTGTTGTTGTGAATTTCCAAATGAATAAAACATTGATATTTAATAGCAGACCACATTTAGAAGCACATGCTAACACCCCTTGTGGCATTGTGACATGTTATGAGTGTTAACAGTGTGTTAATTACTGTGCCCTTGCAGCCCTAAATAAATTACGTGTCTACGTTGGTAAGAAATAGATCATGTCGAGTTTATTTGCATCTATGATATGCAGTGTGCCTGCTTTTACTCACTTCTTTCACAAGCTTGGTCTATCAGGTTGTGTGTGCTGGTGTCTGGTTGTTGTTTTTTTAAAGGACAGCAGTTAGCTGAGGTGCAACACCTTTTCTCTCATTAGACTTACTAAACAGGATAATGATTCCCCTGAGAATCTGTCTCCATCGCTCCGCTTGCCCTGTCACTCTCTGCACCATCATCACCATGGTGATCAAAGCCAGATGTGCTCACTTCTGTTGCTGCCAACAAAGTACAACCGTACTGTTTTTGCAGTTGTCACTCTGCTCAGTGGCTCAGCCCTCAGGGAATCTACGATACCGTTACAGACCTTAAAACACGCCGCAGTTCCTCCCCTGGAGCGTCACTCACGTCCTTCAGCTGAAATAGGCTGTTTGACCAATGAAAGGCAGCTATAATTCCGTTATTTTGCACAGCTACAATCATCACCACGCACAGACAGCTTTCTATTTTTATTTTACAACATGTGACACCAAATGAAGGAGCGCCGTCGGAGGAGGAGAGCATTTAAAAGTGTTCTCCCTGATCAGACGAATGTGACGGTTTTCCGAGAAATGTGAAATGTGGCTGATGTTTTTCATCATGTGTAGCATTTTGACGCTGGTTGTAGTTATTTTTGTTTTTTGAGCTCATGCTAGGTAGAAGTTTGCCTCCGATCCTGCAATCCAGACTTATTAAAGCACGAAGAGACCAACTAATAAAGCTCAGACGTAAACAGCGACAGCGAAATCAAGCCTTAATAATTTGTTGTGACTGCAGTGAATGAACATGCGGGACGTTCAGACGGCAGGATACCATTCAGCTGTTTGAAGAGGGAACAATTCAGTGCATTGGGAAAGATAGCAATATATTCAATATCTGCTGTGATATTTTGCATGATTGCCAAATATGCACTATTTGTTTGAAAAGCGGCGAGGGATGAGTTTTCAGTCTTTCATGCTTTAAACAACAAAAACATCTCTGCGAGACGGAACAACAAAGACAAAGAACTGAGAGAGGGCCAAAATTTACACTGGTGTAATGCAACAGTGATCAAAGAAATACAGACAAGATACACAGAAAAACACCTGCAGGGACAGATGGAGGTAGTCCCGGTGAAGAGGAGAGGGCTCCACACCGCTGCAGGAGTAACCTGTAGACAGGGATGGGGGAGGAATAATAAAGAAGGTGCGAACAATCCGCTGTTGATTTAAGTGTTCGACCACAAACACTGCATAAGCACTTTGCACAGACATGAACATTGCGTCAGTCTTGCTTGATCTATTAACAGGAAAGAACAATGAGAGCCCGATTTGTCCCTAGGTGACACTATTAGGGTGTTGGTTTACCACCATAACTGTCTCCTCCTGGATCTGAGCCCAGCAACAAGGTGACTCTGCTCGGGCTGCACAGTGATTAGTCAGGTTCTGCCACAGAGTGATGCTCTGTGGTGCAGCTTCACAGATCAGAAGAGAAAAAAAAAATACAGCTGCAGAAAAAGCACGTTAAAGACGCAAACTTGCTCGATTCCTGCGTTCACCAATTAGAGCAATTTTCCTCTTGAATCATAATGTGCAGACAATGAGGACTCAGACACGTGGAAAGTGAGGGTTACTGCTTCTGCTCTTTCTTTGCTGGGAACTGTTGCCAGGCGAACAACAGCCTTTCCGGGAAGAAGCACCGTGACACGTAACCTTTCTAAAATAGTAGTTTTTCACTTGTCCATCTCACAAACGTCTGATGGAACAGATGCGGTCTAATTCCAATCAATAAAGCAGTCTACACAGGCCATGTGACAGCTCATATTTCACTCCCTTAACCGCAAACCTAAAGAATCGTTTTAGGCTTCAAGTCTATTTGCCTCAGTCTTACGTGCCTAACTGCAGGGAATGTGTGCTGTGATCACACAGTCCTGTAGCTGAACACTTCCAATGTAGACACTGACAGAGAGCTGAAACAGCTGACTTGCTGCTTTCACTCTGTAGCCTGTGTCAACACAATGTAAGAACATCATACTTTCTGAAATTGCAAAAACTGTTGGCAGTCAGGCTAATCCAGGCAGCGGTTGCATTTCTACCAAAAACACATTTGGCAAGGCAAATTAGCAGCATTTCAACATATTTTGTGCAGAGACAGGGATGGATGGCTACATAAGCGCTCTCTATAACTGTGACTGACACCATCAGGAGTAGATTACAAAATGATTCTGCCAAACAACCTGAAAATAGAAAGAGATTTTTGCACCATAAAATCCCAGAGAACGATGCGCACAGGCAGTTAAAAATACAGCAGAGTTCTCACTCTTTGACTCTTGGGGAAAAGAAATAGTGACAAATCTGTTGATCTGCTTTGTACTTTTCCCCCCTCCTCTCCAAATCCTCAGACACATTTTTAACTTCATCTCCAATCAAAGAAGCCCAGATTGCAATCTGCTACACAATATGTTTTGCTCCACTTTATTAGGCCCATAGATAAACCTCATGGCTGGAACACAGGCCTGTGAGTAATGAAGGCTCCCTCTGCATAACAAGATCCTACCCTCCTTATGCTCTCCTTCTCCTCTCAATTTGTGCCATCTATGAGTTTAGCCGGTCATTTCGCTGCTTTCCTTCCACAAGAACAGGCCCGCACAGATGCTGTTACAAAATGTAATCATTTTTTAGATCTTGAAAGCATGCAGGCAATTAAAAAGAATGTAATGTCAATATGCACGCAGCTCGAGGCTCTTACTCCGGATGTGGACAAAATGTACTCCAGCTAATCATTTTATATGAACAATTAGGCCGAGTGTTCTCACCTGACACACACAGACCCCTTATGCAAAAATGGTGAATTACAGAACAGTGTACATTTCTGGAAAGAAAAAAAAAAATCTGACTAAAGCTTAATTCCTTCGCTATAAATTCTGGTGTATTATTAAGAACCTCAATCAGGTGTAAAACAGAAGCATGTTTACACCACATTAATTAGCTTGTATTAATATCATGGCACGTCCTCAGAAATGCCACGTTAGGCAAAAGACAACACCCACACAGTTAATCACCTCCATCAAAAATAACATTCAAGAGACTGAAAAAAAGAACTTTAGCAACACAGGAACAGAAGCAATTCTACGTGTGCTTGGAGGGAAAAGGGGGAAGCAGAGGCAGCTGTTCCTGCAAAAAAACAAAAAAAAAAAGCTGACGTATTAAAGAAGAAGGTGACTGGTCCTTGCAGAGAACCGTGAAAGATCTTAAAAGAAAGTGGTTTGATTGTAAACTGTTCAGTAAAAAACACACTGCTGTACCAAGGCCACTGAAGGAATAACAACTGCTTCGCTCTCCCAAAACGCTGAGTGCCTCACCGGGTAGCTTGTTTTTTTTTTTTTTTTCTCTCTATCTGGCTCGGCTCCAGATGGGGACACTTGTGTCGCTCCCAGTGGTGAAGATATCCACCAGATGACAGGCTACAGCAAGCAGACCTTGTCAGATAGCGGGTTAACTGGTCGGCGGATCGCTCCCCGTCTCTCTAAATCTCAATCCACCTACAGTAGGTCCACGTTTGATGGGAGTTTGGGGATTTTTATCTACTGTATCTCCCACAGCTGATTTATGCTTAAAAGCCGGCATATGTTCAGTGCTGTGCCTTTTAATGTGTTATCCAATGAATAACAGGGAGTGATGAAAGTTCACACATGCTCCTCACAAGCTTCGAGTCAGGTGTGACTTTTATGTTGATCATTTAACAATGCAGATGTGATAAATGTGGATTTTTTTTTATTATATGTATTTTATAAATTAGCATGTTGAGTTTTATGAGCAAATCCATTCATGAATCCTAAGAAAAACTAAGCTCTTTATGTAGCAAATGAGTAACAACAACAAAAGCACTACAAGGACACAGCACACTAAAGCTGATTTTGACGTAGTGTGCTATACAACCAAGGTAAGACCAAGGACGAAATTGCCAGTGTTAGGAGTAGTAATTGCACAACACGGGTTAAATAACGTAATGGAAGTCTGTGTACTGAAAGGTTGTTATCAATAATCTCTGTAAATAAAAGTTATTATCTCTAACTGAAAGTGAGGAACACAGTGTGCAATAGTATGTTTTTCCTGTACTGTTGAACCATGGCCTTCTACACACTTGTCGATCTACCTGTGTGTGCACATTCTTCTATTTTGGAAATCAAATAAAAGGTTGCCAAGAGGAACATACAAGGTCAAACACAGGATCCTGGAAAAGAGACATGGAGGTGCTCTTGTACAGAGTGCGTAGCAGCAGCAGCCCACCTTCAGTTCTGAAAGGTGAATATCTGTGACACTGAGAACAAACAAACACAAATAAATGCCAATAACCACACAAACATTGCAAGAAATTCACCTTTGAAACTTTGGTTATTGATAAAAAAGACAACATTTTTTTTTCTCATTTTATTGAAAATGGGTCTATAAAAGTGAGTGCATATAGATACAACCAAAGATATGAGTAGTTTTGATAGGAATGTAGGAGAAGAAAAGGAGCATCAATTCTGGTTTCACTCTTTTGAACGGACTTCCTGACTTCCTTTCTCAATGTGTACAAATGGTTTCACGCTCACTGACACAGGTAGCCTGCTACAACCAAAATCAACTTGTCAAATGGCCTCTAATTACTAATTACAAAGTACAATCATGTATTATCACTAAAATGTTTTGATTATCTGTGTGTATATAAATGTATAATTTTATAGAATGCTGTTTATTTATCTTTCTTTTTTCTTTTAGAAAATAACAATTAGATAAATGGTTTGAATAGAAAAGACACAGACACCAGAAAAGAAAAGATTTAGGAAAAAAAAAGAAAAACATTGAAAAAATTATATACTTAATAAAACAAATGAAAAAATATGATTAAAGTAGTTTATAACATGCATATGAAAGTAACCAAAATGTTAACGACACTACAAGAACAAGATAAAATGATAACGTTTTAAAATAAATGCTACAGCCAATATGAATAGAAGTGATATAATTCTAATTTAATATTGCATACCGTTGGAATAAAGAAAGTGCTGAGCAACATTCCATGTTTTACCTTCAGAGAAGTTCCCATTGTTAGGAATAAATCAATAGCCATACACTTTCACCAGCACACTTTAAAGGATCATGGACACTGCTGAATCTATTTAGACTGTTTTTCTCTTTTGAACTGTGAGGTTAGATACCATTGTGCTTAAGTGTTTCCACCAAATCACAACATTTGCAATCATATCATGTATTTCATGAAGGTGACCAACATGTCACCAGTTATCTGTGTGCTACTTGCCTGAAATTTAATTCCTCGATCATGACTGATGTCTGCACCATTGAGGTGCATTAAAAGCATGCTCTTACAATGTCTTGGCAGTTTTAAACTAACGTATTTTCAACCAAACTGTGATATAGTCCTTTTTTTTTTAGTGACTCTGTGTTTTTACTTTATTTGACATCCCTGCTTTTTAGATACCTTTTGTCCTAACGACATTTTCTGCTTGTTTAAAAAATGTTAAAGAGAAATCCTTTTGGTCACGTTTAGAGTGTGTTAAGGTGTGTGTACCAACACACTGTTTAAAGTGAAATCACACCTCACAGGGCCCTGAGTTTGGCCAGAAGAGCCTCCACATCAGACTCTCCGTTGGTGCTACAGCTGCTGACTGCATCTCCAGTGGAGGACAGCTGGAAGGCTTGGGGCCCCGCTTCAACCTCCACCTCTTTCTCAGTCGGCTTTAGAGTCTCTCTCTCCACCACCCTCTCTCTGTCCAGCCAGTGGCTGTGACCTGGGGCGTTCCTGTACCTGCGGCCCGGCTCTGAACACGCCGCAGCCTTGGCCCGGGCTGCAGATGGATGGCCCTCAGACTCGTTATGGGCCTCCTTGGCAGGGGGAGCTTTCACCACCGCTGAACTCAAATTTATATTCTGCCGGGAGCGAGACCTTTGTAAAGGTGCCTTGTTGTTTTCTGTGAGTGAAAAACAGAGAGACAAAGCAGTGAGCACCGCTGTGAGTATGAGGGAGGACAGCGAGAAGAAGTAACTCCTTTAAGTGAATGAAAGCAAGGGGGGGTTAATCAGATTACTGATTAAATTACGATCAAGAATGCAGGAGCGGTTAAATGAATGGAAGAGCTGTTAAAAAAAAGCAATCAAAGGAATAGAAAATGAAGTGTCAGTCATTCTGCAGCTAAAAAAAAGAACAGCAGAAAGTATTAGGAAATAATGAAAAAGCACTTAAGTAAGCGTGTGCATAACAAAGCAAAGGTACACATATACACATGAGCTCACTGTGCACAGTGGAGTCTGGATGAATACACACACAAACACACACCATGGACGCATACAGCATTGTATACAAACACTGATGAGGACAAATTTTCTGCAGCAGCAGACTGTGGCGTGCAGTAAGCCCAGTATGATGAAATGGATATGGCTGATCAACCGCAACAGAAACTCAATAACGTTGTGCGTCGCCCTTTTCCAATCTCGAGTCTCTTTCCCTTTTCTCTTACATGACACCCTCCCACCCGGCTCCACCTCCCCTGATTCCACCATTATCATCCATTCTCCTTCCACCGCTCTTCATCTCAGTTCCTACAGTAGTCCTCTTCATCTTTCTTATTTCTCTTACCTCCCCCTCTCCCGACTCTCTTTCTCAGCCTCCCGCCCTCCCCTCTGGTTTCCGACTTAAAACACACCCCTCAGACAGACAGTGGAACAGAGTGACGGCCCAGATCAGACCTACGTTCTGAATTATAATCCCTCTGAGTAGATCTTAGACTTCATCATCAGTATGTGTGCGCTGGAAGGAGTGGGTAAATCCATATTCATGTGACCTTGAGCGTGAGGCTGAGAGGAGTGGCGCGAGGAAAGACACCACCGCATTTAAAGTTTCCTGAGCCTGAAATGTCTGGCAAACAGGAGTCAAACACAGCAGAGCAGAACAGAGCGACCCGCTCTGTCAGCCAATCGGTAATGAGTTTGGAGCGTGGCCAGTCAGTCATGACAGTGTGTTTTATGGGCCGCGCTGACGAATGACAAGGAACGTCCCTGAACACAACCTCTGACAAATAAATAAGGATAAAGGGAGGAAAGAGAGCAGACAAGAAGGAACCGACTGCAAAATTAAGCAAAGAAACCCAACAGTCACGCACACACGGGCGCACACAGGCACACGAGCACGCACACACAAAAACTTGTTAGGCTAACAAAAGGCAGTGAGGGTTTTAAAAGGATGAAATGAGTAGAGTGTGTTGCCTTTTTGCAGCAACGGAACATTTACCACGGCTGGAAATCAAAGTCTCCTCTCATTATCTCAAAATTTTTGCTCTCTCTTCCTGTCATTGCAGGCTGAATTTTTAAAAGATGACTATTATTCCTCACTGTCGATTCTCTTTTCTCCACGCTCCCCAATCCCGCCGTGTTCCTCTCTCTTCCCTCTTAAAACCCGTCACCCCCCTACCCCATACCTGTGTGTTTGTGCATGATCAGGGCCGTGCCCCACAAACACACATTTCCTTTTCAAATTACACACTCACAGGTTCTGATGCAGAGAAAAATGATCAAATGCGGTATCAGCAATTTGCATTTTAATATCTTGTTTACACTTCTGTTAGATTTTAACCTGATGCCATTGCTCAGAGAACATGCTAGAAGGTATTATCACATCAGTTATTGTCAAAATTCAAACATTAGCATCTTATTTATTTGGGCATTTATTACCACGACTTGTAATTTCTGCCTCTGCATGGACCCTGAATGATTATATATTAAAAACACACACTGGTGAGAAATACAAAGCACCGGATCAATACATAGAAATTTACACTTCAAAAAGAGATAAAAAAAAAACCTCACACTTCAATAGGAACTCTTATCCAAAAGTGCATTTCTTGTCTTCCTAACAGGGCCCTGGCCTTTAGTGGTGTGCATGATCAAAGTGCCGGCGAGTTCAGTTTCTCCTCCGTCTGCCCGCCTGTGACACCTCGCTGCCCCCTCCTTTGAAGCCTCCCTAGCTTCTCAACATTTGCCTTCATCTGAGCTGTAAAACACGTCTGAAAGATGTAAAACATGCCTCATCTCGCAGGTTGGACTCTTTTAACCGAGAACTAACACTGGTTTTATAGGAGAATAAGTCGAGTGGAATTTCAAGACAAAACCGTTGTCTTTTATTGAGCACATGCTGTGAGAGCTGGGTGGTGCATTTATCCCTCTCAGACAGTTAGATACGGATACGTGATAAGCAGTCTGATAGGAAAATCTGGTACACTAACATGGATTGTACTTGAATTCTCCCTAAAATTGATTTTCAGTTATAAATGATTGTTTGACTGGCTATACTGTAATTTCAAACATTTTTTTCTCAGTTTGTTTGTTTCAAGTACAAGGTACAAAAAGCTCCAAAAATATATAAACAGCCAAACTGTGTGTAGAAAAAAGAGTACTCTCCCAGAAAAGCAAGACTGGTCTCCCTCAATACAAAAATATAGGGTGTACAGGTGGCAGAAGAGGATGTAGTAGTAATGACTGAATGCAGAGTTTAAATGGCGGATGTCACTGTGGGCAGGGAGGGAGGGGCGGTGGATGAGTCGAGCAAATAGCAGACTTTCATCCAGGAGAACAGGGTTTGTGTCACACGTGAGAACGGTAGTCAGGTCACCCTCGTAACTACTTTACCTCTAGCATTTACTACTTCACTTCTAGCATTCACAGACATTTATTTACTTTTTAAACTTCTTTTATAATGCGTAACCAGGAAGTTTTTGCCCTAAATTCACAGAAACTGCAACCTTTTCCACAACCATGAACTGCATGTGTGTGTGTAATGACGTTTGTGTTATTTCAAGAATGCTCAACTATGTACCTTGAGCTGCAAATTGCTTATATAGGTCATTTTGTTATTTATATTCTTATATTCTAAACATGCCACACTGCCACACACATTGACCACAATTCAACTGGTCCACCAACATCTTGGTCAGTTATGTGGCCTCTAGTCATCTGTCTGTCTTCACACTAAATTCCGTGTTGGGGCGACTTTACTTTGGTGTTACTGTAATGGCCTTTTTCCATGACGTTATTTTAAAAACTTTTAACCCCCAAAGTTGCACAAGCATACTTGATATCTAACAATTACTGTTTTCCGTCAGAGTTTTTTTTATGATCTCGACATTTCCAGCTGCATCTGAAGGCAGCTTTATTAATTTCACAGCAGCTAGACAATAAAAGACGGGGGGGATTGTGCCTTGTGCTGGGGCTTGTTGGAGGAAATCCACCATCAAATTCCCTGCAGAGTTGCTTCAACAGGCATCCATGTAGTCAGGTTACAAGAACTCCTACGCAATTGAGAGAAAGTGCTTCTGTTTTGTTTTGTTACTTTCTTATAACAACGTTGTTTTCAGCCCCAGTCTAATGGCACTGATAGAGACAGAGACACTGTCATTAACTGTCTGGTAGTGTGATTGAACAGAGCATTGAGCTAAGCTCCTCCAAAAGATGATCTGTTGCAACATTTCTGCAGCAGATTGTGTTTTTTTTTTTTTTTTTTTGGATGGCATCCCCTGTGGCTCTGACCACCGCAGCCCAAACACACTACCCCTGCTAAAAAGAACTGGATTACTGGCATTTCTGGGGGATCTGGTATGAATGCAGCCTTAGCTTCAAGCAGAGATAAAGAGCAGGCTACAGAGGTTTGGTTAGCTCAGATGCTGACTCAAGCGACAATTTATTAGATTTTGTGCAGCTTTCTATGCAGCCACAAAAGGCTTTAAGCAACATTTTTCACATATGCAGTCTTACTCCTCAGGACTCGTAAACAGACTTTGGTGTATAAAATGGGTCGAGTTCTTCCTCAACAATAAGCCGTGACAGAAAGGGCAGCATTTTGGATAGCCCCCAAAGGAATGCATTTTTCACTTAAATGTTGGCAACTGGGTAATGTTTACTTCAAATTCAGGGTCATTGTCATCCATCTAAATCCAGCACTTTGAACAACCCAAATAGGTGCATGTCCTTGTAAATAAAATAGCTTATTGCTTCAGTTATTGCCTTTGACCGGGAGGAGTTAGGGGCAACTAGGGTTAGTTGGTATTGCTAGCTTTGCTGTTAGCTCTCGTCAGGTAGACTGCACCCACAGGAGATGTTTCAGCAATTTAATATTTTGTAGCATGCTGTTTACTTGGGAGTAAGCTGGGGATGTCACTGGAAAACATTTTAAGGTGTTGTTGCATGTTGCTAATGTTTTGTTAAGATTCCTGTTGGTGTTGCATGGAGAGAATTCTAGGGTCAATTTTTGTATAAGAATTTGGACTTGGATTTTTGCAAAGATGTGGCAACATCTTGCACTCTCTATTGATTTTGCAATGCACAGCAGTTAATCTTGACACCTTGCTGTGATAGCAGTTTATTGGAAAATTTTCCCCTGTGAAATATTAAAGAAGAGTTCGAGAGATCTTCCTTTATTCCGTCCACAAATACCAGCTAAAAGGAGTCCACATTTCCTTGTGTAAGATCATTTGCTCCATTTATATTTGCTGCTTCTGTTGATGCAGATGAGCTTTTACTTATCTCTCTCCTCTTCCTCCCTCCTCTACTGCTCTCTTGAAGTTTGGAGAAGTTAGAAGGCAGACAGGCTTAGGCAGAGAGCCTCAGCAGAGAGAAAGAAAGTGAAGCCTGGACTGCAGCAGTGCTCGCCTGTCTTATTCCTTTCCTGACTGTTAAAGCGACACCACCTGCCACCATTGTGGTGACAATGAACTCATCTACATGAAGAGCTGCTTAGAGATTGGACAAAAACAGTCAAAACATGAGAAAGCCCGGAGATCGGTATTTTTCTGTATGTCTGTAAAACATGAACACAGAGCGATTCTGCGAAAACTACCAGTCTATCAGAGTCCTCAGCTTGCTGCTGTCCTTAACTTTGCTGGAAGGCAGAGTGGAAAAGAAAAACACTTGAAAAACAATGATAAAAGAGCTGGCAGCCTGAGCTTGTTGTGTCTCTTCTTGCACTCGGCTTTGCTGTAAAATGTGTTTTTAACTGTAAGTCTAACAGCCCACAGCCTTTTAAACCAGCGCCTGACATGGGTCCTGTTTCAGACCAGAGACAAGTCAATTCTTAAACAAAGCAGACTAATCGCTGCTCTAAATGATTTTAGAATATCATCAGCAATTTCAAGATGGAACCATGGTGATTTATGAAATGTTGCAGGAATGTAAAAGGCCCTGTCCAATACGCAGTGTTTTTTTTTCTATCTGCAAATAACTGCAGAGAGGAATTCACATTTTCCTCTTGTCAGATCATTTGGTCCATTTGCATTTGCCACTTCTAATACAGATGCAGATGAGCCTCTCCTCTCCTCTCATCTCCCGCTCCCTCCCCTTCTCTCCACTCTTATGAAGTTTGCAGTATTTGATCACTTTAAGAAGAGAGTAGTCATGCAGACTCACAAAAATACAGACAGCGAAGTGACTTTTCTTCTCTGCCAAGTGACTGACACAACAAGTTGAAGTTAGCGAGATCAAACACACACTTCTACACACGCCATAAATCACAACACAGCTAGCTGGAGTGGCAGTCTGCTGTATGTTCTGTCTAATGATGACTATCTGCTGCTATCTGTTTTTTTTCATCTACAAGTGTAAAATCTGGGGCCAGTTTACTGCATGAGGATCATGGGAAAAATATGTTATAAACAACAAAATGTGCAAAATGTTTAACTAGGAATGCAACAAATTTGCAAGTTTGCAAGTTTGTCTTCAAATGCAACACAGCCAAAAACAAAAATAAACCTAGAAATTCCTACATTTAATGAGCAAGGCATGTTTGTTTTAAGAGTCTGGGAAATTGCAAACTTCTTTTTATATAGGTGTAGTGCAGCAGCTCCCAACGTCCTCTCCATTATTAGATTGCTGTGCAAAAACACCCTCATCATGTTATCCATGTGAGCAGGAGACTATGTACTGTGATGAGGAAAAATGACACTTAGTGCATTTGTACAAACAGAAAGAAAATGTTCAGAGGACGGCTACATTTAACAGTGGAAAATGTATGGTGTCATAAATGTGTGTGATGCTCCAATGTCCCCCCAGTGAGCCTTGTAAAAGGTAAAAGCTAGCAGACAGCTTGTTAGCTTGCCTGTGTGCATTAGGCTGGCTGTAATTAAAGATCATTACCTGGCAACAAACCAGTCATTGAAGGTTTGTCCCTTGCTTGTTTGTTGTAGTTAACTGTGTGTGGGGCAGAGCAGTCTGTCTGGCATCTCTGTCGCACAGAAAAACAGCAGACAGGATTAAAAATGAGCAGAGGTGCCAAGCAATGAAATGAGAGTGGAAGGAGGACAACACTGGAAGAAATGAGGATGATGAGGGAGAATGATGACAAGATGGGCAGCATAAAAAGCCTCAAGATAGTGGCATGATTTTTGAGGCAAAGATTGTGATTTGGACTGGGCTAAAAGAGAGTACGGAAAAGAGAGGGCGAAATACGGAGACAAAAGAAGAGAAAATAGAGGAGGTGTGGTGATGGATTGTTGAAAGAGCACTATAACAATCCCTGTGGGTAATGTGAAAACCAGCACTGTTATAGGTAACTGAAGCCTGTCCTGCTGTAATGCATATCAAAGTGTTTTTTTCTTTGTTGAGCTGCGACTTGACTCCCCCTCCTCTGTCTCTCCTCTCCCATATCTAACAACCCAAACTATCTTTGTTAAAATACAGCTGAATAGATCATAGTTTTAGTGGAAATGTAACTGCATTTGGAAGCCTTTTAGGAATATTTGTGCTTGTGTGTGTTCGTGACTGGATTTATTTTTTTTATTATTTTTTGCCTCATCTATTCTACCATGATATCTGATTTTCCCCTCTATTTCTCATTGTTCTAAATTGAATATATTTGGTGTTTGGACTGTTTTTTTTTTTTTAAACAACTATGCGCAGATTTGCAAGAGCTGTGACCACACATGCACCCACTGATACATGCATACACATTACTTGACCAACATGCCAAATCTCAACCTCAAGGGCACAAACAGTGGCTGTTAATGGGTGGAAAAAAATCTTATTTGGACAGACCAATTGACAGAGTGACCCACAGAGTTGCTGGTTGCAGCTAATAAATAAAATGTATAACGGTGACACCCTGGACTCTGTGGACGGTGATTAGATTAAGAATAAATGCTGGATTAATTGATAATGGAAATAATCATTACTTGCAGCCTAGGAGCAAACTACATTTTATCAAGCCTGCCAGAAGTTGAAACTTTGATTTACTGACAGTAATAATCAGCTAAAAAAGAGAACAATGCTGGCCACTTACAATCACCACTTCATTCAGAGTTAATTTGTAGAGGCACGTTTTCAGGAAAATGTTCTGCTCATGTGCTTTTTTTTGAGCAGAGCTTACACAGGTGGAGATAATTTTATTTGTTTTAAAATGTTTGGGAGATAAAAATGGGTTGTTGTTTCAAGTGTAAAAATTAAACCAATGTCGATAAGCACATCCTCAGAGGTAATCTATGAACACAGTGAGAGGAGCCCAGATAGGAACCAGTCTGGTTCAAAAGAGAGCGGGGGCAGTTCCTTGACATTTATAGGTCACCCTCTATGACTCACCTACAAACAAATCCATAGTAATCATAAATATGGTTTAAGTGGACTTGGCAATGGTCTGTGTACATAAGGGACACACTCATAAAGACATGTCAACACGTTTCCCCTGCCATGCTTAAGCAGTCATGATTGAGTCATATTAAAATCAAGTGTACATGACAAAGTGAGCAGGAAGTGGGCAGGGGTGTTGGGATGGTTTACTGCTTAAAACCAAAAAGGGCAACGTGGAGGATATGAAAGGGTTGAGCTGGATGTCCCTCAAGTCTTCTGCCCCTCAGTGTGAACCCCAGCCACTGTGAGCTGCAGCCAAGCATGACATTACGTTAGCACGCCTTGGTGCTTCTAACAATGCCTCAAAAGTGAGCCTGGTTCCCTGCCACTAGTACTGCTACCCTATAGACACCACTGGCTCACACTGCAGAGGACGCTCCAGTGAGAGTACAATTAAAATAAACAATACAAGACTTTTTTTATTTTATGGAACACGTAATTCTCCTCCCCACTGCTAAATTCTAGTGATGTGACGTTTCCCAAGACATCGCACATCAGAAACAGACACGTCTTTACAAAAGCTTTCTAATGGCCTTTCAGGAGGAGAGTCATTGAACTCAGTGTGCTTTAGACACAAATTGTACATAGTTGATGGTTATGTTGCAGTAAACTTATACAATCATTATAGCACTGTAGTTACAAAATGAACTAAGGATTGGACAATATATGATGTCATTGTGGAGTGCAACAAAAGACAATAAGTTGATCTGGGGAATTTCCATTCCATTCCATATTGTGACAAATGTTTGTGGCATCCAATTTACTTCACATGAACAAAATATATTTACACTGAACTGCTCTTTTGGATAAAATACATACAAGTTAAAGCAATAGTTATGGCCAGCATAGCACATTCTGGATATAATGACTTTTAACTGCACTACCATGACAACACAACATGATGTTAAGTGTAGTAAACTACCCATCTCATGCCACATTTACTTCTGTGCAAGTTATTCATTTATGTAGAAATCTGCTGAACAAGGCCACATGAGCGATTAGTATGCAATCTGTAAGAAGATGATATGATACAAAAAAGAAAAGAGGAAAGAGGTATGGTCCTTTACAATATAAACAAATCTGTCTGCCTGTATTACAAAGAGGAAATACACCTGGCAGATGGTTGTAGCAGCCCGGGCTCTTAGTCCTGCTTTACTCTAATTATACCTACATGCAGGGTAATGGACTGAGAATGTTTCCTCATACAGGGACAGCATCACTTCCCGGGGTCTCTGACTATACCCTCTTTCTCTATTTCTCCCACTCACTCACTCACACACTCACCCGCACACACACATACACACTCACACAAATTCATAAAAGCAGACATCAGACACAAACACAGCGAGACAGCCTGACAGACACACACCAGCAAACACACGGGCACACATATACACAGTCCTTTTCTAATAAGCCTTGGCTATTTCACTGATACAGGTGTACAGCCAGTGTACTCTGCTGCCTCTGGCATGAATTAAACATGTCTTGGTTTCAGACTCGGCTACCTGTTGTTGTTTGTGTGGATACTGCTGGTAAATATCCCCAGCAGCCGTAGTCTAATGCATATGTATTCCCCCTCAGTGGCTTCACACTAACTAAGGGTTTCTATCAGCCGCTTTCTCCAGCAGTGTACACCTGTCACACTGGGAGAGTAAAATATTGATCCTTCACACGCCTCCAGACACGAAGCTGAAACGCACTCCCAAATGCATCCGCAGAACGACAAACAGACAGAAGCACACATTTCTCTGTTAGCTTCCAATCAGTCTGTAACATGGATTAATGAACTGGCGGACTGAGGAAAAGTTTATATGATAGATGAGGAGCAGAACAGATAAACTCCTGTGTGTTGTACACACACGGACCACAGTGGATTATGGAGAACCTGCATAAGCCATCTGTATCCACAACACATTTTCAGCCTCCATTTGTCTGATGAATTCCTTTGCAATTAAAAAGAGATTATGCTTGATTTTTAACAAAAATCAGCACTAAGGTTAAGGTTTTATATTAATAAGACTAAAAACGTCGGTGGGATTTATGTGTTTACATTGCTGGTGTTTTGCTTTGATTGGTTTTTACTTGCCAACATCCAGGTGGGAGGTATAACCAGTGCATTAAATACAATTTATTACCATATATTCAAGTTTATACGAGTAGGTTTTGGCATTGAAACTCAATACTATTTCAGCAATATCAAAAACTGCTGCTCAAATTTAAGTTCCTGCACTGCTGCTTGTGTTTCAAATTTAAGAAGTTTGGTTTGGTTTTTTCTAATACAAAAAAATGTAGGAATAAAATAGGAATATATGAAAAAAGGTTCACTTTGGTGTCAGTAAAACTCAAAGAAATCGAAGCTCAGTTACATTCTTGAATAGATACCCAGGTCTGAATACACCCAGAAACACTAGTGTGTTGGGGCACTGTTTAACACTTCACACCCATAATGCAACCCAAGATAAATAGACATCCAAAGGTAATTTAATATTTCAAACACCAATGGAAGACTTCCTTTCTTTGTCTCTTTTGTAGTCCCACTGAGGTGTTTCTCTTTGCCATTGTTTCTGCTGCCAGCCGAGGGTTTGTGTTTAACACTCAGGCCGACTCCGACAGCTCTCAATATGCAGGGCCAGTCCTGCCAAACAGACTTATGAATTCCAAACAGCCCGGAGTCATGCTCCATATTTCATTGAAGTTGAATATTTAAAAAGATCAACCCACTCAAAACCCTATAAAACCTATCGTTCTGGGGCCTTGTGTCCTAAAAATAAAATCGCATCTGCCATATCGCATTACAGACAGCCACATCAGCCTCCATCTCTTAACCATTTCCCTCTCTCTGTTCCCTTCTCTCTCTGACAAAACCCATCTGGTAACCAGCCTGTCTCCATCAACACAGGTTTTGCTCTCTCTCTTTCAAACAACTGCATACTTCTCCCTGCCTCTTATCTCATTCGCTTCCCTTTTCTCCCTCACTGCCCAGGACTCAAATTTCTCTCCTATATTGGGTGGTAACTTTCACCCCTGAGATGTGCTTCAACCTCATCTGTTCTTAGGGAATCACATTGACTACCAGGAAGAAAAGATGGTTCTCTACCTAAAGCACAATGGACCTGGTTCCCAAATTCAAAAAGCGAGTAAAAAAGCATGGGATTTGACAAGATGCAGACAAAATTAGCGGAGAGAGAGAGAGACTGCAATGCAGCCTGCTTCTGACAGCACGGTGTCAGCCAGATCAAAGCAATCTCCACTGGAATTACTAAAAAAAAAAAAAAAAAACATCATCAACATCCACTGATCAAAATGTGAGAAACAGACAGCACAGCAAGAGCAAGTGTCTATAAAAGCTTTACCCTGACTATGCCCATAGCAGCCCTGGAAAACATAATTAAGTATTAGGCATGAGAGATGTATTATGTCATAAGCATAATTCAAGCTCATCTATAATATTAATTTCCCTCACAAGTGAATTAAGTGGAGATTTTGTTTATATCAGAGTGTAAAGCACAACGTGTCAGCAGAAATTGAATCAACCCAACCACATTTGGGGAGCAGAATGACTTTTGTTGGCTGACATCAAGTTATATCACATTGTTCATTCATCAGCATTGTTAGACAGTATTTTAGTAATATAGTAAAGTAAGTATTATAAATACACTTGCCCAAGATACTAACTAAACAAAAAAGGCTCAACTGATAATAGTATCCTATGGATTGTGCCACAAAAAATTAACTAACATTGGCCAGATGAGTAAAACCCTCAAAAATCTACTGAAGACAAAGAATAAAAACTGATTTCAGAATGCACAAAAATACAGGTAGGAGTAGAATTAATCAACTGCTTTTTTGGTTACCTCTGTTCAATAGATAAAAACAAATAATACTGTTATTATGATTACACGTTACCTGCCTGGCAGAGGTAATAATGCTAACTTTGACAGAAATACTAAAGTAGGTACCTCCAGATAAATGAAAGTAACTTATATTGCTTAAGAAATAATACAAGTAGTAATACACCAATTGTGCATTATTGGTAGAAAATGTTAATGTGTCACCCCGTTTAGGCTGGATTATACTGAACATATGTACTGCATGGTAACTTAACTCAATTTCAAATGAACCAAGAATTTAGGTTAACTTGACATCATTCATGAGGAGTCGAGCCAGACCAACTGATGCAGAACACAACAGGGGGGTTTTATTTTATCGACTGAAATTAACAATATGCTAATTTTACGCTTCCACTTGATTTCAGATAACATCTTTGATGAATAAACATGACACACACATACAGACGCCTGTGGGCAGGAGCATGTGAATACAACCACCCACCAGTCGGCGGGAAAAAAAAAATTAGATCAAATCAAGCCATATGAGAATTAAAATTGAGAGACAGGGAAAGCAGCACGCCAAGATC
>JAOWBC010000001.1:8623782-8640202 GCA_028566105.1 Hypoplectrus providencianus
AAAAAAACACAGCTTGTGGACAAAGAGCAGCAGAGAACAGAAAGCCTGTGCATGCAGACACGAGCATTTTTCCATGCTGTTTATTCAAACCTTACACTTTGTGCAGCTGTTCAAAGTAAAAGCTTCCACAGACTTATGAAACATAAGTGAGCTAGTTAAGTGGAGACAGATTTGGATTTTCTGGCTTCACTAATTAGAAAGGACAGCAGCAAGCGGTGAGTCCACAAACAGCCTTCAAAACAACCCATCACAAACTTATGGGTCACTTCACAGGCCCTACATGTTTTTTCTGCAGTCTACTGTAAGGCTGGAGGGCTTTAAGTGGTTACATACTAACAAAGAAAGGGACTGCTTCAGCATCACGTTGCCGCAGAGAAAATCCTGAATTGGCAAAAATGTTTTGTGCATGTTGGTCCTTCTCCTCCTTCTCAGCAGCTCGGCTCTGTGAGTCATCAGTGAAAAGAAAGCAAAACTCACATGGCACCACTACGGTGCTTTGGGGTAATATTGCTATGCTCTCCTGCAACCATTGGAGCTCACTGACATATCAATGCAATTAGAATCATAGCTGTGTCCCAGTGAAGGTCAGCTAGCACCACTCAGACTAACGCAGGGCGAGAAACAGAAAGACAGTAAGAGAGTGGGGGAGGCAGTCAGAGAGGAAACAAATTAAGTGACAGGGCAGCATGGCTGAGTTTAGCTCAGCCTCTGTCCAGGGGCCTCTTCCTCCAACTCTCATACAGGCCTGGCAATTAAAAATACATGCATCAATGGTCTATGCTACTCTCCGGAGAACATACAATGATACATTTACACAACCCAAACACATGTAAATGGCCACAGCCATTCAGCACAGTGTGTGTAGCCAAATGCAAGCCTATTTCACATTCCTTGTGCACTTAGAACTGATGGCCGACCAGCCTTGTTCAATTCAATGAACCTCTAATCAATGCAAGAGACAAATGATGTGGTGCAATGGGAGGTTGTACACACCATGGCTCAAGGGAACACATTAACCCAATCACCTCAAAAGGTATGGATCTGCCCCAAGAAAGCTGTGGTTCATCACACACCTAAAGTCCTCTGCAAGGTGGACATCAGTAGGCCAAGGACAGTGGTGTTGATGAGATTGGAGCATATTGATTTTAATCAATACAGAGCCGGACAGAGGTGTAAGCCCTCTCCAGATGAGGAAACACATTTAAATATAGTGTTCCATTTTGTGGCCAGCTGTTAGCAAACACCCCAGGGGGATAACTTTCAAGCTGAGTGAGACCTAGAGCAGTGACCTTAGTGTGTGTGTGTGTGGGTGCATTACTGTGTGTGCAAGGTAGATGTGTAATTGCAGACAATAAATGATTATTTTAGTGACCTTCAACGTGTGTAGAAACTCCCATCCCTGGTATAGTACATGTATGATATCTGTGCATGTATTGATGGTTTAGCACAAAAGCATGTGAGAGTGGGAGAGGGCAGTGCTTTACTATAAGTGTGTCATCCATCTCATTCCATTTGAGAGCTCCCATGGGGCCCATAGCCCTCCATGCTCCCCTCAGACATGTTCTATGTCTGGTCCACAGAGTCAAAGGCTGTGTAGACAATAGAATGGGTTAATATTTAAAAATGGCTCACAGACAAACACCACTGCCAAAAGGGCTGCAACCTGTTGAAAGCTTTGACTAAGAGAAAGAGAGGCTTTAAATAAAATGTGCACCCATCCATACATGACTGCACCACCAATCAGAGAACCATAAAAAGTCCTGCTGACAAAGTACTTTCCTTACACACAAATAAATAGTTTTGGTAGTTCAGTGCTCATGTTAAAACTGACCTACAGAAATATGTGAAGCAGATGTGGAACATAAGGTGTTGGGCTAATTTGTTTCTTCGTACATGATCATGCTTAAAATCCACTTTCTAGCAGATAAAAACCTTGAGAGAAATCAAACCGAACAATTACGTGTGCACGCAGACGCACACAGGGTGTCACGATTCACCAACTGGAATCGATGTGCCGGGCTTAATGTCTAAGATACAGCTGCATCGATTCAAACTGCTTGAATCAGTGCAAAGCTGTGAGGGAATCGCAGCTGAATCAATGCGGGCGTTTCTGTGTCAGAAAAGCCTGATATGTCTGGCATATCTTTTCTCTTTTTTCAAAAAAGCAGCTAATAATGTCTTTTACTCTGTCTGTTTCCCTCTCTTTTATCTGCCAGTCTTGTCAGCTCAGTGAAAGTTCAGATCATGTGTTCACCAGCCTTTGCTCAAAAGAAGAGGAGGGAAAAAACAAACAAACTTTGCGCTATGCTGCCCCTAATGCCATTTATTTTGTCAGGGATTTTGGCCAAACAGAGTCCCAAAACAGATAATGAATACTTATGATAAAGGTGTAAAACCTGATTAAACTACGACTCCTCAAGAACTATCCAGGTAACATTACACAAGGCATTAACATAACCCATTCAGAGAGATGCCATAACACACTATAGGAGTCAGAATAAGTGCTACCCTTTTTCCTGCAAGAACAACTCAATATGGCTAATAACTCCAAACAGCTCTACATGGTAGATCAGAATGCTGAATTCAATGCATAGATACTGTACACCAGAGTGAAAGAGGGACATGAGTTGAAGATGATTCACACCCAGAGCAGAAGAAATTTGCACCAAAATGTATGATTTTCATGGGTTTTCATGAATACCTACAGAGTATTGCAGAACATTGACACATGGGGAAAAAATATTTGGCCGGACTACGACTTCAGAAAATTTTAACTTGCGGAAATAAACCAATGAAAATCCTTTTTACCAATGAAGTCCTTTGTTCCAACTGATGTCATACCTCCAGGTCATAGATCATAACTAGCTTTCCGCCAAAGCAAAGGAGCTTTGAGCACTGGCAAAAGGAGGTTTTCAGGCCCTGGGTGGGGAGAAATGCTGGCGAGGAGGATCACTGGCATTGAACTGGAGTGGCGCTAGCAGACAGAACCCGATTAAACAGCCTCTCTGGATATTATGGCAGCTGCGAAGAGGCCTAAAAAGGTGTTAACAGAGGAAGCTAAGAAGAAAAAAGAGAGAATGAATGAACAAGAAGCTGCTGGACCAGTGTGCTTTTTTCAGACTGGACTTTAGAGAGCTTCATAGAATAAAATATTTTTATAATGGCCATTCAAATCTTTGATTTTATATTTTAAGGAATATCCTACACTTAAATATGGCTTGATACAGAAAAAAAGTTCAGAAAGAAAGTTTTTTATCTTGGAAAAACAACATAAGTGCTGTCAAACAGAACTGAAACTCTATCACACTCTTCACCACTATGGATTGTAACAGTCAGGTGTAAAGGAAATTGTGCTGGTGTAAATGAAATTGTGCTCAATTAGTGTCTTTTATGAAATAGTTCATTCATTTTTAGGATGTGTATTGAATGTATTGGCAGGGGAACGAGCTATACACCTGTCTTATAAACCTGCACAGTTGTGCCATTTCTTCAGCACATTCAGATGTACAAAATAGTGCTTGTTTTCTTTAATGAGTGAATGAAAAGAACAATGGCTCAGTGTGAGACATCAGAGCATACAGGAGTGCCTGCGGCACACTCCTACTTGTAATTATCACAACACCAATCAGCAAACGCATACAAGACAAACACAGGAACAAAGAAAAAATCGAGGGGGAAACAAACAAGTAAATAACTTCAGAAAAAAGACAATGCACCATGACAGCATGTAACGTTCTCTGTCTGCGAACAATCAGGGAGGCTTTGGTGCTGTTGTCTGTTGCTAGCATTGATCAGGCAGGAGATATGAAACAGGGGGCAAGAGCTGGGCTGTGCAGGAATAAGTGTTTATGTGTGTCTCATGACTACTCTGGAAAGTTAGTTAAAATGCAGTTACTTTCAGATTTAGCTGCCTCGTTATGATTTAATAGAATTAAATATTCCAGCCAGGAAGTACATTTATATATTCACCAACAATTACATATTGTATACTGAAAAAGCCACCACCAACAAACTCAGAAAAACACAACACTCTATATACACCCACGAAACAAAGAAAAATACTGAAAAAAAACCACACTGCATCAAAAATGCATGGGTTTTTTTCCTATGGAAAGAACTGCTTTTGCATAAGCATAGGCGAAAACAAATAATGACTGGTTCAACTGCTGTATGAGGGCACAGGACAGGAGGGGTGAAGCAAGGTATTTATTCCTGAAACACCAGCCCTGTCTGAGAGTTCTGCTTTGGTAAAAACAACATGTCACATTAATAAACAGAACAACAGACCCCAACAGAAGCAATTATGCAAAAAAGTAGAGGAATTCCACTGGTTGCACTTTAGTTTCAGATGGAGAGCAAACATTACATAAGATCTAAAACAACAGGTGCTTAAAGAATGGAAAAATATAATTAGTGCAAATGTGCCAGATCCTAAAGGGTTGTTTTTGTTCTTATAAATAACACCGGTTATAAAAACTACTCATTAGTACCTATAGTAAATGCAGGTCATCAAAAGTTAGCTACGCATTCAACTACACTGTACAGTTTTTCACCTTGCTGTGACAGAAATTATCACACGGTGCTAATCAACTCATTTAATTGTGGGGTAGATAACATGTTCATTCAGTTGAGACAATTGCTTCATCAAGACTTTGCCAATCTCTACACTCTAAACTAGATGAGCCAGTGAGGCTACACCACTAATTAAAAACCTGTGAATGTACATTGTTTTTGTCTGTAGGTTAATAGAAATAAATACATTCTTGGACACCATCAGATACTATTCTTCATATTGTTAAGGAAAACTGACCCACGTGATCTTTGCAACAAACTCTGCCTCCCACACATGAAAATGCAGTAAACATAAAATATGGCATGCAAGAGTTAAAATAATGAAACAACAGCATTGAAGTGGAAGGTACAGAATGTAACGGAAACAGCGATAACAGAGTATAAGCAAAACTAGGACTGAAACATAGCTCGTAATACATCCATGACTGCAATTACTGTAGTCACTCCAGTAATGCTAGGCTATAGCTCTGGGCTTGCACAAATCAGATTTTGTTTGCACTGATTTCATATCTGCCAAACCACTTGGCGAGGAGGCCGAGCTTACATTGTTATTGGAATTGCTTGAGTCTGGACATAATCAGACATCTCTAAACCCAGAAGGAAGATAACAGGAGAAAAACCAGCTTACATATCCGGTAAGATTCGAGGGTATTATCCTGGTGTAGAGCAAACACATTTAGCACTGGTCTGCAACAATAATCTTGTTGAGCTACTGTTGATGGATAATGAAGGAAAAGAGTTTACTTTGGCTAATTTATGAATCTTCTGAGGTACATTTTTGCCAATAAGGATATTAAATTATGCGATTTTTGGTGGGTTGGACCATCTTTTCTCAGGGATATAATCCTCGAAAACAAACTGTGAGAAGGGCCGTGACTGGAAATGTGTGAATATTTGAAAGTGTAACATTAATGAATGTTTTAATGTAATTACCTATTCACACTTTTTTGGTGATGGACCATAATGTGTTTTCACAGAATGTTCCTATTAAGGGGAAAGGACAAGTCAGTCATCTCGTGCTGCAAAAAAATCGAAAGTACAGCTAACGGTTTACTGGGAAGAAAAAAAGAATCATGGTTAATCAATAGATATATATCATGTCAGATATGTATCTATTCTATTGGGACAATATGTGTATACTATCCTTTTAGGTATGGAATTCAAATGTGTATATACATCAGCAAAGATTGGCAGGGTAACTAGCAAAAGGTGTATATCTGTATTAGACACAGCAGTATGGTGCTTGCATACAGTGCTAATATCATGTTTCATATCACCTTCTGGCAATAACCATTGAAAACAAAAACAAGCCTTAATTGATAAGAGGCCACTGGGTAAAACATGTGATTCAATATAGCTTTTTTTATGGATTACATGTAATATACTGAGTGTGACACCTTAAAAAACTTGCCAATGTGGCGAGAGGTTCACTGCTAATTTCAAACTTCACTGTGTGTGAATGACTGAATGAAAATGAGAAGATTATGAAATGATCTTAGCACTGATACGGTTTCTGAATAGAGAATATGTCTTCTCTGAATATGCTGTTGGATCTCTCACTTTCTCCCTCGCCGTCTCTAATTAAAGGATTAGCTACAAATATCTATTTCTGAATGGAACTGGGTTGCAATCACCAAGGTCTAACCAGATTGCTCGACTGAGGCATATATACAGAAGCACAAGCAGCCTGACAAACAGGTAGACCTGGAACACAACCAGTACAATCAACAAAGACACCTCCTGAAAAAGGCTGCTGTGTGGTGCTGGATGGGGACTACTAATGGTTCCTTGCCATAGGTGGGTGGAGGAGAAGAAAGCGAGAGGGATGATCTTTGTAGAGCTCATGTTTTCCACTCAGCATGTACATAGTCACTGCTGTGAAGAAAACACGACGATACACAGCAAGACGAAAACAAAGATTAAAAAAAAGGAGAGATACGGAAAGAATTACCCTTTTTTTTAATTTTACATGACCAGCCTCTACACGCAGCAAGAGTGGCGCCACATGGCTTGATCACATGTGTACATGTGAATGTAAAGGTGCCTTAGTTTGTCAATGCCATCGCACACAACCATATGTCATTTTTCCTGCTCACCATAGCAACAGAAACAAGTTGCCTAGTGCCTAGTACACATCTGTAGCTTATGAATCCTTTATACCAAACTACCTGGATCTCATTATAAACTGATTAGATGGCCTGTTTGAAAACAGCTGTACACATGCAGTATTAGTAAAATGGCCCCAAGACACAGACAAGCATATACAAAGACATACATCATGCTAATGTCTCCTCCTCTGTGGCTCCTGTTTCAAAATACTGGTGGCATTTCAAAGAGGGGGACTGTGACAAATCCTGACAACATCTCCCTTGTTGCTGCTCCTCCTCTCTCCTCCCCTCACCCATTTTCTGTCATGCAGAAGGTGTTTCAGTGGCAAAGCACCTCTGTGGCAGGGGCTTTTCCATTGTCTGTTTGCCAATTGTACATACTGAAGAGAAGCAGCACATAGAGTCTTCATCATCTCTTGGCTGGACTGCAGTCACAGTGAAGGAAGGCAACTTGCTAGCACGAGAAAAGTGACAAATTTGTCTGATTTTTGTAATTCATGAAGCCTGGCGGAATTAGCAAACTGGCTAACGAGCTATTCTTCTAGCGAAGTCGTCTGCTAGCTGTGAGGGACAGCAAAATGTGCTAACAAGCCATGATTTTCTTTCTGTTTATGCTGTGTTAAATAATAAAATTGCTCGTGCTCAAATATTCATTTTTATATGAGAATGTGAGAGTTTATCAAATTTCAGATGTATTTTCAAATTTTCATTGTTTTTTTGACAGCTCTATTACGGTCTAAAAACAATTACCAATGGTCCAATAGGCAAGATTTTAGCCAAGGATGCTATTTCCTCTGGTTTAAGTGACAACTGTAACTGGCAAATTTAATTGGATTTATTATCTAGCTCTTACTGGTGACAGGGATAAGGGTTTCAATGAGAAAAGAAGCCACATATCACATACAAAAGAATGCATGGCATTGCAGGGTATAGAAAGAGCAAGAAGACACAATGAGGATAAAATAAACACGCAAAAAGGGAAAGCAGGGTTGTATGGATGATGGAAACACATGACTGGGAGAGGAAAGGCGAAGGAAGAAGTGCAGAGCCAAAAAAGGTGCATGGAAGGAGAAAAGGAGTGTGGGATTTATTTTCACCTGTCAACAGCACTTAAGGCCATAAACACATACAAAGCTTCTGCCTTCAGGGCATTGGGACAATATTGGTCTGTGTGTGCGTTTGTGTGTGATGGATGATTCTTCATATTTATGTAGTTTGTCATCAGGGTGTTGACCATGTCAGGGCCCAAGCTGATTCTAATCCCAAACTTATGGCTAACAGTACACTGCTTGTCAGTGTAACGCCGGTGCAAAGGTAACCATGTCTGTTGCCAGCGTAGGCACCCCTACACAAACAGGGATCACTTCTAACACAGCATACTTTTTAATTCAGCACCATATCCTTGATAAAGAACTCATCTTATCGTCTTTTAGGAGATATCCAGGATATTATAGCACCACCACTGAACGCAAAGCTTTCATGTTTGTTGTTTCTTGATATTCTAATAAAAACATCATGAGGCCATTTCCTGATAATAAAGATTATCACACTGTTGCAACATCTCCAAGGAGAGAAAAATATAGAAGATGATGCAAACCCAGTGGAAAGCTAATGACGAAAGCTGATGGACTGAAAGGTAAAACCCATCCTTTCTTCAACTGTGGATCAAAGGAAGCAGAGGACATGGCAAAATTACTTAATTCATCAGCTTTTATTAAAGCCCTTTCAAGAAGGCTTTGTGTCCGACCTGTGCTTAATAAAAACAGGCAAATATACTTTGAATAGTGTCTGTGTGGACAGGGCTCAGACAGAAAAGGAAGGTGAGGACTTTACGTGGTGTCTGAGCCTCCTGGGTCTCCTATTATTCTCTTGTACTCTGGGCTGAACTCTACACAAAAATGGCCAGTAACATTTGAAAACTGCAACGTTGTCTTCCCTTCACAATGTGGCCAATTAAGGGTAGCAGGGAAACATGAGATTCTCTGTCAAGAGAGCTGTAACTGTGCGTGTTTGTGTGTGTCTGAGGGAGAGGGAGGGAGAGGGAGGGAGAGAGAGAGAGAGAGAAAGAGAGAGAGAGAATTTCACGATTAAAAACACACTTGAGAAAATGAAACTGAAATTGCAGGTGTTTTCTGTCATTTGTCATCTGCTGTTGCAAGTACAACATGCATTTGTGCAGTGTGTAATGAACAATATGCAAATTCTGAGTCAGTTTGGAGTAACTCTCTCTGATTGGAGTGAAAGCTGCTGTTAAACAGTAATAAATTACTCAAAATCTATCAAAGCTATTTTTGACCACATGACCAACATTGAAAAAAATGCAAAGATGTGGCAAGGGTGAGTTTAGCGCCCAAAACAATAAGGTAAATGGAAACAATATAAGAGAGCTGCAACCATTTTTGTGAAAGTTAATTTGCCAGTTTCTTGAGTTATTTACCTATAAAAAGTTTGGAAAAAAATGTTTTGACTGATCAATTGTCCAAAACTTAAGTTACATCATTCAATTTACAATGAAGTTAAATTTTGAGAAGCAGCATTTTCTTTTGTTGATAATTCTTTTTTGGGGGGCATTTTTCATGCTTTACTGGAAAGTGACAGAGGGGAAAATGGAAGGGAGTGACAGAGAGGAAGACAGGCTGCCAAGGGACCTCGGGCTGGATTCAAACACGGTTCCTCTTCTACAAGGGCTCACCCTGAGTGGTAAGCACTCTACCAGTGAGTCACTGGGACACCCCAGCAAATTCTCAGATAAATGACACTGGAATAAAATAAAATTTGAGTTTTTTTTAATCACCTTAAAAGTGCTATTTGTTTATATATTTTTTGACATAACACAAGTGGATGTGTGTTTGTTGTTTATATTTTATAGTACACATTTTATTTTTACTTTATACTATCCATTTCTATTCTGTTTTTATCTGTATTCCTTTTTATTTACGTTCTATTTTTTATTTGTTAATCCCTTTACTTTGTACTTGTGCTGCTGCAACACCTGAATTTCCCCTCTGGGGATCTATGAAGGAACGTCTTATCTTATCTTAAATGTAGGTTAAATAAGTTAATGTATATAATGTAGTGCACATACTTCATATGCATTGATAATTCCATTCTTCAAGTGAGTCTGTGTGTGGGCAGCTGGCAGTGTGTCCAAGTGATTAACTGAGTGACCGAAACAGAAGGAGAAAATACTGCAAAAGGGAAAGAGAGAGAGAGAGAGAGAGAGGAAGAAAGAGGGAGAGAGCAATGCCTCCGATGCATGTATATAGCCTGCCAGTTTGGCTCTGGCGGACAGTGACCTTGTTTGCATGATTAGTAGAGCCACTGGGGCGTGATTGGCCCTGTTACATTATTCTCCCTCTCTCCTCTTCCTCCCTGTCATCTCTTATTTATCAATCTAAGTCTCCTTCACTACCCTTTTCCCTCCTTTTACATTTATGTTCCGAAGCAGTTTGACCAATTGTGCAATTTATTTGGCTACCTATGAAAACATGTTTCACCCTCACTTTTTTTTTGCTTTTTGGAGCAAATGAATGTCTTGATAGTATTTAAACAATTCTTGGCATCATGACAGAAAAAAAGTGTTCTGACAGGCAAAGCCCCCAAGTGGATAACTTGTCTTTTTCCAGGTAATAAAATGAATACTGTGTATGAAACGTATGTAAAAGAAGAAAAGGTGATAGCAAGGTGCTGAAAAAAAATTGTCCCAGTTATGGAAAAAGGAATCACTCATAATTTTATTTTTTTTTGGACAATTGACAATGAGAGTTACACTGTTAAACTAATCTGTCTGTGTACCAGCATTAAAACAAGTAAAGCCAATAGAGTTTTCATTTTTGCAGGCCAAATTTGGGGAGAGTTAATGAATAATGACCCCTAATTCTGATTAAGAGCCAAAGTGCTGGAATACAGATTTTTTTTTTTTTTTGCAAATTTGGAATTGAAATAATTTGAGTAATATAGGCCTTACATTTTAATATAAAAAAAAGGGGTTGATACATGGGTAGTCAGAGATCTGCTGAAGTTATGTTCAGAATAGTTTATCCGATAAATAAACATGTAATCTGCTATTTCATCATCTTGTCATCATAACATTTTATTTACTCAATTAACTGGGCTTGATTTTGTGGTGTAAATTATCTCATGATGTTGAGTGTCTTGGTATTTGAAGTGGTATGAGAGCATATGTCCTACTATCAGTTCTGATGGATAAAAAAGCAAATACCAGATGCCTTCCTGGTATTTTTTAGAGCTGCGCCTGGAGGGCTTAGAGTGCACCGAGTTTCCACCAGTCAGCTGTGCCAACAAACGCAGAGCCAACAAAATGCAAGTTAATGGTGTCAGAAAAGGGTTAAAGCCCCCTGCTCACTGACACACATGCGAGGGAGGAAGAGAGCTGTGTACCGACTCCTCTGCACTTCACCTTGTGATAATTGCTTTTTTCTGAAATTATGACTGGAATGTTTAACACTTTACAATAATTTGTCAAAATATATTAACTTGCTCACCATCACTTACTCCTATTTTCTTGGAATAAAGACTACATTCTTTTAAAACTTTTTCTTGCAATAATATGACTGTGCTGTATGGATTTCGTTTGGTTATTGTACTTTTCATCACAGGGCCCTAAATTTCAAAAATATCTTTCACGATGTAAAGGCATCTTAATTTGACTAAAGTGAAGTCTTCTGTTGGAAAGCTAAATAGAACATCTCTTTTTAGTCATTGTATATCGGAGTTTTATGTTCTGAAAAGCACACAGACATCCGGAAACTGCTATGGAACAGCTGTGACCCTGGGGTAATGATTTGAGATGGGTTGACATAGACAGAGTCAGGTGAAGACATTTGAATGACAGGGGCAAAATGGTGCTTGACGGCCAACCAGTTAGGGAGTGGTTTCAACTGTCATCTCTGTCAACATGGGAATAGGAGCAGGTTGGAGGGAAAATTGTGTATGTGTGTGAGAGAGAGTAAGGATGTGTGTATGAAAAAGAGGAGAAAAAGAGTGTGAGAGTGTGTGTGTGAGAGAGAGAGAGAAAGAGAGAGAGAGAAAAAAAAAATCATGAAACGCACCAATGCTGTAGTGAGCAACAACAATGTGGGGGATCATGTTCCTGAGCCTACACTGTACATCATTAGAATTTGGCGGAGGCAGAAAAAGCTGTGAAATGTGTCATGCTTTGAGATAACAAGAGGTTGATGCAATTTGGATGGACAATAGAGCCCTGTGGAAGCATCAAATAGAAGAAACAATTGTTCGTATTTTGTGATTGTGGCAGAGCGTGAAGAGGCATGTGTGTTGGACTGTCCCATTGGCCTTGAGCCAACTCTTCCCTGGAACAAGAGGGAGTCAGTTTGTCCTTTAGTGTCCACCCATCAGCGCGCACACACACACACACACACTTTCTGCATGTGAACAGTAAACACAAGCATTTTACTGCTTTGGTAGAATATTTGCCAACATATTACGTATGATTTTTCTCCTACACAAAATCCCAAACAGTGTCATTTAATGATGGAGTAGGAGATGTTAGTCATGAAGTGGGCTGAGTGGAGCAGGGTGAAAAAGACACAACAAGGTGGCAGACTTTGAAGTGAAAAGAGGAAAAGGCTAATGAACATAGCTGAATGTGTCTTATTCATTTGATGATGCTTGAAGCAGGATGAGTGCATGCTATAATGCATTAACATTAAAAAGGACAAAAAAATTCAGAAGCTTTATGGATGGAAATTAGCTGTCAGTACGTTTTGAGTATTGGCCAAAATGTGTCCCTACAGTCATAAGTATCAGGGACGGCTAGACACTCTTGTTCATTAAAATGACTGAATCCTTGATATTTTTCTGTACTTAAATCATAATTGCAGTGATTTATTTTTGAAAATTTAGTCATTGCTCATCAAAGTGAATTGCATGGTACCATTATGTATGATATGTATGATAACTATTATAATCAGTCTTCTCCTCAAAATGTATCAAATGGTAATTTGAAAACAACGTGGCACTGTGAAAAGGGTCGCTCATCCTGATGAACCTGCAGACCTGAATCAGCAGCTCCCTTTGGCTTTATGGAGCTTCACAGCTCTATCAGCTGATTGTTTCACTGTCTGGCAACTTTACTCTTTTGCTTCAGTCTCACAGCTCTTACATTGTAACTGTATTATACCTGCTCAGCGCCAAACGACAGACAGACACAGTTAGCGACTAGCTCATGAACACTGTGGAGCATTTAGCAACAAAAGAGCCAGATATTTCCATTTCAGGAGTTGGCAGAGACCACACACAGAGCTAAAAGAGAATGAGCATTTGCCAGGTGGCCTGAAACACGACTCCAAATGAATGATAATGTTGCACCTTGGATGTGTACTAGGAAACTGTTAGCATAAAAGTTCATCATTTTAACTCAAAAGGCTTTGATAAGTCAAAGGGCTGTTGACAACTTGTTTCCACTGCCCCCAAGTGGACAAAGGAAATCAGTCACTGCATGTAGAATCCTTTTAAGGTCATGAAATTTACACCTGGAAGAAAAGAAAGAATGAATTGTCATGTGAAACTGAGGTCTGACCTTCGACTTAATGTGAGCACAGATTTTTGTCTGTTTCACAAACACATACATCCCCCAGAGCTTACTCATAACCACACTGTCCATATGGGGAGAGAGTGGTGCAGAAACACATGATCTGAGTATTTCTTGATGAGAAATGGACATGTGTTGTCCACCATTTGTTTTCGTTTCTCCCTCTCCATCACTTCCATTGACTCGACCTTTCTCAGTCCCACATATTGGGTTAAAGGCATCTTCCGGGATTCAAGAAAACCAAGGCGTTTCTCTGCTCTTTGGTATGCGGTCATTGTTTTACTTTACTTGTCTTACAGTTTACATTTACATATACTTACACACACAAACACATACATATATAAATAGAAAAAGGAAGCGGGAAAGAGAGAGACACACACACAGGCATGGGCAGCCCTGTGTCCAGACAACCCGTCTTGTGCCAAATGTTTAATGAACATCAGCTGGCAGACTATCATGAGCAAACTCTGGCCCACACCACTGTTTGATGATTAGCTACGACCCACGGGGATACACACTCACAAACACGCACTCTGAATCAATGGCTGTATAGATGGGAGACAGTGCATTCAGTATATGCAAAGCTAATAATGGGTGGGTTCCCAATACACACTGCTGAATAAAATACATGAGTCTATTTGTCTGATTCTTTTATTTTCTCTTTAAATGAAACCACTTCTTTCTTTATATCTTAGCATCTGTTTTTCTCTTTTTATGATTGTTGTCCTTTATTTCTTAATCGTTCTCTTTGTCCTGACCCTCACATTTTCAAATCTCTTTTCATGATATTTCCTTTCTTTCTACCTCTATAGACAATGTCTGCCGTCTCCCTCCATTGCCATTATTTGTCTTGAGACAGGCAACTACTAGTCAATTGTGACAGACAAACAAAGAGGCTTTACTTTTCTGCAAAGAGAAAGTAATCTCTATTGCAGTAAGCAACAATAACAGGAAAAGGGGACTCTCATACAGATAGGTCTGAGTTGCACAAGGGTTCATTTAAGTCCTTTAAATGCCTTGATTAGTAATTCAGAGAAGCACTAAGTCAACTTCATTGGCCATGTACAATCATTTCCTAATATCATTTCAGACTAACTGTTGTTTAAACAAGGCTGAAAGTCCATAGCCGGAGATATGTGAGGCTGAACTGGATAATGCCACCATACAGGCTCGCTCATTGTAACAAGATGCTGATGTTATGTAGACATAGTGTATACTTTGTTTACCATCATTGTTGTCTCATTAGGCATATCTTATTTTTAACACACAGATTATAATTTAGAATAATGGAAATACAATCAGTTATGTCGGTATTTGATCATAAGGCATAAAGTATGGGGATGTACAATTTAAAGTAGTGATGGACAAGAGAAGATTGTTATGACCATGGGTCGTAACATGATTTATTTTATTTTTTTACAATTCATGATGAGGGCTAAATCAATTCTGTACCAAATTTCAATGCAGTCCATGTCAAGATATTCCATCCAAAAGAACAAATAATGACCATATGATCATCAAAGTCGATATAATTCATAATCTGGTCACTACATACCACTTATATGTACTCAAAAACTAGTTCATTTGATAAACAAGAAATAAAAACAATTTTTTTCTGAATTTTCTGACAGAGCGAACATTTACCTCAGATGACTGATCAGCTTTTTGTGCTAAAAAAAATTTATTCCCAAAGATTTTTCTCAATTTTCCCTCATGGGTGGCCACGGTTGTCCAATAACAAACTTCAATGTTGCGATTGTTTTATCTATCTGTATGTTATGCAACTTCTGTTCTTTTAATTTCATCAGTGTCTGTTGATGCCAAACCAAGAGTTATTCTGCATATGTTAGAAGCCTGAGACCAGTGCTCACATCAAAACACCTCTTTTAGTTTGGGAGAGTTGCAGCTGTACCAGTTAAGCTGAAATGTCATAAAAACAAACCAAATGCACAAAAACATGGATGTTTATATATGAGCTATGAGCAAGAAAAAAATGTTGCTTTCATCATAGGCTATCATTCACAAGACTCCCTCACCATACAGATCAGTTCCCAGTGCCCTCTCACACACAAATAGGTGTGTGCTCACATAAACAGAGGTTACGTTGTAGTTCTCACAACACACATTTTACATATATATATGTATATATATATATACATATATGACGCTCAGAAGCTCTAACAAGAGCTGTACATAAATAGACAAAGCAGGGAACCGACTGCTCTAAGCCAGGTATTCATTATAACATACAGCAGAAGGAATGTGCTTTATATTGCATCAGTTTGCAAAGGATGAAAAAAGAGGGATATGTATGTAAAATTCAGATGAGATGATAGCCTGTGCAGTGTGATTCCCTTAGCTAGGGTTTTAATTTATTCATTTTCCATCGCGCACTTCAGAGTTGTCTTGTGGAGACACTTTGATATAAACATGATATGAATTTTGACAGTGTGGCCTAGTAATTTTTAAATTCTGTGCTATATGAATAATTTCAGCCTGGTTTCAAAATAAGATAAAATAAAAGGTGCAGCAAACAGCTCTTTGGTTGTGTTACATACACTGATAGGCAAATGATGAAATACACTGCAAAATATATTGAATACACGCTTTGTAGGTTTTTCCTGATTTATACTTGTGTTTGACTGCAAATTATATATATAAAACTGTGAAAAGCCTCCCTGGTATTTTAGAACAGGGGAGAAACATGGTTAACAAATGAAAAAACAAAAGTCTTTGGAGGTTACCAGCTGTGAAAAACAGATATTTAACTAGATAGATATGGTGTGAATTTAGAGAAATTAGGTGGTTAGAGACTCTGCCTGTTAGGTGAGTAAACCGTAGCAGCAGGATGCCTTGAGTTACTCAGCTTAAGCAGAGCGCCTTGTGTTTTTGATTAGAATTGTAATGGATTTATATCAACTGGTGTTTTCATTAGCAACAAAAACAGGACTCCAATAATTTATCACATTTCACACAGCAGTAAAGCCTTGACTTTCAAATGGCTCTATTACTGACCATCATTCTCTTCCTTCTTTACATTTTTCTGTGGTTCACTACTCCTTCAGCTTTACTCGTTTTGACTCCAACACCTCACTCACACGCACACACACACACACACACACACACACACACACACACACACACACACACACACACACACACACAC
>JAOWBC010000001.1:8642069-8671681 GCA_028566105.1 Hypoplectrus providencianus
TGAATAACGAATACACATCAAATGAGCAGGGACGAAACCGCAAAGCACAAAAAGTGCATCTGCTGAGGTCAAAATGCAGCCAAAACCTAGACTGCTGCATAATTAAAAAGTGTTACTTCAAGTAGACTTAAACATGCTAAATTGAGGCTACTAAGCACAATATTCTGCTAACAAGGTACGGCAGAATGGACAATCAACCTTGACAAATCCAGTAATTGTTGACGGCAAGCAAGAGGAGCAAAGAGGGAAAAAAAAGAAAAAAAGCCATTATCCAATTAATCTGCTCTTAGAGAACATTCTCAATTGCTGGCCGGGAAGGGATGGAGCGGAAATAATTTGCATAGTTCTAGCACACTGAAAACATGTACTTTATGTCTTAATATTCCTTCATGTGTGTATCTGTTTTAAATTGTACATCTTGGCTGTTTAGTCTACAATTTAGAATAATAATATGTATGCAAACACAATGCATTGAATCTGTAGGTGTTCCAGCACCTTGCATATGCTGAGGCAACAATGTAATTATATTGCTCAAATATTAGATGTAACAAGGACCTTTGCAGACATGTGATAAGGTATTTTGCATGTAACAACAATTTAACAATGGCTGCATTCATGTGCACCACTTTATTTCACTAAAAGCATTATCATAATGATAATAAAAAAAGTACAATGCAGCTCCCACCATTTTTATAAACAGTGGTGTGCTGGATCTGTCCTGGTAGGGTCTATTATCAAGCAATTGGTTTTGATGTTTTTATGTGAACACATTACAATTCTCCATTCTCTATGCAATAATTTTAAATGAGATTAATAACATTTGGAGGCAAAAATGCAAATATAAGAGGCTTAAATTATTCTTTGGAAACATCTCAGAAATTTAAATGAAATATATTTTCCCTGATGTTTTATCACTATAGATAATGCAAAATTACTGCAGTCAGTTTATTTACTTTAAAAAGCTCAGCATCATATTTGATGTAAGGGAACAAGAAACTTATTACATTTACAACGCATCACCATGTCTTCTTTCCGTGTTTACCTGAAGATAGTAATCTGCGCAGCATAGAATTAAGGTTTCTATTTCTTCCTCAAAACACAGTTGACAGCCTTTCACGGCTCGCAGCCTTTCATGATTCAGGTTACATGCTGCTGTTTTTCCTGTGCGAGCTGCACTTGGGTGGCTAAAAGCAAATGGCACCAACCTCCCCCTACTGTCTTCCATCTGACAAAACAACTGAACAAATTAGCGTTTGCCAGGCAAAGACCTTTCAAATACGTCTGTAATTAAGCAGCAAGCCCTCATCATAAACTAACAGTGGGGTGTGGAGAAAGAAAGAGTAAATTGTTGTCTGTAAATGCGATGTCAAGGGTTTGTAAATGATAGATAATTAAGACCGGATCTTCCATGCAAATCCTTAAATTATCAACAGAGTTTAGTTACTTTGCATCAGTGGCTGTATGTTGATGAGACATAAAGGGCAAGACTTCCTGTATGTCAAAGCACGAGTGTAATCATAGATCAACTGTGAAATCTCCTTATCAGTGAACTTGAAATGTATAGGTACTCAGGTAATCTAATGCATTTAATGAAATCATTCATGCACTGTAAATTTGTTTAGTGAAGGGGAAGGAGGAGGGATGTTTGGATGCGGGGTTGTTGGGTTTGGTAAAAGTGCAGCTGGACAGGCACCAAAAACCCACCGTTTCCTCATGGTCTGTGTTTGAAGAAGGGCTTCTAACAACAGGGTGATACCTTGAATGCCACTTCCTGTTTGCGTCAGCTTCTGTGCTACCATATAGCCTGATCTCCATGACAACCCTGATGGCCCTGGGTTTGAAGAGCTGGTGATCCAGTAAGCTTTGTACTGACAGTGGTGGTGGAGGAGAGGAGAAAGGCTTTGATTGATAAGCAAAGCTGCCTACCTCAGGCTCTACTTGGCTCTGACAGGGACAAAACAGCAGTCTGCTGCGCCTGCCACTGACATTTGTTATAAATCATTGGCAATTTCATCAGTCGAGAGTGAGAGACGGAGAAAGCCACAGAGAGAGAGGGGGAAGAGTGTGACAAAAAAAGAGAAATAGACACCTGTCTCTTAACATTGTTTATCCCATTTGTTTTTACTTTTAGCTCAGCATCCCTGTCCCTTCCCTTCTCCTTTTCAATTTCCGTCTTGGCCCTGTATGTCTTCCCAGAAACACATATCAGTTATGCAGTACAGAACCATATCACAGAGTATAAGGTCAGGACAGCTTTGCTCAAAAGAATTGTGCTGTAACTCACCTTGAAGGGTCAGTTCACACAAATTACAAAAAGACATACTTTTCCACTAACGCCTACGGATATCTAGCCATGCAGACGGTTTCAGCTTTATCTGCTGGGATTTGAGATATCCGTCTCTGACATCCCTGCCGCTACACCACTACAATGAATGAAAGTGAATTGTATGTGATTTCGACAAAATGACCCTGTGACCCTGAAGGGGAAAGAATAAGTGCATTCCTGTGTTGTTTATTGTGTCGGTTTTTATAAATTGTTTATCTTTTAAATTTTCCTGCTCTTATCCTTGTTTCATTTTGATCTGTCTTCAATTCATCTTTTGTTGTTGTTTTTCTTACACACCCTGTGACTGTGGGAAAACATATTTCAATCTCAGTTTCCTGTACGTATAGAAAATTGAAAACTGGTTGTTGGATAACCAGTGCCATAGCAGATTCAGTCCAAACAGAACTGGTTTACTTAGACTGGCCTCCTCTCAAAAACAACAATACAGGATGTTAGTACAGGCAGCAAAACACAACTCATATTTATGTCTTAGATTCTCCTCCGGTGCCATCTTTGTGAAATGGTAGTAGTGATTGAAGTGATGCAGAGTTTAAATGTCGAAAACAAAAGGAAAACGTGACTTACGGTAGTCATGCCACCCTCATAACTACTTCACATTTATTTGGTTTTTATACTGTCTTTAATAACACCTTACAGGTACGTTTTTTTTTTTTTTGCCCTAAACCTGCGTCAGTGGTTTTGTAGCCTAGATTCCCAGAAACGGCAGCCTTTTTCTTTACAGCCCCGAATCATATGTGTATGCATAATGACGTGCTATTTTTAGAACGCTCCACTGTACCATGAGCCTTGAAATGCTAACGTGTTATTAAGGTTGGCATTACCAATCAGTCTATTCTATAGCTTAAGTTAGAGATCTTGATTGATGTAGATTGATGTTACTTACCTTCATGACTACAATACACTATTCTAATCAACTTACTTACATATTGTAATAATACACATTGTTAACTTTCAGTGTAAACAGCTTTTAATTGGCAGCTGCTTTTCCATACAAAGTCCTGTATTACATACAGTTTCGTACTATATTTCAGATACATTTGCAAGATAGTAATGTGTTCCTTTAAATCTAAATGTATCTATAATGTTCACTTTTTTTTCATTAAATTGCTGAAAAACTGTTGTGTAACTTTGCTGTAAACTTTTCAGTTCAAAATCATTCATGAATGGTTTGATCACATACATTTTCTCCCAAAAATTGTAATGCCATACAGATTTTACTGTAAATTTACATCTCAGGTTTATAGTGCGTTACTAAAACTGAGGAAAATACAGGCAGCTTACCTACCTTTCTAACATAAACTGGATAAAAGATGTTGAAAAAAAGGATCCCACTCTTCACAAGGACTGCTCTATGATCTAACACCTACAATCAGTAAGGCAGCACAGCATGGTCTGGCCACATAAGCTTTCCTAGCAAGAGCCATCAGTATTTCACACAGTATATGTTATTGATGTCAAGCAATGCTGGAAATACTATAGCTTCCTTGATGTACCTAGTTTATGCTATAGCAGATACCTGTATGGCTGGGTGCACACTACATGACAAAAGCAAGACTTTATAAATCCTTGACAAATTGCTGGCATTACTTCCTAACTCTGCACATTCCAGCAATCCACGCAAGTTGTGACCCAAGGCTGGATCCTGATATTTTCAAACATGGTTGCATTTAAAGATTTGCAGCTTTCTTGAGGTAAGAGATATATGATAGAGAGGTCTTGGAGCTGCCGCAAAAGGAAGCTCTGGAACTACACAGGGATATCTAGGAATGACTTGAATATGTGTTCAGTAAAACATAAAACAACAAAATCTCAGACCTAAACAACAGAAAAGACTGTTTGTTAATGCCACCCATAATGACACATATGAGCATTTCTCATAAGTAGCTTGTGGTACAGCGAAAGTGTTCTTAAAACAGCACACATCATTGTACATACAGGGTTTGCATTATTTTTAAAAAAGGTTGCGGTTCCGTGAATTTATGTTGGAAAACCACTGAAAACTTCCTGGTTAGATGTTAAAAACAGCTCACAAAGTAAATTAATGTACATAAATGCTGGGAGCAAAGTAGTTACAAGGGTGACTTGACTACCGTAAGTTACGTAAAAATGTATGTTACGTTGAAAAACATTTACCTTTGTTTTCAGACAGAGCACCATTGTTCTCCTGGGTAAAAGTCACTACTACTGTTTGAGCAAGATTTTGGTGGAGTACAGTAAATACGAGTTGTTTTGCTGCCTGTTGAAATGCCAAAAATGGGCGTTTTTGATGGGAGACCAGTCCGACGAAATGGCAGAGTCACCAAAAATCAACCACTTTGCAAAAACATGCACCAAAATTTCTTACAATCCAAAATCTGTCTCAAGAGCCTCAGACTGTGCAACCACTGTTTGGTGCACATTGTACTGTGTCATCACTATATGACAGTGAATTGCAATATAGCAATTTGAGGGTTAGACAATTGTATAGTATGCTTTAGGCTTAGAGCTATGCCTGCAGCTGGAGGGCTTAAATCTATACTACTACTCCCCCTCTATTTGAGAAACTACTAAAAACAGCTGAGGCATTGTTGAAAGGCTTCAGTAAAGAAGAAATAAGAAATACATGACTTACACAAACAGTCCCCAGGCAGATACAACCCCCTCTCTTCCTCTCGCTCTCCGTATTCAAGGTGTCTATCAACCACCTCTGAAATCTTGATAGAGCTGTATCAGAGGTGAGCTGGTCTGTAGTCATTGTTTGTTGATATTTATTTATCTCTCTTTGAATCTTCAAAGTGGATCATTTAAGCCTACTAAAGTTGATGTCATCTCCTTTACTCCCTTTCATCAAAGTATGAATCCTTCACAGTCTTCGGAACTGGGACAAAACAAAAGATAATGACTTACATCTAATAAAAAAAAAAAGAAGAAGAAAAAAAAGATGACATAAGTAAGATCCAAACCAGTCATCTATAGAGCTTGTGAGAACTGTCAATGTGTGAAGTTGAATTTGCACATGAAAAGCGCTGTGGTTTAACGTTAAGTGTTTCATTATTTGATTCCACTACACTTCCAGGAGAAGATCAGAGACTTTTCTTTTTCCCTGATCTATTTTGGTGCCCATCACTTTCCCCTCTCTAACACCTGTGACAGATAATTATCCATTAAAAAAGGAAAAACTGCTTCATTTAGTCATTTCTTTTCCAAGCAAGATGTTTTTAAATGTGACGCAGCGGAGTGACAAGCTGGAACCCACATGATTATAGTAATTAGCTCGAAAATGTCATCAAGTCATCAACAATAGTTTTAGCTCTTCATGGCTTTTATGTACTTATTTTAGAGAAACAGTCCTTTTTCTTTGAAGTTCCACCCTTTAAATGGTTCTCTCTTCTGACTTAAGCACACCCACAGTTCATTTATCCACAGTGTCTTCACGTGGCTATTTTTCACAGGCACCCATTGACTATTCTTTGCATGTTTCATGAAACGTTATGGGATCATCTTTTAGTTCTGCCCGTCTCTCTCACGTACAGAGGCTTCGCATAATCACTCACCTCCCTGATAAATCATGTCCCCTCTGCTGTAGCCCAAACACCTTACATTGTCAGAGCTCAGGCTCGGCTCGCTGGAGAGGCTGATGGATGATTTACAGGCAGTCGGCCTCTCCTCTCTAAAACCTTCCTTGGTGGATAAGCCTTGTTCATTAACCCTCTCACACTTCTGAGCCCATGCAGGCTGGGCAGTCTTACACTTTGTCTATGTAGTAAGAAGAGAACAATAAGGAATGATGGTATCCAGGGGCTACTTCAAGTGTGTGTGTGTGTGTGTGTGTGTGTGTGTGTGTGTGTGTGTGTGTGCTAGCAGGGCAAAAAAAGGGTTTTGGTAATATCTTCTTAAAGCTTTCCAGTGTAGTCTAGTCTAAGTCGCCAAGCTGAGAAGCCAAAGCTTACTCCTGAGGACCTCGTGTAAGAGTCTCCTGCTCCATGCTTTCCTTTTTCTTTTTCTCACTACACAAACAGGAAGAATATTTTGTTTGTTTGTTTGTTCTTTAAGTGCAACTTTAATCACATCCACAATGTCACTGGAGACTGTTGATATAAAAACAGGTTTGTAATATTATATTCAGTTACAGTTCTATATACTTATATTTTGTGATCCAGAGAGAAGAAAAAATCCCTCAACAATACTGTTTATTGTAATTCTCATTCTAAACAGTACTGTAGACATAATTGCTTTGGCTGCAAATAACTGCGAAGCAGCAGTCTGCATTCTATAATGTTTAGTAAACGAAGCAAACCTTATAATTTCTGCTTCAAAGTGCACAAAAGGATGTAAACATATAGATTAAAAGAAGATCCAAAATTTGGACTGACTGATAATGTACAAACATCCATTAATTTTCAGTGCATATTTACCATCACCATATCAAATCCAACACTGATCTATAAAATCAATTTTTCCCTAGCATGACCCTTGCACACTAAACACACAAAATCCAACCAACCTGCACTTGTTAGAGGTATTTCAACAATCATGCCTTGTTCCTTTCAGTGGAGCTGTGACTTCTCTGCCTCTGATCAGAGAGCACTTATACAGGCTAAATGTGCCAGTGGATGTGCTGTCACCTTTCCATTCCTGAGTAATATCTGCAGGAGTATTAAGTACAAAGTGAGAAAGCTCAGACACCCAATGATTCCAATTTCTAACAGATCCACTGGACCTGTAGATTTGTTATTGTCATCTAAAAAGGATTAGCCTCCACAGTCACACCATCTAAGCACCTGCAATGGTCTTTGTTTGAGTAATACTGCTTGCACATTTCAGAAACAAAGTGTTCTGGACTTTTGTCTATAAAGCCTGTGTGAATAATTTATGTTAGGTATGTACTTTAGAAGTAGGCCTACAGCTTACTGAATCTAATTAAACCACTTCGGATCCAAGCCAAAGGACATAGTAAAAGTGAGCCTAAGACAAGAGGTGAGATTTAAGTGGGAAACGGCCACACATGCATGATGTCTTTATTTGTGCTTTTTGAGGAAAATTAAATGACTTCGTTCTGGCAGCATTTAGAAGCTGCCCTCTGTTTGTAACAAGAGCAGAAATAGCATTATGAACGGAATTCAAAGTGAGAGTAATGAGGTACATAAAACAATAAAGCCAGTACGGACTGCTACATCCCAGCCTCCCTGCTCAACCTGCTCTTTGTTTTTGCCACTATCAGACATTTCATACTGAAGAAGAAAATAAGCAATTTTCTATTATTTTAGCTTGCAAATGTGAGGTACGGTATATCAAAACAAATGTTAGAAATAATTGTGTTTGGCCGGAGATGTTTCTGCATGCTGAATAGAACCTGGGTGTCTGTCAGTGTGTGTGCATTTGTGTGTGTGTGACTGCCTGTGTGAACAAACACAGAACTATCTATGAAATACATTTGGACATCCTCTTTCCTCTTTGTCTGACATTGTAATTACCGTTCAAACTAGCCAGGCTAATTACCTCCCTATTTAGAAAAATAATCAGGTTTGTACACAAATCATATGGCCACAGACGGCACAGCCTGACAACCAAAACAATAATCAAGTCCACTGGGCATGGTTATTATGTTTTCTTTTTAATCAAAACTTGCTTAAGATTTAACGCGATCAATTATTTTATCATTTAGTTTTCCAAGAATACTGTATAAATCCCTAAATTATTCATTATATTCTGTCAATCACTTTCTCTTTCTCTCTTTTTTAAAAATTCTAACCCCGATTCCCACTGGGCTCTAATATGATTCATTAATTAAGAGTAATTAATATGGCTTGTTTACAAAATATGTTTCACTCTCCCCCACAATTTTTACTTCATTAGTAACACTGGATGGGAATTATGTCAAAAAAAAAAAAAGAAAAAAAAAAGATGAATTTCTGTGACGCTTGGAGGCAGACATTTCTAACACAAGCTTTGGAATCAAAATAAACATTTAAAGATGAACCCGAGGCAGAGTCAGGTTACTGTTGCTTCCAACAACAGTCACAACAAAGTTTCTCTCACCCAAAACAAAAATGTGTGAGAGCTGTAATTTGCTCCTTCAAGCAAGCAATACAAAAGATTATTTTACTTTCTTGTTGTGACAGTATTATTTCATAATATCAAACTAAACAACGTAGAATATATGGCCAAGACCGGCTTTCCAACCTCAGGGTCAGTCTGTAGTACGGTACAGGAGTTGATCAAATATGAAGAAAACAACCCTAGAAAAACAACATATATTTCAGTACTAAAGTACTAAAAGTCATCTGCTTTTTAAATATCATGTAATTTCTTCTCTTGTTAGAATGATTCACCACTTAGACCAGCCATGATGATTTACAGTAACTTGAAGTCTCAAAAGACATAAATGTACGATGAAAAAATAGCCTGGTTACACAGCACTGACTGAGTAATGGCAAGCTTTTTTAAAAATAATATTTTTGTCCATGCCCTTTGCCAGCCAGCAGCCATTTCCTTGCCTTTACTTCTCTGCCCCGTATCTGCTTTATTGTGATGCTAAACAGTGAGTTTTGACATTCAGGAGGGGCCCTGCCAAAGGACAGGCCAGTGGATGCAGTAAAGAAGAGAAGGCCTTAATGGGTTCAACTGGAATGGAAAGCATCTGCTAGTCTCCACAGGCTGGAGGAGAGGGAAATGTCAAGTATGGTTATTATAGAGCAGGCAGCAGCTCAAGGAATTTTCACCTGAATGAAAAACAGTCTCGGACAATGCACATGCACAAGCTACATCTTTGCACATTACCATCCTAACTGAGGCAGTGAAGGAACCCATTAACACCCAGATCCACGTGCAAGAGGAGGACTACACAAATGTTCACCAGCACATACAATACAGATGCACACAAACATAAACACAGTGTCCACTGTTCATTCATTAGAGGCTACAGTAGTAGGCCCAGTGGAGCAAGTAGTTGTCCATGCTCTCGTCACAGGGATTAGTGAATGGATGTCATGAAAATCACAACAGCATGAGCACTCAGTTAGCATCACACAGGTTTTGAGTGAGGTTTAGCTGCAAAGGTAGAGCGAATGGCTAGCTTTAGCAGAAAATTAATGAGTGTGTCACTTATGAATGAACTGAAGCAGATTAAGGCTGTTCTATTCTATATATCACTAGTTACCAATATGCCTGCCAATAGAGGGATTTTTTGTGGTGAAATAAAAAAAAAAATCTTTCCATGAGGATTTTACACCAATTTTGCACAGATATGATTTTTGGATATGGAATAATCAACAAATAAGATGAGTAGATATACATCAGTACTGTGTGTTCAGGACTAGTCAATTGCTGAACAATTAAATAACAATAAACCAAAAATAAAAGACAGTTGACAGCATTTCTAATTCGCTCCAAACTTACTTACTGTATAACAAATTGTGTAAAAATAATGTTCTCATTGGTGCAGATCACACATGTACATCGATAGTGATAATAGCCAATTTTACTTCTAACTATAGCGTCTCATTCAGGCAGCACCAGTCGAGCATGTGTCAACTCACCAAGAATTTACTCTGATCCCTACATATTAAGGCCATGAATGGAGGCATGGGCCTTTAGAAAGGGAAAGTACATGATATGGTATTTTAAGAGTCAAGCAGTCATTTAAGGTGAAACTACCCTGTACAGAATGGCAGGGATTATTAAATGCTTGCTGAAGTATCATCATAAATCTGCAGAAAGTCCCAGGCTGAGTATTTCTTCACAGGATCACTTAAGTTTGTTTGCTAATATGCACCCCCGAGGATGCTAATCAAAGCTTGTGCCAGACTAATGAAGCTCTTAAGCCCAGAGGCCAGGGACACATACATGTCCCTCTGACTCAAGGCTAAGTATCTGCAAGGGGATGTGTGCGAGTTTGTGTACGTGCCGAGGTGAATGCATGTGGCTGTATACAGTCAAACGTGGGAATGAGTGAGTGTATGGGCATAAGAGGGTGGTATAATATCAGATCAGCAAAGCCCAAATCCCGCTCTCTAAGGGGAATCCAGCATCAAACAGATCCGGCTGCCTGAGGGCTGGCCTTCCCGCTCTGTCAGTGTGGAAACTCCTGTCGCTGCACTTAGAGCTTCTGGATCAGCGAGGAGACACATAGCAGGTGGAGTGGCAGCGACAGAGAGATGAGGCAGTTTGGAAGAATGTGATCATTTTATCACCACAGACTAAAGTGTCCCTGGGAATCATCAACAACAGGAGCCTTGGTGTTTGTTATTTCTGTATGAGAATTGTGCACTGGAGAATGATACCTGGATATGGCGCTGTTTACAGATTGGTTATTGCAGGAAGGTGAGGAGAATTTTAAACCAAACATTATCCTCTTTCATCACTCCTACCTAAATTCTGTACTTTACCTCTGAGTCAAGACAGCTTAGTGGCAACCATGGCAACACATGCTAACAGGGATGTGGCTCTGTCTGCCAAGGCCCGCAGTGTGACCGGGTGGTCGTAAATGTTTGCCTGAAGCACAAAACCACACACAGACTACTGCAAAGATAAAAGAAACAAAAGGAATAACAAGAAAGGGAGAGAAAATTAAAGCAAAACTATGAGTGGGTGAAAATGTTATAGTGCCTCTATTGCTCCTTTACCTCCTGTACCACAGAGATTGAACTCAAGAATCTCCCTATTGGGAGGGCATAGATGCAAAGGGGAGATAGTGCTCATTTCCCTCCCATAACAACAGAAGTTCATATAATCATCTCACTAGCTCTTTCTCTCCCTGACGGCTATGTGATATGGCTGCTGGCATTGGTAAATGTGGGAGGACCAGGAATGTGTGTGGCTGGGCGATAAGACTGCTGTAAAATTTAATTAGCACAAAGCCATGGTGAGAATGACTTCATTTCTCACTGCATTATTAACTAGAGTACTATATAAGAGCCTAGTCTCGATCAATGTACATAACCAGTTCATGGGAAAAAAGGGCTAAAGCAAGGAAAAGACAAAGAGAGACAGAAAGCGAGACAGATGGAGAACAATCATAGACAAAAAGTGAGATGTGTATCTAAACTAAATCCCTGATAAATCTTTAAACTTTTTACCCATCGGCTTTCTCCCTCTGTTCTCTGCACATAAGGTGTGTATCAAGGCAGTTAGAAGAAAAGACTGCATGTGAAAAGAAAAGATGAGGAGGATCTCAAAAAGCCGTCTGAATAGCCATCCTACGTTAGCAGCTACACCTACCGTTTGGGGCCTGAGCTGGTGTGAATGGGCTGATTAGGGTCCTTGGCTCGACATGCTGAACACCAGTTCCTATTTCACGATCCACAGCCTTTATTACAGCCCAGCTTCCTCATAATCCAGCTAAAAGTGGATATCTGAGGAGCCTGATCGGCTTAAGACTTGGCTAAAAACATGGGATGTACAGCGGAGCGACATTGAGCAGAGTGCAGAGGTGTTCGTTATCATCTATTTTCTATTCGGACCGAGTGGGTACAGTTGAGCCGGGTGTCTGTCCGTGTTTGTGCATGCATGTGTGTCCACTCTACTCTCATCCATCACATTGACCTCTCCGACCAGTCAAGTGAATATACGGCACAGCATTTCACTTTCTCATCTTCTTACATTTTGGACCGGGCATGGATTACAGAGATTACAGCTTTATGAATAAGGTTGTATTTGCTGAAAGCGTGTTAAGCTTTCCCTCTTACCATAGGCTAATACGGTCATTATTAGTTTTAACACAACTCAATATGTGTGTGCATCCAAATTTAACACGTTTCCTTGAAAAAGGATTTGATTCTGGAGGCAGGACTTCTATAACAACCCAAGTGGGAGCCATTAAAAGCCATTTTTCATTATTATCTATCTATTTCCCTCCAAGGCAACCAAACAAGTAAACAGAATCACACTGAGTGACAAGCTGCATACATAGTCTACAAACATATGTTTTCAGACAGGAACTTCATGCTCATTATAGTCTGTATTAGACATGGAAGATGTAAAGTCTTTGCAAAGAAACGCCATTTGGCTATCACAGGGAACACACTAGGTGCTGCTCTCTGGCTAAAGGTTAGGGGAAGTGGCTGGAATTTGATGGTTGTATCACCAAACCAGGAGAGAAAAAATATGGGGCAATTATTCACCAGCCACTTGAGAAAAGCTGCTAAGCGGCCAACAGGTCAGACTGTATTGTGCTGGGCAGCTTCCATGTGTGACTAAGTGAAACTGTGAAAGCACAGAGCAGGGCATTCTAGGAAAAGAGAGCATTGTTCTCAGTAGAAACATGAATAAAAAGGTAAAAGGAAAAAAAAAACTTTCCTTCACTGCTCTCTACATAGCTCAATTACTATTCTATAAGTCTCACTGCACAGGGTGGACCTAATTACACTAGCCACTTTGTTAAGGTGCCCCCTTGCTCCATCTGTTCAATGCATGTGTGTGCACATGCTCAGACATGCACGCGCACACACACACCAAGTGCAGCACTTCAGACAGACAGACAAAGGCAGGTCAAGGTGCACTCTCCCATCTGGATACGCCTTTGTCTACAAGAACGGTTAAACATCTCAACCACCAATCAAGTGCGCCGATAAGGGAGAGACAGCGTGACTCCAAGTGGCCAGATGATTGTGGACATGAATACAGAGAGCAGTACACCTGACCAAATCCTGGAAACCGTTATTGCCTCGACCCAGGACAGACCTTTAACCTGCCTGCACATCTTTAAAAGACAGGTTTTAAGCGAACAATTTCTATGCATGTATGCATGGACGTGTATGTGTAAAAGTGGAAGAGTGAGCACTGTGTTCAGGAACAGAAGCTCTTTGGCAATAATCTGTCACTTTAATGAAAAACGCGCAGGCCGTACGTGATGTGTGGATGATATATAAAGAGCAAATGCAGATAAATCAGCAACTTCTACAGTTAGGTTTTTGAAACAATGACGTGTAGCATCAATTCAAATAGATCTTGGGAGGAGAGCGTCTGTGCTCTCCTTTTTGTCTTGGGCTCACTGAAATGATTTAATAACCCCTTCGTTTTCTGCTTATGTCATGTCTGGGGGAAAGCAGCAAGGCGAGCGAGGAGATAAAGCAGAGACAAAACAAAGTCAAAAAGTAAAGAGTAGACGAGAGGAACTTTGAAAGTATCGGAAGCTTTCTCCCATAATTGACATTGATTTGAAGAGACAGAAATGTGAAAGAGGAATGAAAAAGCACACACGCAATCTGCAGGATACAGTAGCCTGCAGTGGAATCCACATATCACAGTCTATAAGAGGCCCAATCAAAAAGGCAAGCATCTAACAGCAGATTCCACCAGAGTATCCCAGCCGCAGGAAGCTACAGTGACTGACTCTCAGTGCTGGTTTTTCACAAATGTCTCACATGTGAACACACAGAGATCGGAGGAAACAAACTTCCTTTTTTATCTACTTTTTTGACTTTCATTTCAACTTCACACTCTCCACAGTTTTCGTCCTAATGATTTTGTGCTGCACAACCTTTGAAAGACATCGTGGGTTGAGTCACAAATTAAGCCTATTAGTCATCTCCTGCTACCATTCACACCTATACCCTGTACCCAAGCCATTTAAAGTCTGCACCGAAAAGCTGCCTGCATGAACCAACGATCCAGCATGAAATACAGAAACATAAATCCAGCAAAAAAGGTCATAAAGGCGGCTCTGCAAATACATAGTACACAACATCTCTGATAACTAGAGGCTTGCTTCTAGGGTGAAAATCTAGATGCTTTCAAGTGCAAGTAAGGAGAAAAAAAGGGAGAAGTCCTATTTCCATTTGGTAAAGGGGTTCAGAGACTTTGTGAAGTGACCTTTACATCAATTTCAAGCTCTAGTTCGGAGCTTTTTCACACATGATAATTGTTAGGTCGGGTTTCACGAAAGACATCTGAAGTAATTGCTCCTAAAGACAGAGACATTTACTCCTTAATAGATCTTGTGACTGCCCACACTTTCTCCATAATGGATCACTCCACATGAGGGGCATTAAAGCACGCATATACACTCATAATGTGCATCTGACTTGGGCTGTCTTACACACTTGGATGCTCTTGCTCTCTGCCAAACCCAACAAAAAAAAGTGTAGTTATGGGATTCCCCTCATCATGTACATGTTAGTTCGGGAGTCAGTGAGGCTGTGATGAGGGTTTGCTTAGAAGGCTGAAATGACCAGACAGTGCCTGGAGAGATGTTTTCAGAAGGACACAGTTAAAAAGCCATGGCTGCTTTATAGATTCAATTTGCAGATTCAAGTCTCTTACACCTGTGTGGCTAACCACCATCGATCCATCATTCTGTGAAGCCCAATCCAATTTAGAGTGTCGAGGAGCCCCAGAGCCCTGCAGCCTTATCCTAACCCAGGCCACAGCCACCACAAAGCCTGCTTACCTTCATCCCCTGAAGTCTGCTGGTGTGTCTGTGTACTTTAAGTGTACGTGTGGATGTGTGTTGAGAGAGACTGCAGACCAAGCTAAACACCTTAGCTGCTGGCTCATGTTAAAGTGTGCTGAGCCAATTTAGGGGTAAGGGAGGAGAGGAGATGAGAGAAAGAGGAAGTGGGGAAAAATGCTGGGAACCCAGGCCAGGACCCGTACTTATACTAAAGAGCACTACAAGACGAGAGCAGAGAGGCAGAGGTGAAAGAAAAGCACGCAGGGAACAATGTGTGCCACTTGTTGTGCATCAAGAAATCTTTTAATCCTATCTTTTATTGTGTGGCAATCACACTCATCATGACTACAAAGCACTATAACCATAATCGAACTACTCCACAGTCTCATCAAACTCTTGCTATGGGGAACACAATCTAGCTTTCATCTGATTTGTTTCTGCAGCCAACAAAAAATGCACCACTGCAGAAAACCTCGGTACACTTGAGTCTCCCTTGGTGCGAAAGCTTAAATGGCACCATGCATGTTCAGATTGACCATTCCAATCTCTCCCCATCACCGCTAATTACAGTATCTTCTGGCACAGATGTTTCTGTTTTAATTCTCTTTGCTGCTCCACTGGAGTGTACCAACACCCCCGAGATCAATTATTAAAGGGTATTTAAAACTGTGGGAAAAAGGAGGTAGTAGGTGGGTTTGAAAGTGAAAGCAGCTGTTTAAGTGCTTGTGCCACCGACTAAACTTCGTCACTTCCCAACTAAAAAGAGAGCATCCTGTGGGTTTCACTCACTCCAGCGACTAAACCCAGGGCAATTAAGGCCTGGATCTCCGTAGGAGAGGAGGAGATGGGAGAGAAGGGGTGCGGCAGGAGAAGTGGAGAGACTCCATACCAATAACAGGCAATTATGTTTGGGGAGGGCCATTGTCAGGCCATGAGAGTATAGAAGAAGACAGCAGGGATATGGGATGGTAGGGAAATGAGGAGGAGTGTTATTTAGGAGGCAGATGGCAGAGAGGGGGAAATTAAGATGAATGGGCACTGAGAGGGCTGAGCTGGTGCTGGGGCTGGGCAGAGAAAAGTAATTAGCTGTGTTTGCTCTGGGAGGCTGGCAGTGAGTATGATGCCTGCAGTGACAGGCTCAAGCCTTGAGCTTTATTAGTCAACAAGGCCATGTCTGAAGCTGCCAGCGGGGGGCAGCTGGGCCAGCGACCTTCCAGGACCCTCTTACCTGTACAACAGCACCATGGGGTCTTTTTCACAACATGGACACTGAGCAGCAGCTCTTTCACACAGCGTTATTCCTTTTCACTCTAATCCCCTGTTAATACTACATAGCTCTGGTTTGTTTTCTCTTATACCTACTGACTCTCTCCCTCTCCATCTCACACAGAAACAGAATCTGAATCAATTTTTTTGTCTCCCACATTATGCCTTAGTTTCAACCTTACCAACTGGCTCTATCTTTCTTCCTCACACCATTTCTCTCCATTTCTTATGTTACAGCCACCTCTATCTGTCTCTTTCCTCCCACCCGGTCTATCTCCCTCCCCCTCGTCCCTTTCCAATCTAATTTCAGATAAGTCGTAGCAGAACAACAGAGCAAGGCCCTTTATCATTGCCATCAATGATGTGGGTGGACTGAGCGTGAATAATTTTATTCATGTGTGCCTGTACCCAGCCCACTGGGATTCCAATTACAAGTAATAAGAGGTAATAGGGTTACGGCGTAATTTTTTAAGTACCTCAGTAATGATTGCAGAAAACCTTTGACAAGAGAAGAAAGCTGTTTATTTTAGCAACAGCTGAAGAACACTATCTGTTCACAACAAAAAAAACTATAGAGCAATTTAATTCTGGTATAATTAGTATCCCGTCCAATCTTCACGACCAAGAAGTCATACAGTATGACACAGCAAGTCCCCTTTTTACATTAAAATATGGACATTGGGTATCTGCATAAATAATAAACACTCAACACTTGAAGTGCTCTAATCGACAAGTGGCTTGCATCCAATATGAAACCACAGCATTTAGTCTGTGGGTTTGATGTTGGTGCAATGCCTCACTCCTCTTCAGAATAAGCAGGAGGTCAGAAGTGAGCAATTCAAGATGAAAATAAAATATAATTCCCGCCACAATATTCTTGGACACTTGACTTGTGCTGCCATAAGAAAAACCTATGGCATGAATATACATCCATACCTTCCTTTCTATAAGGTTTCAAAGATCTGAAAAGATTCCAGCTGCATTCAGAAGTAGAGAGTTGAACTCAAAATGCTGCAGTTACTGAACAATTTAGCAACCTTATCAAACCTAGTCGCCACAGCAGCCCACACACTGCACTCAAAGATTCTCAGCCATGGTTCTCTCACATCACACAGCCTTAAACTGTTTCAGAAATGGCCTTTCATACTTGCAGAAGGCACACACAAAGTCACAAAAAAGGCAAAAGGACAGTGAAATGGTCACTGGGCACGCGAAAAAAGCAGGGCGTATGAACTGTTGAGGGGATTGTGTAATACATGCAAGAGATGTTGAAGGATAACTTTCAAGAGCAGATAAAAGAGAGCGGAGCGAGGCTGAGGTGTTCGATTTGAGGCTTCAATCATATGCTTTACCGTGGTTAACAGGCCTGAGAACCTGGCGGAAGGAGCTGGGGCTGATCGTCTTCTGCAGGTTTTCTGTGGAGGGCAGTGAACAAATAATGCCAACATATCCTGCAGTACTAAGAGGGATCAAAAAGATTATAAAGAGGCATTCACAAGACGAAGAACCACTATAAGAAGAAGTTATTTAACACATCATACTGTGTTTAGGGGCACAGCTGTCAATTGCCCCTGAAGTTTAATGATCAGTCCATTCACAACATGTGCAGTTCTCATCTAGGATGCGTTTGTTCTTCCTTTTTTTAAAAATCCCTCATTCTGTCGTGAATACAGTCAGAAAAAAAGGGTGTTTATTTCCTTTTTTACTGAGATCCAAACATCAAACAGTTGTAGTTATGTTGTCAGGCTGAGAATTCTCTGGCGTTGTGGTGCCTGCAATCATGTGTACAAACAACAAACCAGTGTATCTTGCAAACGGCTGTCAATGAGAGTGTATGGTGCCAAGTCATGGAAACACAAGGATGCATTTTATTCACTCAGCTTCAATAAAACAACTTTAAGGAAGATATGCATCCAGTTGGTGGGTGAGGACCTAAATTCACTGTGATTCTGAACATCTGGCTGGAGTCGAACATTGTCTACAGTCTTTATTGTACATGGGTACTATGTGTTCTGTGCACAATATTGTGTATGAATGTAGTAAAGGATAAAAGACTCACCTCTGGGTCTTGGCGCTCTCTTCCTGCGGTCTCTGAATGCAGCTCCAGACTGTAGGGCTTCCAGCAAACTATCCATCACACCTGTCTCATCATTCTCTGAAAAACCAAGGAAGAAAAAAGTGAGGGGGTGTTGGAAGACAGAGGATAGACACAAAATCAGACAAAATGCACTTTCTTCTCATGGTGAGGTTTGCCATGCTGAGTGCAATAATCTGTAACTTATAATGACACAATATAAATGCACATGTATGGAAACCTCTGAACAAGAACCTACTTTATCACAGGTATATCCAAGTATAGCATTCTAGGGCCCTAGGGTCTATCCTCTCAAACTCAGTGAGGATTTTTATTTTGGTTTGATGCTGAAATAAGATCTGTGGTTAACAAAATCTTACGAGATATTAGATTATATTAGACAGGAACGTTCTCACAAGCCTGCCCTATAAACTCCAATTGTGTTTTTCAGAGCTCTTGCAAACTCTTGTAGTTTGAAGATGAGGGCAAAAAACTCTTATTTAAGTTCATGGTTTCCTTTGCTTATAAAAACGGCTGGTAAGCTTGTCAAATATCCCAAGTAGTGAGTTTCAGGCATGCGGACGGGGTGTAGTTTTCGATAACGTAACGTTAGCTTTTTTTATCTGTCGACAGCATTAATGCTTCAAACATCACAGAAATGGCTTTTATTTGTCATGATTATATTGCTTGTGTTTTCCAAAGAGCTTATTTTCTTCCATTATCCAGAATCCAATGCAAAAATTCACAGATGCAAAAAATGCACAATCTTGTGCAAAATAGTCATGCATTGCACAGTAGCAGACAAAAAATATTAAGCATATTAAATAGAACCAGTTTAACACAAGCATGGACATACAATGTCCTTTCAAGCTGGATTGAAGACTTGCAACACTTGCAAACTTGTCTATTTTCAGTAGAATACTCTTGGTTCAAAATTTCAAGTTCTTGCTTTGTAGCAGCAGGGAACCCTCCAGAATGCAGGTATAATGTAGCAAGGGAAAAGCTTTGAAGATGTGACATGTAAATCATGACCTGTATTGGTACAGCTGAAAACCTGTTCCTGACACCAGAGACATAATGATGGACCTGGCTAGTGATTTGCAGTGAAAACAGCCTGCAGTGTATGAGAAGGAAAATAGATTGCAGGTATATGGGGATGCTGAGGGAGAACACACACTCTCCATAAAAAGTTTATGCTGTAGTTGTCATGCAAATGTGAATGTGTGTGCGTGGGTGTTTTCTTTTCAACACAGCTTCTGTGTTGCCAATAAAATTTGAAGTCTTTGTCATCCACCGTACAGATGTAAAGGGCTGTAGGCCACTGAACTATACTTTTCAACTACTGAAATATTAGCATTTGAAGCTACACACTAAAATGCAAACACACTGGTGGTTTAATGACATTCAACAGCTAGAGGTCAGATCACATGCTGTCTGTCTGTCGCATTCAGTGTTCTTTATTAATTAAGAAAATCATAAAACTGTTAAAAGATTAAAAAAAAATAAATGTGAAATGTGAGAAAAATGGCAATGTCCATTATTAAGATAAATCTTGTGAGTTGTTTTTTTTTTCTAGATGATAAAACAAACAGCTTTTAGGTGAGAAATTTTGAAACAAAGAAGGTTATAGTACTCATCCCAAGTGCAGCCATCCCACATGTCAGTGCATGTCTGATCTATGTACCCACAGTTCAGTAAGAACAAAAAATCATCTTGTGCATTATAGATTGCAGGGGCACACTTGTGTGGTCACTACTTGTGATTTGCATGATTTTGCTTTCCCTTTGAGCAATGACCACAAACATATTAACTATAATACTGAATTTTCTTCAGCAACAGGCCCCTACTGTCCTACAGCAGCGAAATCAAGTGCATTGCTGAATTTTTCCTGGTTGCTGCTGCTGTATATGTAGTGCTGCATTACAGAACAATTATCCTGCCAAATCAGAAAGTCCAGTCACTGTGACATGCAATCTAAGAATATACACTGGGGCTGTAATAATGACCCAGCATTCATAATGTCAATGTCTGCCTACACATTTATTTAAGTGAAATAATACTTCGGAAATGTTATATGCTCACATGCAGTTAAACACTTTATGCTATTAGTTACTTTGTCTTAAACTGAATTACATATGTACTGGCAAGGTATTTTCAACAGCATTAGCTTCAAAAAAACTTTGGTTTTCGGTTCTAGGTTCCACCACATATTTAGTGAAGGGCAGAGCGACATTGCTCTGATCAAGGTCGTGTGTTTTTCTCACTCCTTCCATTTTGGCTGATAATTCCCTGTGGAACACTGAAAAAATAAAATAATAAAGAAAATGTATGACTGGATTGTGATGATACTGGACCCCCTGCTCTACCAAAGGCCTTCACATTCAATCTCAACTAACCTAGAGCACTATATTCGTAAAAAAATAAATAAATCAGGTACAAAGACGAATTATAGCACACATGAGTATGGCAATTAAATTTTTACACATTTTGGCGAAAGGAGAAAAAATTCCAACCCAGATTATCCCCATGCAAGCTGGAAACAGGGACGGAATGAGTACATTTTTAGCTTATCCCGCCAGAAGGCTGAGCAGGGACAGGCCTCAATAAAGTCCAATCATGCAGAAAGTGACTCGGACAGGCTGGCCTCCTTAAAGAGAAGAGAGTCCCAATGAGCAAATGTGCAGCCTCCCAAATATGATTATAGTGAATTCAGATAGACTGACTTTTAAGTTTATTAGCTGCAATCTGGAACGGCCATTCTGCAATAAACAGCATCTCCTTCTAGCTTATAGTTTTTGTTGACAGTATCAGAAAAGGATTACACAGTGGTGTGTATTAAAATAGGATGGGGACAGAGAGGGGTATCTTTAGAAAAATACATAAATAAATAAAAAAAAAAAGACAATGACAGTATATGCCACTTAGAGAATTAAGGTTTGAGCAAGGGCCTTTTATCAGTTTAATCATTTTCCATTAATCAAATTATGGTGTGGTATGGAACTATTATTCCAACTGAAACTTGGATAGAATTTATATTTATAGCTAATTTGGAATTTTAACCATACCTAAAAGTTTTCCATATAAATAAATGTGTTTCCACAAAGCACACACTGGAGGATCATGTCTTCTGCTCTATGATCAGCCTATTGCTAGCATCTGTGATTGTGACTGAATTAAACATTTTGAAAGGCTACAAATATTAATTTTATGCAGACCTGATCGACAAGCTACAAAACATGATTGTCATTATGGATCATATCATTTGTTGTTCTTGACAACAATGTCCAACCCTATACTAAAAAGAAATCGAAAGCACGTCATTGGGAAACGTGTGCAGTCTGTACCGACACAGATTGGGTGGGTTTATTTCAAAAGTTTTTGTGAGGACATGGATCATACTCAAGGACCAACTTTGAAGCTTGTCCCCTGCATTAAGTGCCAAAAAGTTTTCTCCACATCTCTCTCAATCTTGTTTCATGAGCCGATTTACAGCTACAACCACTACAGTCACACTGTATCATGGGGCTTGCAAATATGGTATTTTCATCTTCTTTCATGCATACAGTACCATGCAGTGCCATGGTGGGTTTTCTGCGAACCTACAAATACTGTCAATCAGCTCCACTTGGTCCCTTTACAGCAAACCCATTGAAGCTCCTGTATTGAGGGCAGAGAGTCCCCAGGGTGGTGGGCTGTGGTTGTGCCCAAACCTCACACCAAGCAGCGAGTACAAACACATACGGGGGATATATCATGGCCCACTTCCTTGCCTGCCTGCCTGCCTGCCTGTGTCTATGTGTGCATTTTTTGTGCTCTTCATTCGCAACAGTTGCATTCCTCTCAGCTGATATGTCCCCAGTTCTTCATCATTACACAGAGCAGAGAGGCAGCACGAATTTCTGAGCAAAACCAACGCTCCTCGACGTCCAAATTTGTTTCCACTGCTGTGGCAATTCATCACAGGCTGCTAGCTTTACATTCCCCACAACACACAGGGACACATACACAAAAATACAGGTAGCACACAGAAAACACGCAAAAAAGGAGCAGATCAATCTATTGCAACCTGCAGTGTGTGCCTTCATGTGTAGTACTCCGTTTGACTCCAACCCACAAGAACATGAAACACTTTGTGTGCCTCAGGAGGCAAGGAAAAAGAAACCCACTCAGATCTCCCGCCTCAGGAATATACAGGAGCAAAAACAGTCCAATTTTACACATCAATCAGGAGCAACTCAGACAGGCCGAGACAGCAAACTGCTTTATAGAATGTAGACAAGAGGTGCTTTCAGACATCCCAACACTGAAAATCATAACACATATTTATAAACTCACACCCACATGCTCACAAACTTAGAGAGAGAGATCACAGACATGTCACATGGATAGTAATGGAGGAGGAACACATGGCAGAGGAATATTAGTCAAGCTAGTCGCTGTGAAATGGGTTTGAAACAGTCATTCAGCTTGTGAAAGGTGGTGCTGAGGAGAATGTGGCAAGAGAACAAAGACTAGTGAGAGGAACGGGACAGTGAAGAGTGGTATCCCAGCTTTGGCAGTAGAGCTCCTGATTGGTGCTTTGATGTGCACAATTCGCCTGCCTATTTCTATTCCGCTGCATCTGGGATCAGAGCTCTCATGACAGGTGTGCAATGTGCACAGAGGCTTTTTACTTTAACTTTCACAAAGGCACTCTCACCAACTAGTCTAGGCCATAGCAATGTCTATTCAGGGAATAGAGAAAGTGTCTACCTTGTGTTCCCATCTCCTTCATTGCAGCTCTACAATAAGCTCGAAGTCCCACGTTTTGGTAGGGAAAGACAGCCGAAAGAGCCAAATAAGCTCTACTGTGATGTTTCTGGCTCGGCTGTCCTCTTCATTCGAGGGAAAAGACAAAATAAAATGTGGACGAATTTGTGGTAAGGTATACAAATGTAGATGTACAAGTGTACAAGTCAGATCAACAGAAAGATAAAAGTAGATAGGTGTTTACTCTCCCACCAAACAGAGAATAAACTCTGGGGGAAGAAATAAGACAAAGCTTAACCTCCACCTCTGGGAGAAGACTATAGTTATCCTCCTGTCTGTAGTGAAACTTCAATCACCATCTATTTAATCAGAGCCTGTTCAGACTGGCGTTTTCCATTGTCTGGACATGCCTGTGTGTGTCGATGTCTACCTTGTACTCAGACCCGGACTGATGTCTCCCGCCACTTCACTCAACAGGATGTGGCACTTATCATCAGGACAATGACCCGGCTGAAGCAGTGCGAAGCAGAGGTGGGCCGGAGCAAGGCAAGAAATAGGGTCAATTGGGCTGGGATGGAAAAGCTAAGAAGAGAAAATTACATGCCTGAGTACAATGAATGCAGGCCGACCACTGTGTTCCCTTGGACACTTAGAAGACAAATGGTGCAATAAGGCCAGTCAGCCCCCCTCTCTCTATTGAATACCCTCTGTTCCACTTTACTGATACTTGCCAAGTCATTCACTGGGTGACAAATAGGGACGCACAAATGACAGCCACGCATCATAACCAGCTAATATATATTGTAATAGGTTGCTGATGATTATCCTTGAAAGTGTTGAATAGAAAAAAAACAAAAAAAACAGGGTCTGTGCTGCTGACACCTCAGCAAAGGAGCACACAATATTCTCCCATCACCTGCAATAAATACATAAATTCATAGAGAAACCATATAACTTTATCTTTCACCTATTAGAGCAGTTCCCTGCCAGGGGGTCTGACTCCCATAAGGGCTTATAAGATGATAACCAAGAGAAAAAGGAAAGCAAAATTCCATCAACAAAAATCAGCAAAACCAAACCACCAACAAAATTGTTTACTTTTGGATTTTCTCTAATGTCATCTCTTTTCTTTGTGACACGAATTACAGCCCCATCCTTTGGCCTGTTAAAATCTTACTTATGGGCATGCATTCTGTCGTATAATAGGGTGTCCCAACAATATATTGCTTTGTATAAAGACGTCACAGGCAAAACATGTTGGGAATCAATACATTTGAGCTATCTGTTGAAGGCAAATGTGTTATAATTTCCCAATATATAGTTGTTATGCTCTATTGCTGGATGTTATAGTAGTACAAAGTCTGAGTGAGATAGATTCCAAAAGGAAATCAGCATAATGTTAGGTAATGACACAGTAAAGGAAAGGAAAACTAGAATTACCAACATGTGGTTTTACACCCGTGCCAACAAGCCAACATGCGGTTTACATTTTGAGTAAGGATACATTTGTCCCCAGGACAGGAGACAGTGCTTTGAATATGAATGTTACAAAGACACTACAACCCAGTAGCACAGAAGATATATTAATTACAGTTTTCAAAATTATGGTCACCAATTCAAACACCAATTTCTCTTTCTGTCACTGATTGATATTCATCTATAATTTTGTCAGAAAATGACTTAAGTTGAATTGGTAAGTTATGGTCTAAAAGGTATTTTATGAGATCACAGTGACCACTGACCATTAACCTCTAAAATCTGATGAATTTTCATGGATCTGGAACTGAATTCTAAAAAGTAGATATATATCAAATTCCTAAGATTGGGACTAATGTGAAGTCATTAACATTCAATCTCCAAAATGTATTAAATTTATTCTCAAGTCTGACTATTTTTCTTTTTTGTTAAAGTTTGATAAATTCCTTGAAGACATTAATGAGATATTGCTTACATGAGAACAGGACCCTTGACCTCTAAAAGAGAAATCGGGCCATCCTTTATCAATCCATCCTTGAGTACAGTGGATGCTTGTGCTAATTTTTAAGAATTTGCCTCCAGACATAGTTACATCATTCCTTCAATCGGGGGTGACATGAGATAACATGAGATAACAGTTACATTTGACCTCCAAAATGTAGTACATCCTTGTCAGCGTCCTTTCAAGTGTGTTTTTCTTTTGGCCCTATTGGTGCATGGATTCCCTTAGGACATCAGAAGATATTGCATTCACAAGAATGGGACTGGCGGGATGTCACAGGGACATTTGACCCACTAAATGTAATTAGGTTATCATTATCATTATTGAGTCCAAGTGGTTTTTTTCTGCAATATTTGAAGAAAAGCCCTTATACTGCTTATATTTCTGAAATACTGCACTCAAGAGAATGAGACTGAAGTAAAGTCAAAGTGACCTTGATTTCTAACCCCCAAATCTCTATCAGTTAAGTTCAAGCATGCAATCTGAAGAAAGTCCCTCAAGGTCTCAAATACCATGTTAAAAGAATCAGATGGTTAGAAGAACAATCTGAAAACAAAAGAGTTCTGAAGATTACTTTTTCCAGTATGTAGACATCTGTAATCTGAAACAGGCAGAGAAACCTTGGTCAGTCCACCATAATGCAAGAACTGGCTTTTGATGTCCCTATATTACAGTGTAGCCATCAACATAAATAGGTATCATTAAACTTAAATTCTATTTTGTTGGGGATTCATTTTGAATAATGATGATCAAAAAATATAAACACTGTTCTTTGTTTTGTTTTTTTCTTGGAAGACACAAGCAGGTCTGACAGCAGAGCAAATAACTTCATGAAATCCTCTCCAACACAACACCTAAGAGAGTATCTGCATCCACTCTGCACATACAAATTTGCTTGCACTTCCAACTACAGGTGGAAACAGGTTTTTTTTCACATCCCCTGCAGCAATGATGTATTGCGGCACCATAATACCACGCTGCTACCCAGTTTGGTTCAACATAAACAGACTTACAAACAAGGTGCAGGAGACTTAATTATGCGTTTCACACCATAGAACCTAGTGCAGTGTTGAATGCTCCAAGTGTTTTAACAATAACTGTATTTGTATTTGCTCCAGCACATTCACACCCTATGACCAGCACTCAGTGAATACTGGGGCATTGTTAGTCTAGTTGCTCACAGCAACAAAGGGAATCAGCTCACTGTCCAGTGCAATTCAGACTGAACTGTTAGTTGATGATAACCAATAGTATGAGGAACATTATTGTATTAAATGTAAACCAATTACACGAGCATCACTATGATACTAAGTTATGACATAAAGGGCATGACTTTGCCTTTAGTATCTAGGAAAGATCTCAGATTTACATACAATAAATACATAACATTCTAACTCGCTTTTTTATGCCGCCCCTATGCTTTTAGCATATTTGCATGCAGGGTTTGCATCGCTAGCTGTTCTTCTATTTGACGTCTTAATAGTTCATCGCTTGTAGCCATGTAGGGAATGTTAAATAAAGCTCTGATGTGTAATTTGTCGCTCCACAAACATTCCCGCTCCCGGCCTACCCTGGGAGTTAATGCAACAGATTTGTCATACACAAGCCAGGCACAGCCAGAGGAGGAGGGAAAAAACACCTATTCAATCTGAATTTCAATCTCCATAGGGCTCTATGCAAATGTATGCAAGCTGATGCTCTCGCTCTCTCACTCTGCCAGACAGCACAGTGCAGACGACGAAGCCAGGCTACATATTATTGTGTAGGTATAAGCCCAGTCAGTGGCAGGTAAAAGAGACTGAGTAGAAATGAGAAGGAAACTGGGAGAGGCTCACATTTCGGGAATACGCAAGTAGGCAAAGCTAAAACCAAAATGAATGCAGATACCTGTAGCAAGTAAAGAAGCTAAAATCCATTTTGATCATTTCCTCCAGGAAACCCTCCCCCTTCCTTCCCCTGTCTCTCATTGCTGTGCCCTTCAGCATAATGTGGATATGCAGTCTCTCTGGGGCTTTTTAGGGAATTGATGGATAATCAGATGATTACACAGAAAATCTCCATTGAGGACAATCCTCCCCGACAAACAAAGAGAAAGCTCTTTAGTTAATAAATAGGCTGAGAGACAGACAGAGTGAGAGAGTGTGAGAGAGAGAGAGAGAGAGTAAATCCTGTCCTGGGTTGGCAGCACAATGCCAAATCTCTATCACATATTCATTTCATCCCAACAACCAGTGGGTGTGTATGTGTGTGTGCATGTGCGCGTGTGTGTCATACATTGCCAGAAACATCACTTCTTGGGGATGTCACTGAGTTTGCCTTCAGCTTTATCTTAATTTGAGCGTATCTAAATAAATTTCAAGCTTGAGGCATATTTGTATAAGCCTTTCTGACAAAATTTGGCTGAAGTTTATTCTTATGATTTTCTTATTTTTTTGAACTACTTTTCTGAAATAGAAAAGTTTGCAGTGAAACACAACTAACCACACAAGCACTGGGGAGAGAAATCCGTGCTGTCAATCCCAGGGAGTAACAAACTAAACATGCAAGAGTCATTGTTATTCACATAAGGACACACACATACAGTGCCAACAAAAGCTTTTCTTGGTTACCAACACAAAACAAAGTGGAGACACTTATCATTTTTCCTCTGACACTGATGAAATGTAAAATACTGTTAATGCCAAAGTGAAATCAAAGTGATACAATTGTCGTACAAATAGGGAACCCAAATTCTTGATTAAATAAATATTCACCCACTTTTATCCAATATTTAGAACAGCCAAGAACTACTGCTTTGAGTCTGTGTGGTAAGGTTCTGTCAACTGGACACTGCAATTATTCCCCATTCTTTCTTGCTACTAAACGGGCAAGGCTCTGATTAGTTTCATGGCATCTAAATTCTTGTTTTAATTGTGGTTTGGTGCCTGATTCGGTCACTTCAGGGAATTAACATAGCTGTTTTTAAAACCAGTCTTGCTGGAAATTAAATAGTTTCTCACATTCACAGTTTTCTTAAAGAATGTGGTAATGATTTGTTGGAGGATTTCTCCAGATTCGACTGCATTCATTCTGCCCTCTACCTTCACAAGCCTTCCAGGGCTTGTTCAGTGAATCATTCCCCACAGCATGACGCTGCCACCAACATGCTCTATGCTGGGGACCTGGTGCTTTTGTGCTCATGTGTGATTTTACAGCAAATACTGCATAAGTATTAGCAGACCAAATGGTATTTAAAAGGCACTCTACATCTTTCTACCCTCTCTTTCTTTCAAGGTGTGATTCTATCTACCTGATTTTTACACATTTTCAGTTGGAACATTAAAATATCTTGGTGACAGTGGTGAAAATTCAAAGAAATCCTCTGCAGGGGTATAATGGTTTTCTTACTTTTTGTCATGATGAACAAAAACCTAATGATCGCCTAACAAGAATGGATGGAAATAATATAATAAATATCATCACATTTTGCATATAACACTGATCTACTGAGGGTTCTTTGGCTCTCACCCCGTTGCTGGTATTTTCAGATAACCACAGTATGGCAGCGGATAAGATACAGTACATGCTACACACAGTACATAATCTTTCCACCAGAATCCTGTTCATTAATTTCCACTGGACACGACCCTTCATTTGGATCAGCCCAGCACTGTAAAACTTCAGGCACTGCGTAGCAAACGGTTACAATTGAGGGACGTCCAGATGAGAGTGAAGAGGGAGGGAGAGGTTTGTATTGTGTAAGCCAGGAGAGGCCTTGGCTTGGCTAGGTAGCATGCCCACAGCAGTACTTTGGCCTGGATGGAGCATGGTGGTTTGCTTCTTGTACTCTAACATCTACAGGAGTTCTACAGTGGCTGGCATAGTCATGTTAGCTATAGATGCTGGTGCAGGGCTGGGACTGCCAAGCTCAACTGCTCTGCCAGCCTCAGCTTTGGCATTGGAAACGGGTCTGGAGGCTGCACTGTTGAACAAGTTTTTGGCATCAGCGGTGCTCCAAAGGGGAAGGAGGGTGGGGGGAGAGAAACAAAAAACAAAAAAACAACTGGCAGTTAGAACCAGATGCTCTGGCAGAAGGTAGACATTGCCTTCTTCATAGCTATGTCTGAACCTGCTTGTAAATAGAGTTATCATTCTCGCTAAATTATCCCTGAGGGCCACAGCAACGGACAGAGTTTGACATTAACACTTTTACATATACTTCCCAAACATCGACTGACAGCATACAAGCATGCATTATGAACACTGAGTGCAAAGCACATTCCACCTGCCTCAAATATTAGTATATCAAATATCCATCAATACAGGATGTAATCAGTAAATGATTTATTCAGAGCAGGAAAACATCAAAGTAGTCTCAACAACATGTTTTGATAACAAAAAAAACACACTTTCAAAGCAAAACCACAGCCCTGCCAGTCCCACTCACAACTGAACACAACCTGTCATGCTCTTATCAGTAAGCAACATACTGGTCATAAAGCCTGAAAACTTTTACAGTTTTTTCTCTGAAAGTGAGAGATTTGGAACTAAAACTGGGTAAAAGTATAGTCGCTTACCAAAGGACAAGGAGCTACATGAAGCAGGTGATTTAAACGGAAACTGTGTTGGAACAATGCATGGGGCTGTGCGTAAGGAGGCGTGCTGCTTAAGCTACAAGATACAATATGAAATATTATCAAGGAAGTCCAGTTTAAGTAACAGAAACACAGGTATGTTAGTTAAGGACTGAATGTATCAGCTGTGGAAAGTCAAGAAAATCAAAGGTCACAGTATTGTTGACCAAATATGTCAATATCGATGCAGAAAAAACACTGCAGGGCTGGCTATT
>JAOWBC010000001.1:8692304-8704656 GCA_028566105.1 Hypoplectrus providencianus
ATATATATATATATATATACACACACATACACACACCCACGTATAGTAAGAGACACATACACCCATTCGTAACACCACACATAAACACACCCACATGCCACAGAAATGTGAAAGAAAGAAGCAGAGAGAGGACAACTCAATTACAGGTGCAATCAAATGCATTATTATTTCCAGGCTCTAAAAGAATCAGAGAAAAACAACATACACAGAAAATAACAGGGAAAATGAAAGACAAGCCAGCTCAATTGCAAAGCATGGTTGTTGTGGGTTCACACTGTGCCAAACCACCATGGGAATAAACAATGACTGAGAAAAAAAAAAAAAAAACATCAAGCAAAGGTACGCTCAACACATAGCTTTTTCTTATTCTTTTTCTTTTCTCTTATACGCTCAGGCGTGTGTCGTAAACAACTAAATTAAATAACAATGCAATGCCCTTTCTGACACACATACTGCAGAAAAAGCAAGTGCCTGCTATGTTTGCTCATACATTTAAACTGGATGTTTGGCTTCCCAGTAACACAAACAGTAGCAGATTAAAGTAGTAGGATGGCAGTTGAAGAGGAAATCTTTTCTAGGCCCGTCTGCCTTTTGTCTTTAGTCTTATCAACAGGTGCATGGATCATGCAGGTGGGAGAGCAGGGGGAACACTGAGCCTAACTTTCTGTTAAGTTGGTCATGGCTGACACTTTAAGCTAGTCACTGAATATAGCATATGGCTTAAATTACCCTGATTAGACCCTGCTTGACAAAAAGGCATAAGCTGCTTATTTTTAAGTAGTTTCAAATGTCCCTTGATCCTAATACATGCTTTGCGAAATGAAAAAAGAGAGAGAGAGAACTTCAATATGGTTAAGCTTCTCACTGAATTTAGAGCATAAACCCCATTTATTGATGGGAACATACTGTCTTGAAAGCACACACTCTTGTTCAATCTGACAACTTAACTAGAAATATTCTCACCAATGTAGCTAAGGATCAAGTACAGTATTTCTTAAGAAGTTTAATACAGTGTGAGTATGGTCCTTTCACTGGAAGTAAATGTATGGCACATATGTACAAAACTACACATTCATTCTGTCAGTCATTATTTAAAAATCTTGTCAGAGAGGACATTATGACCAGTGATGTCTCAATTAGAGCATATTTCACAGAGCAACTGTTCTGCACTGACTGGTTGTTGTTGGGTTTTTTTTGTTATTATTATTATTATGTAAAGACATTGCTCCAGCAACCTGGACAGTAAAAAGAAAGAAAACACTATAAGTAGGGGTTAACCAGAAAGAGTAAGCAAAGCAATTGGGGAGAGAGCATACAGGGAAGCAACTCACAGGCCAATGCAAGAGCCATTATAAACATGGAATAGGTTGTTGTTCAATTCAAATCTGCAAAGGCATTTATGTATTAAGGCAATAACCACTGAAACAGGTGTAAAAAAAAACATGACTGTAGAAAACAAAATTTTGACTCTTGTAATAGTGATAGCAGTCATGCTTAAATTACATTTATTTAAAACAAAAACTAAACAAGGTTAAACAGCAATGATTATTTGCACAAAGAAAGTGCTAGCTGGAATCATGTCATCATCGTCTTTTTAAAAAGGGGGCTGTATAAAAAAAGAATGAATGTCATTGCATTACATTCATACATATAAATGATCAGCGCTGACTACAACAGTTAAGTCTTCTCTTTCCTCTCAGGTCCAGTTTTATTGTGCTGTAGCTGAATGTGAATGCAAAGTAATTACAGGAAGTGTGTTCTTATGTGACTGAGGGTTAAGTACTTTATCCTGCCATTATGTACTTTATCCTGCCGTTATGAGCTGGTCTCTCTTGTTAAAGAGATAATGTATCTCAAAAGATTTCCTAGATAAATACAGTTTTTTATTTGATTATGAGTTATACTTTTCATAGTTGCTGTGCTAAAATTCACAGCTGCACATCAGCAGCTCTCCAAACACTACAGCCTCTGTTGGTTTTGGGGAATTCTATACATTTTCAAAAAATCCATTTGGCATGTTAGTTCACTGTCATTAAAGGGAAATATACAACCTCGATGCCCTTCTGCCTCCAAGCTTAAGGTTAACAGAAAAGCTTTGGATTCTGTCAACACTCATGAAAAAAAAAATTTTAAAAAAACAATAAATCTTTAACTAAAAACTCAACGATTTTCATACGTTTGAGCAATACCCAATATGAAAATTGTCCAAAAGGTAAACAATCACAAACTGACACTTCAACTGCTCCATCAACTCCATTATTTTTCTCTTTTTTTTCATGAAAGCCTTCCGCATAACCAAGCAACCAAAATTTGCTGAATGAGGTGTGGGCAGCGTGCAGGAGTGGAAGGAGGCCAGGCTGGCAGTCTGTTAATAGAAATGATTAAAGCCCACTGATGCACTGACTGAGAAAAGAGCAAGGGAAAAATGACACAGAAAAAACAACAGAGAGGGATCTCCTCTTTACCGAGCTTCACAATCCAAGCTGCAGGTTTTCTCCATGAGGCTCCCTCAGGAGGAGGGGCATATGATGAAGAACAGGTAACGCAAACTGAGGCATATGCTTCAGGATAAAATCTGCCTGGGACTGATCAGGGGAGCGAGTATGGCAGCTGGGATGTTTTGTTAAACACACAGAAATGTGTGTTCAATCAAATCAAAGCAGATGAGGCTGATGTTCTGTGTAAGCACACATCTGTCACATACAATTATGGAATTGTGAAACAATTGCTCCATGGTCGGGCGACAACCACACGTGGAGACAAAACATATAGGGGTGCTTCCATTTCATTCTTCTTCGTTCTCTCTGGCCAGACTGCTCCTGCTCTCTCTTTCTGTGTGTTAAAGTGTGAGTGAGTTTTATGAGCAGTGGGGCCTGAATGCCTCTGTGGTCCAGAGGGGTTGCAGACAGATATAGGATGTTTTAGAAGAATAATAATTGGAATATTTGTAGAGGTCAAATCCCCCATTGACATCCTTTTATTACTCTGCCAACCTGCTGTGCTATAAATGAGACTGAGTGGAGTACACAACGCTGCATACTCACTCGCAAACAGCCCCACTACACACAAGAGCTCCACGATAGATCATACTTTGATGTATGGAAATTGAGAGGCTGGAAAAAAAATGCAGGTCTTCCTTATGAGGCCAAAGTCTGAGAGATGTATGTTACTAGACTGATGGTGCTAGCGGCTGGGAACTGGAGACTCATAACACAAGAAACCCTAGTGCACACTCAATGTGTGAAACACCTACAACATAAAAAAGAGCATGAAGGTCCCTGAACTGCAGGTTTCAGTGTAGATTGGTTATATTTAATGTTAACCTGAAGCTCATTATTTAGACTACATGTGACAAAATAAAGCTTGAAGCCTATGTTAAAGAAAAATCTCAGTAGAGTTGATTCCTCACATTACTCCTTAATGATTCCTCAGGGCCACACACCTTGAACAGTGAGTGAACCAAAACAGCTTTTCTGTCTTGGCAGAAAAAAAAAACAACTTTGCATGCACATCTATTTAGAGCCATGAGTAGTTTTTTTTCCCAAGTAAGCAGAGCGTCTGCTGCTGAAAGACCGTATTTGAAAAGAAACGAGCTGAAGTAGCCTGATTGAGCACATTAATATGTCTCCCCATTTGTCTGATTTCAACATCAAGCTCAGCACCAAGTACCGCGCAACAAACCACCCAAATTGCCCAAACCTGACTAGGGTGTTCTGGGCATGTGTGTTTGTGATGGAGGACAAAAGCAATAGTCATAGGAGAGAAAAGGGACACAGAGAAAGATTGATAGACCGAAACCAGACAGAGAAAGATACAAGAAAGATAGACAGAAAAAGACAGACACAGAGAGATATTGACAGACATAAATAGATACATAGATAGATACATAGAAAATGACATAGAGAAGCAGCCCTTGTGTGTTGCTTCTCTCTGTCAGGAGAAATAATGATTGTAGTACTGAAAAGAAGAGAGAGGGGCAGAAATAAGAAGACAGTCACAAAGGAAGTCTGAATAAGCTGCAGCTTTGCTTCCATGAGAGACGGGATTGGCAATGGGGGAAAACGAAGACACACAGTCAAAAGACAGCAGCTTTTGCAACAGAAGCACAAATCATTACTGCTACCTCTATCCAACCTTGTTTTCATGCTCAAGTAAGCTCTTTGGTTAGTGTCTATGAATGTAATGCAGCCTTTTAGTGTGTCTTCAGGCCTCCCGAATGGCTGTCAGAGCTGATGAAAAGGAAGCCAGTCAAGAGCATGGTTTACAAAGACGAAATGGGATTTGTGTGTCTGAATACTTGATATGGAGAGATGAGACATTTAGTGTATGCATCTCATAATGGTACAGACACAAGGACAAAGACACTGACGGCGATAGAACACCACATCTATGTGTATGCAGATATATACTTATATATAATATATTCTTATTATACAGCTTGAGCTAAGGAGGTGGACACAGCTAGAAGAGAGATCCAAGGAGTATGCTCTCCATTGATCTCACCCTTGTACTTATGAGTCGTGGCCAAGGGCTTGTGGACAGGCAGCATGTTGGGGAAGAAATGAAACGCTCAACAGGAGCATCGTTATCCACAGATTATTAAAGCAGCACCAAAACCGGGAGGGGTCCTTACGAGGAAGAGTCTAAACAATAAAGTCACACATTTCATCCTCACTGTTTTCTCCTCCTCACTCTTTCTTTCACTCCCTCCTGCTGGGAATGGAGCAGTGGGTAAAATCTTCTTTAGAGCAACAGGAAACACGCTGTGACAGTATGGCCACACACGTAATTGCAAACACATACACACGTACACACTGTTGATAGACTGCTGCGCACTTCCTCCTGAGAGTTGCCTATAGCAATATGAACAAAGGACACAACTCAGTCTCCTCTGTCCAGCAGTCTACCCTGCTTGACTGTGACCTTTACCACTCTAAAGATACACTCACCAAACTCATGCCTCCTTGTCAGCTAAACAGAAAACAGGCCATTTGCACAACAAATAAACTTTAACTACATTTAAAACAGATTTGACCTGAAATTTTCTCTTGAAAAGTAAACATAACTCTTGTTGATGCTCTACAGCAAAAGACTAATGTAAGTATCAAAAAGCAGTGCAGATGAGCAGAGCGTAGCACAGATCAAACGCAAAACTGGGAAAGTACAATGCGTGTTTACAGAATCAACAAGAATCTAATTCAAGAATAATCCCCAGAGAGCCACAGAAGTAGAAAGGTTAAGTTAAGCTCAAAGTAAAACAATGGAATAAAGAAAAAGAATGCTCCATTTCTGTCTCGGCAAGAACATTTCTGTTTATGCATTAAGCTTTCCAAAGCACATGCCTCAACATCTTTCGCTTGATGTCTCCTTATTGCTTAAATAAAGCCAAAGCAACATAAGAAATCAAAATTTTGTAGTTTAAAACTGTTGTTAATATAATAAATTGGGGCATCAATGGTTTTGATAGGGATGGCAAGATACAATTTTTTCAGGTGAGATACCAATACAGCAACTTTATGTATCTGCTGATACCAATATCTCTCTGATACGGTCTTTTTCCCCATATACATCTAAGCTGTTTAAAAAAAAAAAAAAAAAAAAAATCAAGAATCTGCTTTTCAAAACATTACCATCATTCACCAGCTACTTCCTTAAAATAAGAAATATATTCCACACAACAATACGTCAATAGAAGACACCAATCAGGGGCAAGGGGACAAGTTTTATGATTTACTTTGTGATCAATTTCTTAGTTTATGAAAAGTCATTTGTCAACAATGTAACGACTGACCACCTATATTTAATTCATGTGAATAAATATATAATGAATCATGAATAAAATGACTGACTGAATCGTCTTTTCATGCTGACCTCTGTGTTTGGGTGCAGTGATCTGGAACCCCTTCGCTCCCCTAAGATTACAGTGCAGAAGCACAAGTAAAACTTACTTGTTTTGTCTGGAAGTTGATGGATCTTAAGGGTTAAACTCAACTGATTTGAAATGACGCTCTGTAAACATGTGATAAGGTTCATGAAATCAGTCGTTTAAATGGCTTGACAACCCACACAGCTCATTATTTTTTCATTAGGCTCACCTTTCCCATCATTTACCACTGCCAGTATCCATACCATCAGTACTGTTTATGTCAGCCGGCACTGCTTAATGGCCACCATCAAAGAAGGGACCAAAGTGTTCTTTAAAAATATATAAATTATTATTCAGTTTGCAGTTTTAATAGCATAGCCTGACTTTCCCAAACAGCATGTTGAACAAAAGATGACATAACAAGCTATTCTCATTTAACTCAAAGCTAAAGAGACCGGCTTTTCTGAGTTCCAGGCGGATAAGAGTTTGTCACAGAAAGCTGCAAAACAGAGACAGAAAAAAAGTGTTTTGTTTGCTATGCCTTTTGTTTGCTCAAAGAATAGTCCAACTACTTTATTACTAATTTAGCATTTGTAAGAGCAGCTGGAAAAGTCATGCTGGTAAACATCGCCAGGGATGTTGATTTGATGGCGAGTGTATGAAACTCCCTGTGCACTGGAGGAACTAAAGAAAAAGTTTTCAATTGTTTCTTTGAGCCAATGACCCATTACAAGATAGAAAATATACTTGGGACTCCCTCATGTATGTCCCTTGGAATAATTTGATGCATTTTTTTTTTTTTTTTTACAATTCTACGGACTTGGTTATGTGAAACAACATCAGAAAAGATTAAATAGAAAGATATCAGACATGTTTTAAACCAATGTTTTGAACCGCTTTGTTGAATAAGAAAGTAATTTCTGAAATATTATAAATTCAAAAATAAAAACATTATTCACTGAACTATGAAGCTGCTTTTTAGAAAAACAAGTACAATTCTGAAATTTTTCATTGACGCCATTGCAGGGTGCCACAGACCCCACTGTGCCAAAGACCTGACGTTGACACCTGCAGAAAACCAAAATAACAGCAATAGTCACAGTGTGACATAGCCTCAGAGAAAGAAAAGGTAGACCCTGTGTTAAAATTATCAAGTAGGAACGTCGTTGTTACTTGCTAATTAGAGTAGTGATCCGTGCATGCTTAAATAGTCAAAATAAATGATGCGTAGTGCCGTAGTGCAGGTAAAGTATTTTGTTTCCTTTGCCTTTGTCTATTCTTATAAATTCTTGGATGTATAAAAAAAAGTCTGTGTGTGCGTGTGTGTGTGGGTTTATACGTAAGAGTAATCTTGTATGTTACCTCTGCTTGCTCTGTCCACATGCTCCAGATCTTCGATAAACTTAACCACATCTGGAAATTCCTCCTCACATACTTGCGCCAGAAAGTGGAGTAATGTGGTCTTTTGATCTGCTGATTTTGTGTCCTTAAGCTGAAAAGTAAAACACATATTCACAAAGTTACAAACAAAGGCCTGACAGAAAAACATATACATTTTTTTTTAGTTCCTTTAGTGTCATTCTTATATACTTTCTGTAGACAAGGTGACAAAACACGCTGATTGCATATCAGATAGGTACCAAGTGGTACCTTCAAGTTTATTTTCTTGTGACTTAAAATGTCACAGCCCTAAACTTTCTAAGGAGTGGGGTTGGTTTGTCATGCTTGATTGACAGCAGCTGACAGGCAGCCAGAGAGCCAGCGTTACAGTATAGGAAAACAAGAGACAAATTAAAGAAACATATGCTGTAGCCTAAAGACAACGAATTGTTTGTTGGTATTGAAGAGTAAAGACCACACCAGCATCTAACTAGACCCCAGTGACATTTGCAGGTACATCTACATGCTGTTTAATGTGCTGCAGCTGGGCAACTTAATAGCTATCTAGCCTGCAAACTGACATTAGCAGTGCACTCTCCCTAAGGGACAGTTTGTTTGGTTGCTTATTCTGCAAGCGAAAGTGCAGGATTAGGACACGTGCTCATGTTTGTGAGACAGATAAGAAGGAGAATTTAGCAGGAAAGCTAATGTGGAATGATTTTTAAAGGCTATGGTTACTGTGTTGTGTAGCAGCCTGCTGTCTGGCTCAGTGTGACCGTCTGCTACGTCTGTGATAGAACGCTGACATTCCTTAAGTAATCAAGCTTTGATTGGCTGTACTGAATTAGGTCATAATTACTTTTCTCAGCTTTGGTTTCTGATTTCTGTTTTCAAAGAACGCAGGACAAGTGATTTACAGAGTAGGTATCTATGTTGTGGCGTACAAAAAAAGCAATTTAATTTCAGTTGAAAGCTTCAGAAGAGAATTAGTATGAAATGTGGTGCTGTAACCGCTCATATTTACATGATGTTTTGTTTCAATTTCCATCATTCAACTACTACAAGCCTTTCCAGTGGTTTTACGTAGGCTACGTACGTGTTGACAGTGCAGATAATTTAATGTCTTGTACTGGTGCAGCAGACGCATATTCACAATATGATGACCTCCCTGTGCTTTGTGCCTCTCCCTCCCCTTGCACGCAACAATTTTTCAATTTCTCTGATAAATTCCCATCATCGCTCTTTTGCAGTCTAATTCCAAGATGTCTCTCAGTATCCCTGCCAAACATCCCTCCTGTGGAGTGCGTTGCTGTGTATCTCTCTAGGTGATCTATTGGTAGACAGCAGTGTACTCAGCCCTGCTGGGTTTAATCATGTTTGTATTATCTCCTCTAATCAAACATTCTCATCTCCCTTTTGATTTCTGTTTTCCTATTTTTTTCAAAAGCTTCAAGCGCTCGCTCACAAAAGGTCCCTCTCTGAATTTAGATGGATGGTAATCATAGTTGACAATGTAAACATTTTGCTTTTTCCAGTTGGGCTGGGTGCAATTTTCCTGTGCTTTGGAGTGTGCCATGGAATTAAGTTGTCAAACTCAGGGGCAGGCACAAAGGTGATGTCTTCCTCTCTATATCCTGCCTCGACAGGAGGCATCGACGCACACCTCGGTCCTACAACATGCGTGCCTGAAGATAAGAAAATGGCACACTGGCACCGCAGCGTTACAAATGCGATAAATACAAAACACATTCATTCACGACTTTTATTAATTGACGATATAATTGTCACCTTAATGAAACTAATCCATCACGTATTAATCCATTTTTGTGTGCATGCACTGATGTTTATAGAGCACAGGCACCCAAGTCTAACAGGGCAGAGAGGTGGCAGTGATAAATGGCTGTGATGGCTGTTACTGTGGAAACGGCAGCGAGTGTTCCAACAGCTGTAATGTAACCACTGAAGGAGTTGCCTACTCCAGGATTACACTCTGTTCTCACCATCACTGTCATACAGGTAAACCTACTCTACTGTCCTCATGCCATATAAAATCCAAAAGGTACATATGTTATGTCCCTGCTCTGCAAAGCATGCTGGAGGTGTGAAAACTTTCAAAAAAGGGTAGTAAGGGTAGGAATGTAGCCTCAGATATCTATTCAGAGCAGGAGAATAACAATAAAGTACTCAATGGGTTTGGCTGATTTGATAGATGCCAGCAGAGGGGAAAAAACTAGTGGGGCTAAAAGTGTTCAATCCAGTGAGAGTTTCAAACAAAATGCCTCATCACAGCGGCCACTTCAGATCAGTACAGTGATATGGCTTAGCCAATGTGGCAAAAAAAAAGAAAACACTCAAAAATGCAGCCACACAATTTGAGATATGCAAAGGGATATAATCATAGATACTCAGAGAACAACAAGGCACACATGTATGCATGCACACGCTGACAGAAATACAGGATTCAACAGGGCAATACTACATCAATAATGTAAATGACCCATTGTGTTTTAATACCAATATATATAATATTCTATAGATGGTCTTATTAAACATGTCCACAAACGCCAAACAATGAGTTAAACTTATTTAAAGTAATGCTCATTCACAAAAGCCACAGATTTTTTAAATCTTGTTATCCAATGTTGTCACTCGCTCCATAAATTGAAACACATTCCTTCTAAAACGAGTGTGGATGTGTAGCTTTTTGTAAAGAAGCTTTTACCCATGATTTTCTTTAAAATGGGAAAAAGTGCTGCAATACTCCCTTAGTCATTCCCTTGGCTGCAGAGGCACTGGGAAGAAAAGAGACACTGCCCCAGAGACGTTAACCAATCAAAACAGCCAAGGCTCTTTGGGAGGCCGTATAAAGAGATAGGTACAAAAATGGAACTATTTAAACAGAGGCTGAATAGAGGAAACCCAAAAGACTAGTATAAACCTGAAGATTACCACCATTAAAACATACATTGATGGTATGACTGTGGAGAAAACACAGCTGTGTAAACTCTATAAAAAGGTCTATGTCATGAGCCGTTTCCCTGAACACTCATCATTCATGCTGAACCCCTGCCACTGGAGGGATTTAGGACTACAGACTGCATGTGAACAATTGATGGTCAGGTCAGTGACTGAACCCCTCACCTTGCAGAGGGAACTGAGGTCGAAGCCATATGACTGGGCGTTTCGAGAGCCTGCGTTCATGTAATTCCCCAGCAGCAGCACCAGCTCCAGCAAGCGGCCAAAGGATCGGCTCTTCCTGACCTCATCACAAGCCGCGTTTACAGCCAGGATATCTGGACGCAGGTTGTTTACCTGCTCCTCAAACTGGAGCCGGAAGAGGATGTGGCTGAGGCGAGGACGCAGCCGCTTCACACTGCTCATCTGGGAGAAGAGAACAGAGATGGAGGAAAAAAGGAATTATGAAGAGAAAGCAATATTATGAAAAGGAGAATTATAGAAAATACATTAAAGCTAGAGAGGAGAAGAGTGGGAGTAAGGGAAATGATGTCAAAAGAGAGAACAAAGTCAGAGAGCATAGTCAAACCTAAAATAACTACAATCACACTTTTGGCACACTCGCACATTCAGTCGATCTAATTTAAAAGACATTTATGCAACGGGGATGCTGGAAAGTGTTGCTAGGCAGTAGTAATAGATGCTGGCACTGATTTGATTTGGGACCCAGGTCTGGTAAGTTAATTGTAGAGTTAGTGTCCATATAGGACAGGCAGCGGAGGGGGTGGAATATACAATAGGCTGCCTTGGATTACCACTCTCACACAATTAGAGAAAATTGGAAAATATTGCATTGGGCCCAGGGCCTGGCCACAACAGTGATTGTGTACGTGTGTGGGGTGATGGGGAGGGGCGCAGGTTCCAATTGTCTGTTTCACACAACAGCTGGCTGTGCGGTTTGATGTCCTCCATCAAGGGTTTAATTATAGCTACTGTAATGTTATCAAATGACTATTTCAGTCGGTGAGAGAGTGAGCCTCTGTGTGTGTGTGTTTGTGTGTATGTGCGCTGTGTGTTTTTCTATTAGAAAAAAGGAGGGGAGGAAAAAGGCAAGAGAAGAATATGACAAAATTGAAAAGTATCAAGGTGCACAAAAACCAAACAAGATGCTGAAAAGAAGCCTGGAGATGGGATAATTTTCTATAATAAGGATATTACAGTAGGGGGAATATAATCAGTGAAAGAAGAACGAGAGCCAGTGAGTGCCTGAACGCATTCAAGGAAGCTGAATGTGTGAAGCTGTACATAAAAGCCAGGGAGGGCACTGGGCAAAACTGAGCTGCTGAAGACATTATTATGAACATAAGGGGGTGGGCCATTTCAAAAACAAATGGACCGGTAAGGAGAAGTTATGGAAAATAAAGCTTGAGTCATAAATTAACTCAGTGGTAGGATGGTGAGAGGGAAAAGACAGTTCTGTTTGTATACTGTAGATTTCGCTCATGATACCATTACAGTGCATTTAAAACTGATGTGTTAAATATGTATGTGTTAGATAGTGTTAAAACAAATTAATGAGGGTAAATATTTTTGCAACTTGAAACGAATGCCTCTGTGGCGTGTCAACAACAATTTAAATCCTAGATGAAAGACTTGAATTCAAAGACATGCCAATCACCAGGACTATGTGACAAAGTTGAGCCAGCAGGATGCACATGCTGGTAAACAGAGTGATTCCTTAGATATCAGCCATTGAAATTAAGTCTGTAAGTCATGAACCAAAACTGTGCCGGCAATAAAGTTAACTGGTGTAAAAGACACATTAGAATATGCTTTAATTAGAGACGTATGCTCTGCAAGGCAGTAAATCTGTTACAAATATTTGACGATTCAAATCATAGACATGAAAAGTAAATAGTGAAACTTTTTCTAAACCAGTCAATGTCCCTATCTACTTTTGACTTCACATTTTCAACAGAGGTGTGGCAACATTTTTTTCCTTTTTATTAGTGGAAGAGAGCAGAGCAGCACTTCTGAGACACTTTGGAAGGCGCTGCGGAGCATCTGTTGGCATCACAAGCATTGTCAAGGCTGTGATCGGCTCCAGCCGCTGCGCCACATGCTTATACACCAAAAGCGCATTTTGTTGGA
>JAOWBC010000001.1:8717669-8728704 GCA_028566105.1 Hypoplectrus providencianus
CACCAACCACTTTAAAAGTTACACTTGTTTAACTGTGAACACAAACACAAACTAAATGCATTTATACTTGTATGGTCAAGTATGACATGGTAAAGACGACCTGCAGAAGTTCAAATTAAGCATCAGAACAAGGAAGAAAGGCGATCTAAGTCTAAGTGACTCTTAATGCAGCGTGGTTGTTGGTACCAGATGGGGCTGGTTTGAGTTTTTCACAATCTGCAAATATGCTGAGCTTTTCAGGAACAACTATCTCTAGGGTTAACAGAGAGTGGACTGAAAAAGAGAAAATATCCAGTTAGCAGCAGCTCTATGTGCCAAAATGCCTTATTGATGCCAGAGGTCAGAGAAGGTCAGATTGGTTTGAGATGACAGACAGGCAACAGTAACTCCAATAAGCACTCCACAGTATGCAGAAGACCATATCTGAACCCTCAACACTTCCAACCTTGAGGCAGATGGAATACAGCAGCTAAAGACTTACCACCACTACTTTATAAGTTACACCTTGTCAGTTAATAAAGAGGCCAGTTTGTGTATATCATTATCGAAATATAAAAACGATCTATGTCAGAATACATGTCATCCTTTTTTCTAGCCATAATGTTGAACTAATTTGAAAAAATACACTATATGAAAATAGTTCAGTGACCATTGTAAGAAAGAAAATAAATAGCCATCCAATGTGTGTATTATGTGACCAGACCTTCTCTTTCAACAACAATGAAAAGAGCCTTTAATGATTATGCATTTGATGAGTTCTCTCATAATGGCACAAATTTTCTGCAGCCACATGAAAAGTCATTATAGGACTAATGGTGTTCTTCAAAATGTCACAGCAAAAGCATAAAGAGAGTGGGAGAAAAAAGGAGAAAAGAGGAGAACAAGCCAAAGAGAGTGTGAGACAGATACACAGGAAAGAAAGTTCATTTGATATGAGCAGATATATGCCAGTAGAAACCAATACTAACTACAGTACATGACGGTATGAGATGGACATCATGCTGTTTTTTCTCCGAAACTCACAGTGGAGGTACTAAGAAACATCTTAGCCGCTAATTCTATGACCAAACCTCAGTGAACACAACTGGCACGCCTAATTATACACATTACATTGCAGTGTCGTGAGCAGTGCCGCTGAGACAATTCTAATTGGGTCATTTGAGTTTTGAGCTCAACTTAAAGCATAAATGACAATTTAAAAACAACAACTTTTGTCTGGAAAGTCTATAAATAGGAGATACTCTATTTTTTAGCCTCCTTCAAGCATTTGATTTTGAAAAGGACCACCTACTGCCCTGTAATTTTATCCCTTCATCCCCACCTCCTCTACTCCTCGATGCAGTCATAAATCCTCTATGATGGTGTCCACCAACCTCCTCAGCTGAGTCTTTTTTATTGTAATTCAAAAGCACTCCAACACAGCAGAGGACAATAGCTACTCGCGTTCTGAGAAGTACACCCACCTTGCAATCAAGAGGCCGATTAACCATTCCTGTATGGATATGTAAGGTGGCTCCAATTTAAAGGTGGTCTTAAGGTATTTTCACACTTGAAGCATGGATTTGAATGATCATGACTGTATTATCTGACACATCAGTTTGAGTTCGACAATTCACAAAAAGCTGTTAGCTCTGGCAGTGGTCTTTCCCTCCACATAGGAGCCATCCCCGTAATCATGCTTGCTCCTTAACCAACCGTACAAGCTTGACCCCTCCCACACACAGACACCACTTCCATCAAGTAATCCCGAAAATATGCCTCATGCAAACTGACAAACCCCACACAAACATGCTTCCCAGCCAGGCCATTATAATCATATGGAAATGGGCTGTCTAATTATCTCCAACAGAACGCCAGCAGTGGGAAGTGAGCTTGTCATTTCTCAACTCTCTCTTTGACAGGCAACATTGATCTGGAGAGCCTGCCATCCACAAAGAACACAGCCTTAATGCTATGGCAAAAAAAAACATGAAAAGGGGGACACTTGTTAAGCATCCTCTTCACGTTTGAATAACCATGCCTTCATTTATAACAATGTATTCATTAACTTATTGTTTGTGGAGCTTTGTGCTGAATACCAAACTCTACATCTGTGGTTTAAATCATTGCAAGGTGCAATGATTAAATGGTCATTAAAGCCAAGATACATTTATACAAATAATTTTAGTTTTAACCTGTATGACATCACATTTCCCAACACGGGCTTCTCTCCACGGTTACATTTTAGATTTCATTGATCACTTTTAAAGCATGTCTGGTTCTGGCTCCAATATGGCTTTATATTGCAAGTGTTGACCAGATATAAGCCAAGTCACAGCGCCAGACCCTCAGGTTTGGCCCTTCTGGCCGTTCCAACGTCCAGACTGAAATCTATAGGTGACAGTAAATTCGTAAACTTGCAACGACCTGCCTCAGAAGATTAGATTTGCAGAATCAGTGACCTCTTTTAAATCACTTCATAACGCCAATTTTTATAGACTTTTTTTATGTGATGTTCTCTTTTTTATCATCATTCTATTGTTTTTATTGCCTCTATTACTTTAATTCTCTTGATTTGTGTTTATTTTAATTGACATATCTTTATTGTTCTTCATTTGTCTTTTTAATGCTATGCTCTTACTTCTTCAGTCTTCTTGTTATCTTGTAATTTAATAAAAAATGATTTAGTCATCATTTGAGATATTTACCAGATCAAATCGATAATGAAATAATCCTTCATTGCAGCCCTACTCACAAGAAAAAGAGAGATCACTATCACAAACATTGGTTATGGATGTTTGCAGACATCAAACTAATAGAGAACATAATTACAATGAATACCATTTATATATCTTATTATATATTTAAATGTTAGAACTACATTTTACAGATGTGTATCACTAACCACACAAATGCCATGAGCAGCGCCATAATTGCTTTGTAACGACTGTCGCAGCACTGTATTTTCATTCCGGCACTGCGCAAATATAGCAGGAAGCTTCCATGGCTAATGTATGTTTGTGCTGTGCTTTCTGTACAAAGAATGTATCCACAATCCTGCAACAATCTATATTATGGTTTTCCTCTCAAAAATGTCCATGTTGTGTTTTTGTTTTGGGGTTCCATAAACACATATTTAGGATTGGCCTCCACATCCATCATTGTGTGGGCTCTTATTGCAAATTTCTGAAATTTTACAGACAAGTGCACTACTCCAGCATGGTGCTTCAAACCCCTTTTTTAGCCTGTTTTACTTACTTCTGTTTTAAAAATGTCCCTTGTACACTGTGTTTTATCTACGTAACTGTAAATCTCCATTATTTTGTGCTGTTACTAAAAAAAATAATGGCTTTGGGTTTTTTTACCAGTACAGTTTTCCAAACACTGGATTTGCTGTTAAGGTTGTATGTTGTATGTATGTATGTATGTTGTAAAAAGGTAAAAAAAAAAAAAAAAATGAAAGTCTGTTGACTTTGTAGAGATTATTGACTTTTCGATGTATGTCATGTGGTTAATAATACTTCTTGGATGGCATTTACATAATATGCACTATACACACATTCAGCATGATGTCATGCCCCCAAGGGTGCACAGCTAATAAATGTGCTCAGAGTCCAATCGGAAAGCTTTTTGTACCTCTGCATCAATACATTGAAACCTCCTTCAATCACAGAATCAGAAAAATAAAAATAAAAAGGCATGGTCTTGAAGAGCTTCTGAAAAAGCTATCAACATACTTATTTTTCTTCTTTTTTTAACACTTGCATCTGCCAGTTCCCTTTCAGTTTCTACTCCTTTCTGTCTCTCATCTTGCAGTGTTGTGACTTTGTGAGGTAGGTTATTAGCAGATGCCTGTATCCTGGAGAGAAATGGCAAACTAATTTTGTGCTCTTTCAGAGTTTCGTCTAATTGGATGTTATTTATTAGCCAAAAAGGAGGCCCTGTAAAGGGCATCTTTCTTCATGTTGTTGCTCATTTTCCCATTACTATGGCCACGTCTATCTCTCTTTTCTCTCTCTCTCTCTCTGCACTCTCTTGATAAACAGAAAGGTGGAAAAAAATATGTATCTGTTTCATTTTAGGTGTTGACTGAGATACCTTTAATGAATGTACAAGAAAATATATCCATTTTGTTAAATGTAAATATGACAAGTGCATTCATCTCAACAAATTAAAAGAAAGTATTTAGTGCTAGGACATAAACTGGATACTTACACTAGTCAAGGCCCTAAAACACTGCATCAGGGTCAAGGTGGGTGAATGAAAGCAAATATGAGCTACCACACATGTCAGTATGTGGTGCTGGTGGATAGACCAAAGAATCAAAGCTCTGAACATAATTTTCATGTCCAGAAACAAATATTTTTTATCATGCTTCATCCAACCTCAACAGTAAAACACTGTCATATTCTCATAAAGACTACTTTATTTTACAGTGTAGGTTAGGATGGTATTATGATACTTGCTTGAACCCAAAAAAAAAAACAGGGGGGAATGAAATGGTAAGCTTTAAATGATGCAATATATGGTAAAAACAATGATCCAAATGAGTTCAAATTGAAAAGGCTTTAAATATTAATATATGTACAAATGTATTTTACCAGGAAAAATAAAACTAAAATAAGTAATAGCTGATGAAAATTATTATTGTTGAAAATATTAGATTATATTTTAGTTTGTACAATATGCATTATAAACTGGTCAGATGCCATGAACAGTCAAGTAGTACACTCTTCATTTATAAGGACAAGTCTTGTTATTATTTTTAGGTTTTTTGATATTTTATGATTCATGAATTGAACAAAGCCCCTGGTGCCTAGAGCCACAACATGAACTGTGATGTTCCCGGCTATGAACTCTGCAATGTAAGAGGTCCTTGGCTGAAAAACAATTCAGAACTTCTGGCTTAAGTAGCCCAATCAATCACCTCCATCCCGTTTTAGTTGTCACAGATAACCGCAATTTTATTTCGTTTTACACTCTGGGTCAACAACTGAACAAGGAGTGGCAGAATAAAAGAGAGATGGCACTGTGCTGGTTTGTTTCCGCTGATGCCCCTTTATGTTCTACTTAGAGAAAGTGCTGTTAGAACTGAATATCGACTAAAGACCAAATATTACGATGTTGCAGTGAAAAGGGAGGCAGGTTCCACGTATCCCTCAATTCCCACTTGCCAGTGTCTCTAAAACATTCTGTGATTTTCACCCTCTCTTCTTACAAACACCCACAGGAAAACCCGGCTGTACATGTTTTATCTCCCTCTATTGACACTGATGATCTCAAAGAGCTTCTCCGGAGGCTATCAGTGAAATCACAGAATCCGCTAAACTTCTGAGAGCTGTCAGCATTCTCTCTGGGCGTCCACTCACTACATTTGCTTGTTTGTTTCTCCCTTTTTTAAAATATTTCTTGCTGTTCCAATAGCAGGAAAAAAACAGAAAGAAAGGAAGTTGTGTAGCTTCCTCCCCCTCGCATTTTCAAATGTTATAAGTTAAAACTATATGGATTTCAAAGAAGTGATCAGTCCTATGATATTGAAAATTGTTAATTACTCTTAATTACTTTGAAATAACAGCCACTTTAAAAGCGGAAGTCATTTGGGAATGGGAAGCTCTGTGTACATCACAAGTACAATTCAAATTGTGTTGCAGCATCACAAAACAATTCCCAATGCCTCTACCTTTTTAAAAATGTACGCACCATTGTTTTCTTACTGTACCTTCATGAATAATTACCCTCCATCTATTGACAGTTTGTGATATTTGAAACCAATTCCTGGCCTTTGGTTGCTGTGGAAACTTGACTTTTTGTCATGTAAAAAGGAAGAGAATACAGGAAACCTTAAACCTAAATATATCTAAGGGATATGTTAAAAACCAGTGATTAAACGTGGGCACTGACTGATAACAAGTATTGGATAAAACAAAAATTCAAAAAACAATAATGTTTTATGACTGTATAAAGCTTCTTTCATTTTAAATTTTCATTATCAAACCAACATATAACTGCATATTATCCTAATTACTCAAAATGACAACCATTTTTTCAATTTTGGTAAACAAAAGTCGATGCCTTTTAACAGTTTCCTGTTGTCTATTTCTCAAAACACTAAAGAAATGGGAGCTCATAAAGTTTCTTTTACCAATTAATAACTAGCCCAACAGCCTTCACCATGGCATAAACCTCAGGCAATGAATATAAAAATGATTTTAAAAAAAAAAGAAACACAAATGTCATCAATACCCATTTATATGCTTCACTGCAAAGAGCTTACAGCGAGGCCACCAACACACTTACCGATTTAAAGAATTCCCAATTCTGAGTTTGCTGTCACATTGAGAGAGCAAAATCTGAACACAGCCCACACACTCCTCATTATCCGAAAATTTCAGTGTTAGTTGAGAAGTGTTTAGTGGTCAAGAACAGTCCTCCAGTCTGATCGTTTAGTCAGGTCAGGCTGAGGGTACTAACTCCATAACTGATTTTTCAGATACATTCTTGGAAAAATGTCAAGAGTCTAAAAGATTATTAAATTAAACTTGAAATTTAACAGCTTCTGTCAAGGCTTCCATACAGCCTAAACAAAACAAAAAAAAACAACTATATTTGACTTATTCTATATGTCATAATTTCCACAAATCTGAAATTAAATCTGTTTACAAGTGAGACTGGAAGAAGAAAAGCAAGTAATGAGTGAAAGCAACAAAAAAAAAATACTAACCTTTGGTTTCTGTTTCAGAGCAACCATGATGAAGGCAAACCATGCAGCACAGCAAAGCATTGGGAAAAGCAAGAGGAGAAAGGGAGGGAGACAGAGACAGAGCAAACAAGAGAAAGAAGAAAAGCTAGTTAGTGATGTTTGAAGTAGGCATGATTTCAGACATTTTGTCGGCAGAGAGACAACAGAAAGCACTGCACAAAATATAAAGCAATGTTACAGTCTATAGAGAGACATTTTGTATGCATTAACAGAAAAAGGGTCACTGTTATGAAATAAAGAACTTGTCAAAAGTAGAAAGACAGCAAAGTTGGAGTTTCTCAGAATTCACAGAGAATTACAGAACCTCAAATTGTATCAGTTCTTTGAAACTGTCTTAATGTTCTACCAGTGGTGAGTGAATTGAGTCACCAATGACATTAATAGTCCATGATCACCGTCTCATCTCAGGTCAGAGCGTTGAATCTCTCACTTACACAGAACATGATATTATACAAATTCACTGGCCTCGTTGCATGCATTAATACATTGATTTGCACATGTACAGATCCTGTCTGTCACATTTTTTATACATGTGTGAATGTGCTTTCATCCACATTGACAGCAGAGGTTGTAGCAAACACTTGTGTGAATTCTACTTGTGGTGTGTAGGATAAGATTTAAAAGGTCGGAGAAAGAAGATTTTATATTCTCAGCTGTGTCTGGGGGAGGGAAAAAAAATCCACCAGCTTGAAACATGTAAAACAATTTTCTCAGTGATTTAAAATTCTTTGATGCATGTGTGAATATTTTCAACCACAATAAATTCCACTGCTCCTTTCCTGTGTGTTTCTCAGAAAAAAAAAAACACTTCCATAAAGCAGAGCAGCCTAGTCTCACGAAAGTCGAAACATCATCATAAAAATGCAGATTTTCCCAGGCACCTTACTGTTACTCACCATACGGGTCAGCAGACAATTTGTTACAATGAATTACAATAGAGCTGCAGCTTATGCTGCACTCCGGCTCTTTCTCTTTTGAAGTTCCTTGATGAAGCTCTAAGAGGAAGGACTCCTCTCTACCCTTATGGGCTCCACCCTCAGTATATGAGGCAGTCACCACAAAGAGTGCAATTACAGCCCCCAGATGTCAAGGGAACGTATTAAAGCTTAGCGTTGAAAGGCAGACATTGAGGCATCATTAGCTATGCTTAATTCATAATCTGTGATTATTATTAACTACGAAACTACCCCCAATCATGGATCTAATGATTAACTTTAGTTAACCCTTAACTATTTATATTATTCTATATTTATACTATTCAATGACTTCTGTCATGTGGCACCTCCTTTTTTAACCTCTATGTGATCATTGTTCAAAAAACATGGCACTACTGTAACACAACCTGTTAAAACATGTAAGCATTTTGCTACAATTCTTCAACACATCAATCATTTAAACATTTGCTCAAATGAATATTTGAAACAAATTTACAACATAGAAAATTGGGTAATTTCAGCACGATCTCCAACCGTAATGAAAGAATGGGCAGTTTCTCAACACCAACCATAATGACACATACACACAGTTTAAAAGAATAAATAAATGTAGGTATATGCCAAAGTTAAGCAGCTGGGTGAAGAAGAGGGTGAAGTAGCTAACTTAATTTACTAAAAGTTTTCGTATTATATCATTTGCTTTTGTTCACCTTTGTTAATGAGAACTTAATCATTTTTGTCTAATTGTGAATTTTTTTCATGGAAGATCAGATTTAAAAAGACACCACAGTGCCTGGTTCTGAATGGTGCTTTAAAACATATTTGTGTGTGTTGTGCTGTATTGAGGATTGAGAATGTCAGAGACATCTTAAATATGAAACTTGTAGAATATCAAAGTTAGAATGAGAATTTCATTTCACATATGTTTTCGCTGATTTAAAATAAGAACCCAAACCCCCTGATTCAGGCGGAGAATGAAGCAGGAAAAAATTACACTGTCGGGTGAGTCGGAAGAATTAAGAAACATGGATTTGTGTGTATATGCTTGTGGGTGTGCTGAATAGCTGTTAAATCGTATATTTAGTAAACATACATTTTACAGTGTATCACAAAATTGTCCATATAGACCTTCTGTCTTGGTAAGTGGATTTAAAAGATATCCTGAATGGTTAGAAGACCTCTGTTCAAAGAGCAAGAGCAGTAGCGGCAGCATCAACAGCAGTACAAGGAGCTCCATCAGGTCTATTTCCTTCCCTCAGGAATTCTAAATTAGTGAAAATGCTCCTTCCAATATGCCTGAAATGGCCTAGCTCCAGAGCCTGTGACGGAGTCCAAGCAAGCATGGAGCACAAGTGAGAGTGGATTTTTTTATTTTATTTTAACTGCAGTGTTACTTTATATCCCACTCCTGCTTTAATATCGCTCCCTTGGTGCTTTCACCATGACCCAGCCCACCCTATACTGTTTACGGTCCTGGACTGCCTAAGTCCGTCTACTCAAAGCTGGTACAACAAATGGGGTCGAGGATGATGACTGATGTTAGAGAAGTTTGACAAAGAGCGACCGGTATGCATACTGTGTGCAGTGACACAGTATCCAGGTACTTTCTTGTGCATCTACACTTCTGTCAAAAATTGCATGTATTGTAAGTTGTGACCGTGAAGCGATAAAAGTAGTTCGGGGTGAACTGAGCGCGGAGTAATATTGAGCTGTGTGGTCTGGAGGGTGGGATCGAACAGCTCTGCAAGCTAACACACTCACTGTTTCACTCTGCTTTACGAGGTTTAAAAATGTTGGTGTGAGAAATGGTAAGGGCTGTCTGTAGGGTTTTTTTTTTTTCATTCACAAACTCACTTCACATATTCTATTTCTCATGCTTTGAAAAGTTGATGGGATGTTTTATTATTGTGTGAATGCAGGCAGAGAAAGACACGAGCCTACAGCTGTTTTATCTCACTGAAAGCAAGCTGTCCACTTGCACGCTTTGGCTCTCACAGAACAGCATCTGTGTTATAAGAGAGAGGAATGGACAAGAAGAAAATAATACAATAGGAAGGGTGTCGGATTCCCCGTCATAGCTCCCGGTTAAGGAGCACTCAAAAGCAAATGCTCTCTGATCATGTATGGAGGAAATGATATGTATGGCCTAAAAAGTCTGTGGAACCTCCAACAACATCAAAGATCACATTAAGGCTGCACTGCCACAGCCTGTGATTTAGTATTGCACAACTCTACTGCAATGTTGCAGTGTGTGGAAAACATAATGTAGTTCTCACTAGTCCGCAATTTAGTCCAAATTATTTGCTAGCATTGCAAACTATGAGTATAAAAAACTGACCATTGGAGCAAGACAAAAAATGTCACGATGACCAAGGCAATAGGAGTCATCCTCTGGGAAACATGAATGAAAACATCATGAGTGAGGAAATAGGAAATCAACAATATTTTCCTGCCACAACAAACAATCCTATCTGACTGCCTGTAATGATTATACATATTCCCTGTCCTCCAATGCCACTAGAAACAGTATAATTATGCATGCATACTTTTCAGACTGCACAGAATTAACTAATCAACTAAAATTGTGGGGGGTACCATGAGTCATAATACAGCTACCTTTGCCTTTTCTAAGATGAACTGACAGCATAGAGAATTGATGTTTGAATGAAAAACTGAGATTAAATTGAGTTTTGTCATTTCATTTTATTTTTGCTACCTGTTGTACATCTAATTTGAAAAAAAAAAAAAAGCTTGAAAAGGACCACGAAATTCCAACAATGCAACAGCAGCATTCCTTACTAAAATGATCCATCTTTCTGAAGCCTAATTCTTCTGAGCCTAACAACATTGAGTCCCAATTAGAATGTGGGCTGCATACATGTCCTTTCATTGGAACTCGGTACAAAAATTGGAATTTTAATAGTAAAAAATAATCCATCCACAGATGGTAATTGCACAGACTACTGTACTACGGTATGTAGGCTACTCTCAACATTAAATTAATATTTAGCTGTATATGTTCACAGAAAAAGAGTTATGTCTATAGATATTTGAACCAAGCAATATTGCCAAAGCTGTACTTTTTTTCTGTTTTTGCTCATGTTTGATAAGCATAAATTTGTATTGTTTGTATATTTGAAAAACAAAAAAGATATGAAATTTCATCCGATTTGTTTAGGGGTTTGATTTACCTAAAAATGTCCAATTGGTTAAGCAGATATTTGTTCCCCTTTATTTCCCTGCACGTTAGTATGTGTGATGTTACTGCCTAGACATAAATAAGGTTTTTTTACATCTGGGTATTTTATTTATATATTTATAGACTGTCCTGTTAAGACAGTATTTAAGAAGTGCAGTCCAC
>JAOWBC010000001.1:8795285-8807010 GCA_028566105.1 Hypoplectrus providencianus
GAGAACATTCAAGTTTCTATGTATTCATAAAAAGTGGATGGCAAACATATGCACACAAATGCAGGATATGAAAGAAATTTGATGCACACAATGTTTAACCTTAAAACTTTCGACGCAACACAGTATTGTTATCCTATTTTTCCTGATCGTACTAAATATTGTCTTTGGGCACCGATAGGTTAACAGTTTGCAAACATGGACAGTCGCAATTGGATTCAAACAGATGGCTTAACAGGGACTTAAGTTGTGTTCTCTAAATGCCTGAAATCATCATGATGCTTGGTGATGTTATTTTGATCATTTACACACTTCTTGTTTAGTGTTTTAGCGATATCTTACATTGATTAATGATGTGGCGGGCATAAAGTTATATGGTCTTGTCAATATTCCTTCTAATTATCCATCCCACTGTTCTGCCATAGCTGTTGATTGCATTTCTTTTTTTGTGTGTGTATGTGTGTGGTTTTTTTTCTTTTTTAGAGCCAAAGAGCCAGGCACCTCAGAGACACCATGAGAGTAAAGGGAATTTCTCCAACTCAGACTATTACTCCAAAGACACATCTCAGACAAAGTTCTCCTCACATAATGACCATCGGCAACAAAGGAATGACAGACCGCCTCGCTTTCACAGGGACTTTGATTTTCCTAAACCCGGCCAAGAGCCTCTTTCTAACTGTACAACCACCCAGACATCAACTCCAGCTCAGCAATGGAAGGGCCAGGAGAGATGGTCAAGAGGCATGTCAGATAGATCACAAACCGACAGGAGAGAGACGAGAGATGAGCAGATTTTTACTTCATCCTTCCCGACTACCTTTACACATTCAAAGGAACCTCAGCAGCAGATGGAGTTTACCGGATCTTACCACCAACGATCAAGGAATGGAGACGGTGGTGGTGGTGGTGGGAACATGGGTAACAGGAGAGGGGGAAGAGACATCGTACCCACATCTAAAGTGACTGATACTGCAGGCAGTGAGCCCAATGGAAGAGGAAATAGTAAACGCACAGACAGAGCTGAAGAGCCCAACAACAGCAGGAGAAAGGGAAAGACTGATCGGCCAAACTCAGAACACTTTGACCAACAAAAGGACAGTGTGCCAAACTTCAACTTGAGGGGAGGAAGCTCAGGGACAACCCAAGAAGTAGGGTTATCACGGGACTTTCAAATCACGACAGGGGATCCTTCGCGTTTCCAAAATGGAGATGTTGAGCACAAAAGAACAGGTCCAATAAAGCCACCGAACTCATCGTTCCCCCCGAACAGGGAGCCACCATCTAAGAAAATCACTTCTAATAACCCAGGACCCAAAAGAAGGCCAGGACAGGGCAAAGGTCCAGGTCCTCGAGGACCAGAGAAAAGTCATTTTGTGGAACATGCATGGAAACCGGGAGACCAGTGCCTGGCACTGTACTGGGAAGATGGCAAGGTATGTCTTTCTTGGATTTATGACTACACAAATTAATTGAAATGATATCAAACTCAGTTTGTTTGTTTTTTTAATTGGACAAATGATGAAAAAATGTACTCAGAAAAAAAAGACTGAATTGAATAAATTGTATTAAATTGCAATATCAGTTAAAATAATAATAATTCCACATTTTAGGATGTAGCCCTACCTTGATTAATAGCTGGTTATTATTGAAACATATTTGCATTCAACTTATTATATGTTATGTTACAGAGAGTACATTGAAATGAACACTGGAGTCCATTTACATGTATGAATTCATCTTGTGACAAACTGCCAACAAATTGGAAAACTGAGACTCAAATGTGCGACTTAACAATTAACTGATTTGTGATATCGTTTGTTTGAGAGCTAATAGCTGACAGCTAACATGGCAAATTCCTTTTTTATAAAAAAAAAAAAAAAGTGCAATGCCAACTCATTTTCTTTCCTTCAGATGTGACAGCATTTAAGATTTGTTCACCATGTTGTAATTAATTGATTTCATTAATTAAATTCCGCGTGTTTCTGTCTGTGTGTGGTTTGTGCCTTTGCAAAGTTCTACCATGCCAGAATAGATGCTGTGCATCCGTCAGGCTCCACGGCTGTGGTTGTATTCAGTGACTATGGAAACTGCGAAGAGGTCCTGCTGCATAACATCAAACCCATTTCATCAGACGCATTGGTAAGGAGAAAGAAAGCAATATCAATTATCATCAAGATCAGAATGTGCTGATAAACACAAAATCAAAGCAAGTGATTAAACTGTACTCAAACTGGGCTGTGTAAAGATATATTATGAATGACATCTTAATCTGATCACCTACAGTAACATCACAACCATATCAAATGTCCAATGGCAGGAGGAAGATGATGGGTACTACGACAGTTCACTAGAGTTTCGCCGCGGGGGAGACGGACAGCCTCGACGCACGAGACCCACACAGCAGTATTACCAGCCACCCAGGGCACGCGATTGATGTGTCTGCGTTTACACAGGCAGGTAAATAAATATTAAAGTGTTTGTTGGTTAATAATTAAACAACAAACGTCGTGTGTACAATGTGTGAAAAAATGTTCCTATTTTTATATGGAGACTTTTTATTCATAACATTTCCTCCATTGGGGTGGAAGTCTTGAATTCTATCATTAACTTGAGAGTATAAACTGTACAAAAGTCATTTGAAGGCATTTCTGTTGCATAATAACCTGCATAAAATATGTAATAGAAACTGTTGCCAGCCACGGCGTGACAAACTCTGATGCTCTGATTTTAATGTTGAAATTGATTTTGCATAATTGTAATACTTTAACTTTCACTGTTTCTGCTGGTACAATGCATTGTGTAAAAACTATTCAACAAGTCCCTGAGCTGCTGTGGTCTTATGAGATGCCCAAAATGCAAAACTGGTTAAGTTTGTACATTTATTTAATAATTTTCTTTGTCTTCACCCATCTTTGTGCTTGTCTCACATCCTTCCATGACAGATTATGTCACTTTCTGCAACAATCCAGAGTGCTTCCTGAATTTAATTGTCCGCTTCACCAGGACACATACAACTTTTCAAAGGGCTTGGACAAAATGCAAAAATAAAAAATAACTGACATTAGCACCTGTTGACTTGGTTAAGGACATATCTACTGTATATGTTGTGAAGATTTGTTAAATGGATGCATCAAAATAAACAACTATTATAGTATGTAGCTGATTTGTTGTTTTAATGTGTTTTATTTTGAATTATGAGATTAAATGCTGAATAAACAAATCCAGAGCAGGATTATAAACCTCTCAGGTCTCCTTGGTTTTATTTTGAAACTCATGACAAGCTTTCATTGTCAGTCAACTTTATTTTATAAGTAATTTAATTACAGTTCTTGTCTTACAGCTTACCTTTGCCATTCCTCCTCTTGTAGACGGCATAGGCACTATATGTCCATAGCAAGCAGCTCTAGCTCATTTGTCATGTTCTGTGAAGCAAATCCAAAGGGTAAGACAATCTCTTCCCCCTGTAACAGAGAAGGTTACACTGCAGAGATATCATTTTGCACATTACAAAAGGGACTGTACCTAGCTCTCCCAGAATTGCACACACACCACTGAGCTGGCTGTTTATGGGCTTGCACTGTGTGAGAGACAAGTTTTACACATCATGAAATAATCTCCACTGTGGCTCCAGTTTCACTTATACCAGCAGTAGGAGACAAATAGACAATGCATCAGGGTTCAGGAGAGAGGCCGTTGCGCTATTCTGTATCATTGGTTCAAAGGATTTCCTTTATTTTCCAAGTGAGGCTCCAAGCGAGCACAGATGAATAATTAACAGCTGGTAATATGGAAACCTATCTGTTGGGGAGGAACTTAGAGTGAAGCTCTTGAAAGTGTTCTTGGGGACTGACCATGACACATGACACAAATAATCATAAAGGATTGATTTTCAATCAGATAAACTGTGATATTTTTGATTGAGGAGTTAAGCCCATTTCATATTGAATATTTTTCTCCTAGCCTTTTGAAATGTTAGACACGACAAATATTAGAAAGAAGCTCTGCCGTCCCTCAAGTCATAAAGACTCAATAAATGTAAGGTTATTATGTGTGCAAATCTTGATGCTGTGGATTATACAGCTGTCTTTTTTCACATTTATTACTTTACTTGTAAACTGATTGCTATTAAATAAAAAAAATATCCTTGTGTATGAATGAGAAAAACCCAGGAATCCGCATTAATATGATGATGAATTATAATAAATGAATATGAAATCACTGTATATTGGCTCTACAGTGGGTTTTAAAGATGCGCGTGTTTGCTCACTTTGTGGGTCTGATGTTTACGAAGCCACAGTTAACACTGAATAAGTCATCAATGTAAGTGTGATGGTGTGGCCAGCTGTGTTGGTGCTTATAAAGAAAGTGTTGGACCAAAGAAAATGGAAAGAGCATGAAAGCTGGCAGGACAGATTACATCTTGTTTTTCATGTTTATGTAACAGCACAGTCTTGTTGATGATCAGAGTAAATCTAAAGCTTCAAACACTGCATGTTTTCCTGTCACTGACCCTCTTTGGTTAGATATGATCTCAATTATGCCGTTTTCTACAAACAATCTGAGATTATGATTGGATTTTACATGAAGGGATTTGCAGTGGGGGTGAAATGTATTCGGCCAGCAACTCACTTTTAAATGTTTTCGGCTTAACAGGTTTTAATACAGACAGCTTCAGTTTGATTGTATTTACATTTATATTGGATTATGAGAGGGTGGCACGACTGGTCAGTAGTTAAGACTGTCATCTCACAGCAGGTTATGGATTCAAATTTTACAAGGATGTTCTTCCTTCAGTCAAAAGGGATCAGTGACTACAAATTGTGATTGTGATGAAATTTACTTATTAAACTCAAATATAGGCATATATTACTCTCATCCATATTAACATTTGGTATATCTAGGGTTTCTGAAGCTGTATACATGACTAACAGTAATTATTACATCTTGTATTTTGAGAAACTAAACCAGTTCTGTGTTGTGCCATGCTAATCAAAAACTTGTTTTCATCTTCTTTTAACCTTATTTCTGAATGTAATTTGTTGGTAATGCTAATATCAGCATGCTAATATGCTAATATCCACAGTTCTACGGTGCAGATATTTACTATCTTAGTTTAGCTTATTAGCATGCTAATTATTGACCACAGCCGCGTCTTGGAAAAGCATTAGTTTCGTGATCTTAAGATTCATTGTCAGGGTGACATGAAGGCGTGCTAAATTTTGTGTCAAGCCACCCAAAGTTGTTCAGGTCTTTGACTCGGAAATGTTTAACTTCATGGTTAAGGCCATGCACATTAAAAGGTTACAAAATCAACAAGGTGACAAGGTTTCATCCTCTTGGGAACATAAATGTGTCTTCAAAATTTTATGGCAATCCATCCAGTCACTGGGCACCGACTGACATCCTTAGTTTTATGCTGCCAGCATGGGAAAAACAATAGTTCTCAAAGCGCTGCCTTTTCCAGGCCTCTCTCAGCATGCAATCTGATAACCTTCTGCAACAGGAGGAATGCTTTTTTCTCCTCGAGAGGGAACCACCTTGTTTCCCACATTAGCATCCCTTTTGCTCTGCCCCTTCGTTTCCCACCTGCTCAGCTCTCTTCATATCCCCATTCACAGCTGCTGGGCATTATCTTTCTGCTTACCTGACCCCTCACCCTCCATCTCTCCACCATGGCACCTTTGTGGCAGGAGACATTTGAACCCTGTGATCCTTTTAAATGCGTCCTTTCTTACATCATTTCTACATCAACCTAAACAACGTGATCCTTTCTCCCCTTCTCGTAGATGGGGAAAGAGGAGACCTGAAGGGGGGTTATGTGTAACATAACTTGCCCTGGAAAGTGAACTTCCTTGCTGGCATGTATCGTGCCTGTTAAAACAGAGGGACGGGGTGCTACAGGAATTTAATTCAGCATGTAAACTTAATAAGAAAGGCCTTTTGTAGTGGATGGATTAGCCTCTCCCATCATACAGTCATTAAAGCAGGTTAAATTATGGGGTACTTCAAAGACTGGCTTTTTTTTCTTTACCATTAGACTTCCATTACATAATGGATGGAAGAGGAGCTTCTTATATTCTTACAGTTTGTATTAAAAGAAAATGTACATTCAGCAAAGGGAATATGATCCTTAAGGTTATATAAAACTTTTTTTTTTTTAAATCAAAAAGCCAGATTTGAAGCCAGAACAGTCTTGATTCCAGTGCTTGGCTGCCTCATACAAAGAAGACACAAAAGAAGGAAATGGCAGCTTTAACTACTCTTAAAAAGATTCAAATCCCAGGAAATTGTCAACACAGGATATTGAAAGAACTTCAAGTGTCCTGAATAGTTTGCACGATGGTGGGTTGAGGAAGGCTCAGAGTTGGTGTTTGCATGTGAATCAAAGAATTTAAAGTCAAACCACCATCTGGTAGTCAGATACACCACTAACATGCAAAACATGTGCCGTCATGTGTATGCTTTGTTGGTATCTCTAGGCAAATGTAATTTGTATTGCAAAGCTGTGCACTTGCTCACATGGGTGAAAGTATAACAGCCGTAGTGTTGGAGAAGACACTTTCAGCCTTTGCATACAATCCAGCACCCTGTTGCTGGACACAGAGGGAGGTAGCTTATTGGAAGCAAATCTGGATTTAGGTATGGTGTGCTGTGTGTTGAATAAGCTGTAATTAGTTTTTACTTACATGTAACATATGGTTGATGTTTGCAGGTAATAGTAACAATATTTTATACATTTAAGAACTGTTTTAGTTGATGAATGATGACCCAGTGGTACCGTCTCCGGGGTAAATATGATCTCCATTTTTAGCCATAATATTATTACTTTGTGTGACCAGTCACAATGATGCATTCATGCAACAATGCTTGCACGTAAAAAAAAAGTACATTTGGCCAAGTCTCAACTTCAGTGTTATTACTTGAACTGCAGTTGAGAGGCTCAACGCCTAATGAGCAAGATAGGTGCTGCTTGTCAGCGGTAATGGCTGTTTTCATTGTGCAGCAGACCGTGGCCTACATGGGTCATCCTTCAAACATCCTGCCAACATTTGTTGCCTAGCACCCCTTGTGTTACTCATAACACATGACAATATAATGGTCAAATGGGGCCAGTTAGCTGGACCAAAGACAGTATGGACTAAGGGTGAATGATGAATCAGTAGCCGGGTATTGATCCCTACCATTACCACATGTGGGTCCGCGCTCTGGAGTAAACACGGAGTAAAGTACCTCTCAGTCACTTTTATGGACCCTGTCCAGTTGTACCTAATAGCTACACGCTACATGAAGAAGAAGAGCTATTGAGTCAAGTTAGAGTGGCTACCTTTTTTTTTTTTTTTTTTTCAATTGCCACTCACACACGTGACCTGCAGTCATATTTTCATGAAGTCATGGGTAGATTTTGTGATTTTATTTTCTATTTGAAGACAAATCTGCAGGCACAAACCACCTTACTGATGCTACACGTGCACCTTTCTCCACATGCTGGTTTCTTTAGTGCCTCTTGGGGTCACAATTTGACCCATGCTGCTTACATCTTCTGTGGATAAAAGACTTGGTTTTACCGTGTCCAATGTCCTGACCCCAATCCAACCCACCAAGAGTCTTGAACACACATAAACAGAGTGGAGCTTCTGGTGTAAGCATCTGGTTGGGCCTGGTTAACAGCTCTCATCAGACAAGAAATGACTGACAGGTCATGCTCAATTTACTGATCACAGACCTCTAAAGAATTTTTTTAAACGACATTCTTCATTTTATTTGCTTTTCAGTCGGGTGTCAGAGAATGTTTTTTCCATTAGTTACGGTAGGTGTGTTGGTGCAAGGTGTTGGGAGTTAGGGAACTTAATGTGTTATCCATTTGAGCTCATAATGAAGTGTTGAAAAGAAAGGTTTTGTTAATTGAAGAAGCTTGAAGCATGATGACAATAAATTGGCATGATTCAACAAAATTGCAAGTAGATTAAAATCTGAATTATAAACATTTCTTTTTAGCACCTGATTTAGATTTTTAGTTTTTGCCTTTACTGATCATAATTCTAGCTGGTATGAATGAGGAAAACCTCCCAACAACTCACTAATTTATTTAGACAAAAAGAAAACATACATTTTCTTTACATTGAGATATGGTCACCAGGTGCAAAGACTTAAGTCAACACATAACTATTAGGTTAGATTGGTGTATTCTCCTCCATACACCGACTATTGTATAATAAGCACTGATTGAGAAAGAAGAGAGAACAACAACCAACATGGGTACAATCGGAAAGTTTCTACACTGATACAAAACGTAGTCAGCAGCAATGCATCACCATATTTATTTAAGCATATGAAGAGATATTTAAATTCCATATTTATTGTGTAACAGTTTACAATCCAGTCTGGCTGGCTGGTCAGATGGCAAAACAGCCACTTGGCCTTGGGTTATGTTTTCAGCCTCTGGTTCCATGACTTTCCTAATTAGACTGTTATTTTGTGTTTTGGAGGTAGTCAATTGTGAAGCACAGACCTCCTTTTGACCCAGAGGGCAGGGGGACTGTCTAGGTTGTCAGATCCTTTCTTAGAAATGAAAGTAGCTTTTACATAATCCCACTAAGGTTTTTAACTAAAGTTTAAAAAGCAAACAAACACGAAGACTAAATTCTATCAGTGAAGCAATGCCATGCCCCCTCTTATTGTATTTACAATGTGTATCGGCTTTAGATTTCTTTAATAAATCCCTGGAGAGTAATCAATCAATCAAGCTTTATTTGTGCTGTAAAATGTGTTTATGTGGTGTGTTTATGGAGTGCTCCACGAGTCAATGAGGCAAAATAAATGACACAGACACACTTCAGTCAATAAAGAGACACCAAGACATCAATAAAAGTCCTGTCTTTACAAATAGGATTGCAGACACTTCAAAACAGCCCACACTGCCGATAAACCAACCTCGCAAGACTGATTCAGATTCAGAAGGTCAAACTGCAAAAGCTTTGCCACTTTTAGTCTTTATATTTTAAGATTGAGCCAATAAGCTTAGGTCAGATGACCTTGTCCTACATTTACAGTATGGAGTCTGAAGATCATGCAACTAAGCTGGGGCTTGATTATAAATAACTTTATAATTCATCACCACAATACTGAATTTGATCCTGTAAGCAGTGATGACAGCGGGGATGTGATACTTTAGGTGACAGGAAAGAAACCCTCTTGCAGTCTAATGTGACAGACCTGTAATAAATATTAATTGTTGTTGACATTGTGTCAACACTTTTCCACTGTACTTTAAAGCCCCATTTTATTGTATTGAAAGATAAATGCATAATGCTTGTGATACCTTTTAAGATATTGCTTCTACATATATGTACAGTGATCCAATATGCAATATGTACTATATTTAATATGGCATAACATATCTAGGCTAATATTTACATTTTCTTGTCACAAAGTTTGTATCAAAGTAAAACTGACAAGCATAACATGGATCAAAATTACTTTAATGGTGTTTTGTGAGAGACCTGACTTATGAAATGCAAGTAGTACAGAATGTAGCTGCACTTTATTTCATCCTAGCAGGTGGATGGTGCAGGCAAGTTGTGCTCTCTGACATCTAAAAAGTCCATTCTGCCCCTGACTTCTCTTCCCACTGTGGTGTAATTCAAACTGAGTCACCTGAACACCAAATGGTTGCAGTTATTTGAGAAAAAGAACCCTGTGCACCTCAGGAAAATACCACCTCAGTGGCATAAAAGCTCGACTATGCACACTCACCAAATTAGGTTCCAATGTGTCATCTGTGCTCATCGCAGCTGAATTTGTCCGATGAAGTACCTAGAATCCCTTAAATCCCAGGATTAACCTGTGGACAATAGAGATTTGCATTGCCACTACAGACCTATGATCAACAGAGATGATGAGTGCCATATGGCTTCTCTATTTTAAGAGGCTTATATATCATGGAAGGTTATTTATTGTCTGGATATATGGATTTGACAGTACAACTGAGAAGCATGTGGCAAAGGGCAAAGGTTTCTCTTTTAAATATTTAAGACATGGTTAATGGAAATACCAGACAGATTGAATAGCTTCTTAAATGATATGCTGACAGCTGATGGTCATAACTGTTGTGATTCCTGATTGGACAAGCTAAAGGTGATAAAGAGATTTATATTAAAAAAAAAAAAAAAAGACCAATAGGAGAGAAAAAAAGAGTCAAGAAAACTTAAATAGGTGCACAAGGTTTTTAATCGCAATGAAATGGAAAAAAAAAAACTGCAAACTAAGCAAAACTTCTGGATAAAAGAAAAAAACAAAACAAAAAACAGCACAGCAACAATTCAATAATTCAAATGTAATTCCTCCATATACTCCTGGGTAAGATTCAGCCTGCATAGTTTGTATATGAAAAGTTTCTTTCTGCAATGGATTTTCAACTATACGGCTGTCTGGATTTTTGTTATTTGTTTTATAGCCATAGGGTTGTTCAAAATAGCTTTACTGATTTCGTACTAATGCCCAGAGACTGTCAGTTGTTTCTTTGTTTTGCCTGTGTAAAGCAACCACAGGTTAAAAAAAATATTAGTGGTGTTCTAGTTAATGAATTGTTTTCATGTCATTCGCCTAATTAGTCTTAATTACTTGTTTGTTTTCCTTTGCAAGAGCACAGTGGTTGCATAAGTCACATTTCTGAGTTTATTTCAATGGCTGATGAAGAAAAGTTTTTTATCATTATTATTGCCAGAGCAATGGCTTGGGACGAACCTATCCCTTTAATATCAATCTTGAAAGAGACTAGCTAAGGATGAGGTCACTTTTGATGAGACTCCAATTTCAGTGTATTAGCCTTTTTTTTGGAATAAGAGCTGTAACCTGTGACAAAATAGACCTGCTCTCGTTTTAAAGATTTCATCCAGATGGCTTCAGGGGTAGACTGGGCCTCTGGCTCTAGATGCAAATTGGTGTGGTCTGTCGCCGTTATAATTGGGCAGAAGGTAAAGGCAGTGCACTAGCTGAACCCTGCACACAGTAGCATCATGCCAACAACAGAAATATTTGAAACACTCAGAACAAACAAAGACACTAATCTGGGCACACTCCAGCATAATGCAGGTAACACACAGCACTCTCACTGACCCGCTCTGCTGCTTTTATACTGCAGGCTCTGATTAATAATTAGCTGCAGCTGATGGCTGAAACTCTCTGCAGCTGTGAGGTGGAGGAAGAGGAGCCGGTACCTGCAGGAGAAAACAGCAACAAAACACACAACACAGCACCATGGCATCGACAAATACCAAAGCAATATCTATATATTTAAAATAAACTTGACTGGCATTTCCTTCTGATGGGCTAAAACATGGTTATTTTTATTATTTTTTATCTTCCTGTAGTATCTCATTCAATCTGGCAGAGCTTGAAACTATAAAAACAGCAAAGCTAAAAACTGTCTTCTTTTTTTTTTTAACCTTTTGCATGTTTTGATCCTCATTTCTACTTAAGATTAAATTGGCACTCTTTGCTAGTCAGAGATCTGTAAAATTGCCAAAACAGACACAAGGTGTGATTTCTCCCACATGCTCAGTTATTACCCTTAGTTACCAATTAAAAAAAGTGTTAATTCTTTGTATGCATAGTTGATGGGGAGGTTTTATTTATAGATGAACAAAGAAACTTGACAGGTCGCAATTAAACTGAAAAAGAAATCATGCAGTTGAAAAGGCCTGTAAACACAATAAAACTTATAACGTCA
>JAOWBC010000001.1:8849491-8870811 GCA_028566105.1 Hypoplectrus providencianus
CCTAATTAATTGGGTGTACTGGAACAGAACATGTTAATACTATGGAGAAGGCTGCTGTGTACTGCTGCCAAAAGGAGATTTGCTGGAAAGTGTACCCATTGCATTTAAAAAAGTGGAAGTTCCAAATTTTTCACAGAAGAATCAATCATGTCACCTCTCATAAACTAGTTGCATGTGTAACAATAAGTAACACTGTGACAGATCATTTTTGCAGGGTTTGTCATTATGTCGCAGTAGTTACAGCGCAGCTTCATCTAGCATACAGACCTAACGAGTGCAACAGTCCTGACAATTCTCATACATTAATTTAATTGATCATTTACAAAATTTCTGTGGCGTACTCTGTGATGAAGCTGCAGAATTTGCAGTCTTCATTTACCAAACCCCCTTATTGTTTTGTTTTTTGAAATATGTACAACAAAATGTGCACATGTCAAGCAGTAAGCAGGTTATTAATGTGATTAATCAGAATATCAGATAAACCTGAGAGGAAAAAGAGCTGCCCAACCCATTCTTGGTTTAGCTCATCTGTGCATGATTGACAGCATGGCACCACACAACGTTCTCTGCTCATCCACACACATCAGTCACATCATTATGTGCTGAAACAGTGCAGAGTGGGTGGTGAGTGTTGTCAGTCATCTCCAGTTGGAAAAAAAATATAGAAAGACATTTTCAGACAGGGAACAATTGTTGCCACCCAGGCACCGACGCTTCCATGGGGTAGTCAAGAAGAGTTTTGCGATTTCGGGGGCAGGGACAGAGTGGCTGTTTTCTCCCCTCTTTTCATCTTCTGACTGCCCCTGTCTTGTGTGATTGGCTGCCTGACAACAAACATTGGTGCAGATGCAGCCAGGAGAAAATGTACAGGTTCTGCCAAATGCCAGCTTGAGTGTGCAGAGTTGCCGTGGCAGGAAATTCTTCTCACCCGAGAATGAATGAAAGCCTGCTCAGGAAGGTAGCTAACAATTTTATTAACACAGGTCATACCTCTCGCTCACATTATGCCGGCATCTTAGCAAGTCAAAGTGAAGTTACCACTCGTAAAAAGGCACGCATTGTATGGTGACTGTGCCGAACCGTTCAAAAAGAAATCTCAGAATACTGTAAATTCCTCTTGACTTATGAAGTTATTTCAGCGGGTGAACACCTGAGGTTATGATGTCCACTTTTTTTTTTCATAGCTACATATTTCTCATGTGCTCTGGTTCCTGGCACCAATGTGTGAAATGACACTATTGTACACACAACAGAGGAGCTTGCTTGCTTTGTGTATAGCTTTCTCTCTCTCTCTCTCTCTACCTCTCTCTATCGCTGTCTGTGAACATAGAGATACAAGAAAACAGATATTTGCTTGCATGAAAGATAACCATGACCAATTTCAGCAGCTTCCCATTAGAGCAGTTCATTTATGCAGTATGGTGTGGGGAAAAAAATTACTTTATTGAATGTTTCTTTGTTTTCATTTTTAAAAATGAGTGCACCCGTGCGGACATAAAGAAAACAGAAAGCATTCTGGATTACAAACTTCTTTATTTATGGATGGTGTATCATCCATTATTCCTGTCTTGAGAAGAACCATATGGCAGCAGTCTTACCCGCAATCATCTCCTAACTTGCATCATTTAAAATCTTTGGTGAAAATGGCATATGTTTTTAACTACGCAACTCAATGTAACAAGTATAATTGCCCCAAATATTTTATGCTTTACATTTAAAATAACATATAGCCATTACCCTCTATAATAATCCTTACCTTATGGTATTTTCACAATGTAGGCATGATTAAGCCTTGAATAAGACAATGTTATACTGTTGACACTTTTGTTTTCACCAGTGCCCGCAGTATAGCAGAAAGAATACACTGAGAAGTTTCAAAGCTGAGATGGAGTGTTTATGTGTATTGGAGGTGACTTTTGACTTTTGAGTCTATTTTCAACAGACAAGTAAGTGTTATATAGCCAAGTAAAACAGTCTTTCCCTAAAGCTCTATTCATGTGTAGACAGTAAGGTCATTTTCTGGCTGCATTCTTTCTGGAGCAGCAATTAAATGCAGCATGAGGAGATGGAACGCTGTTGGTGTTAAAAGGTCTCTATAGTCACAGGCAAAATATAGTTGTAAGGTGGTAAATGATTATACCATGGTCTGTCTCTGTCTTATCTGTGCGGATGTTGGACAGAGTCTCTGTTCTAAACATGAAGAAAAATAATCCAATTCTTCATGTTGCGGTTAGTTATATTTCAGCAGGTACAGTCCCTGATATGTTGCGGTACAATGGCTCTATTTCACAGCAAGTGTTTTCACTTTGCAAGAGAAGCACAGGTGTAACTAATAAGATGGCTCTGTTCGATAAAAGCGTTTCAGCAAGCAATGCCGGGGAGCCAGCTCGCACAGTAGCAGGGCCTGACAACGGGAACGTCTTAATTAAAAGCAGCCATTATTAATGTTATTAATTACACCTGTGCTTTTACTGTTCTCCCCTAATATAAATAAATAAATTGTTACAAGTGTGATAGCATGTTTGCAGTTCATGGCCAATGCTTTTGGAACCATCACTCATGAAGTGTGATTTTTTTTTTTTTTTTTTTTTTTTTTTTTAAACTTCAGCTGGAGGCACTTTCACATGAAAGCATTCACAGCGTTACAAGGACAATATTCATGACATGTTCACTCCCTTCCCCTCAGGACAAAAAAGCTTGAGGCACATTTTGTATAAGAATGATTCTCTCTTATAAATCCATGATTTAAATCTTTAATAAACTTATTGCTCTCGCCTGAATGAGCAGCATGTCCTCATAAGTCTAAATGTCACCCCAGTGAGATATAGTAATTAATAGAAACATTAGTCAAAGCGTTTAAAAATGGGGAAGGAGTCACCTCAAGAACATTTTGAAACGTCCTTCTCCAGCAGCCCCGTTGATGGATTTGTGCATTTCAGGATCAACACATGGGAGCCCTCTCAACAGCATTTGGCAGACTAACTAGATAGGCAGAGGCAAGGTTCTGTATGTAAATGAGTGTGTGAGTGTGGATACCAGAGGGTTTCTATTTTCCAAGCTATATTGTAATTTAACCTTCAGTTTTTTTGGTGTTTGTTTGGGCTCGGGCTACTTGATATTGTCCTTGGTGTCCAGAGTGCTGCTGGTTACATTCTGCCTGGACCTTAATTGTATTCACTTGCCATCCCAAGACTAAAAGCAGTGTTTACATTCCATTCTGAAACTAAAAACTGCAGCAAAGACTTTGCACTGTTCTGACAGGTATTAAAAAAGGAATAAATGTGCATTCCCTTTTTATTCCCACAGAAAGGAAATAATAGATGATGATAAGAAATGAGTTGATCTGCAGTCAGCATTTTCCCTCTTGCAGAGTTTCTTTTTACAATTTAGAGAATGTCTTTTTTCCTCTGACTGATCAATCCAGGTATGCATAACAATGCACAGGCTATTTAGCAGACGAAAGAGGACAAAAGCAGCGGCGATAACATATAATGGCACATCGCTGAAAAAGCAGCAACACTGTTCTTAATGAGGCACAAATACAGCGCCTGCAGATTACATGCAGGCCCAAACATCAGTAAGGATAATGTTTCCACAATGAAATGGCCTTCTCCAAATGATAAGGGATTTAAGAAATTCTGCTTTTGCAAGTTTTTTTTTTGCTTTATCTCATCTATTATGAACTACTAGTCTGTCAGCCTAATGACACACATTTGCTTCTTTAGGGGTCCTGCTTCCCAATGCGTTTTGCATATTTATTTGCATTACATAACACAAGTTGATTCAGATTATTGGTCGTGTCAGTGAAAGAAAGAGGGAGACAAATGGAAATTAATCCAACTAAAACCTGAACTAAATCCAAAGCCTTGAAAACAAAAGTTTCCCCCCAAAATGACACAACAGAGGTTGTCAAAAGTTAGGCAGTAAGCTAGTTAACATGCTAATTTAACCAAATCAAAAGTCTCTGTGAAAAAAAAAAATTGCAGTCTGTATTGTTCCCTCATGTCTTCTCTTTCCTACACCGAATACATGACGGCATGTTGTGGCTGCAGGCGGTACCAGCACTGTGCTTTGCCCTCGTGCATGATGTGCTGTTGGCTCTGTCCTTGGGTTGCCAGATCTTTAACTCCGGAGTGCTTCTTAAGATGTTGGTGATGTTGTTTCTTTATAACAGGAAGACCTTTTTTTGTGACTGCAATATCAACTTTATGACTTTTATCTGTGACCGAACTTTTTACAGAAAGCCCAATTTGGCAGGAAAGCTGGAAACCTGGCAACACTTGCCGTGCGTGTGTGTGTGTGTGTGTGTGTGTGTGTGTGTGTGTATGTGAGTTATAAAAAGAGAGAGAGAGAGAGAAAGAGAGTGGTAAAGAGGAAAGAAAGAGAGGAGAAATCGTATGTATGTGTGTGCATTTGTGTGGCTGGCTAGCTGGGGGGCATGAAGCTGAGAGTAGGGCATTATTAAAAACCATCTGCTTTCCTGCAGAGTCAGAAGGCCGTCTGGACACAGTCTCTTAACAGGCCTTGTTTTCCTAGATGCCTTGAGGCAATATGACAAATTTGAATGCCTGAACCAAAAAAATAGAAAGTAACTGAAACAATAATTTTTGTTAATAAAAATCTAACTGCGTCTTCAAACAAAACACTTAACAAAGACCACGTCGTGCATACCACTACCTTAATGTGCCTCTAAATGTTTTCGGCACATTTTAAATCCTACTGTGTTACAATTTGCTTGAGCATCTGAGCACGAGGCAGGAGTTTATATATTCTGCTTTACGCTGATCTGGAAATGGTCATGTTCGGTAACTGGTCATGACAGCGAAATGAAGATTGCTTCAGAACGCTCACTGAAATTATATGTATACAGCTGTGTTTTGCACGATATCTCTAGAAGTACATCAACTTGATTGGCAAGGTTTAAGAATAGATACAGGAATGCAAGACACACATACACACACACACTCCAAATAGAGATAGCTAGATAGAAAAATATATACATGAAATGACAGGTGTATCAATCTGCAGGTGTTAATATCAAAATGCACTGCAGGCATTGAGTATGATGGATATTTCTAATGTTTATGTATATGGATGTGTTGGAAATCGCAGGGGGGGATTTGTTATAGTTTACAAATTTTTCTTTTTTCTTATAAATTTGTTACATTATTTCAGTAAGGCATCATGCCACAAAACACTATTCTAAATTTAGGGGGGGGGCATCACTAGCACATAACATAATTAGATTAAATAACACAACAATTAGGAATCACGCTGATCCAACTCAATACGACTGCTTCTTTCAGTTGGTTTCTGTGCCATGGAGTGGACTATAAGCGCCTCAAAAGCAACCAAGCAGCCTGAGTGCATTACTGCTTGGCTGGGACTACCATTACTTGCAATCAGCTACACTTAGAAGCCCAGTACTCTCAGAGAAATGGTCGTGATTCGACCAGGGTTCACTTGGTCTGGATAAATGAGAAGAAATAACCCTTCTGACACTAAAAGACCGTAACAGCCATTGTTACAAGGAATTAGGTAATGTAGCTTTAGCGTTTCAAGTTCCAGTCTCATGTAGGCACATGCACCTATGCAGTGCATCAGGAAATGGTGGATTACAATATCACCAATAGCCGATGCTCACTGAAATCACTGCCTCTGATTAGGTTTAGATGATAGCTTCTCTAGCTTAGGCTTTTTTTGTTTGCATCATAGCACAATTTTCTCTTTGTCTGCTCAATGACCCACCCCCCCTCTTCTGTTGGCATAAACAGACAGTAATGGCGTCTGCGTTTTCCTTCCCCCTCACTGGTCCTTCACATGGCTCAGCAGCTTAGCTTGACAGCTCTGCTGCCTGTGAGTTCAATTGGTGGAGTTGAAAGCCTTTTGCAGCATTGAGGTTTGGACTGATAGAATCCTCCATTTACCTTTTGCCCTCAGGCGATGAGAGAAAAGGAATAAGGTTAAAGCCATGCTGGTAGCAGAGACTAAATGGAACATGATCTTAAAAAAAAAAAAAAAACACATAGAAAAATGCAAGTAGGAGGAGTGAGAAGGAACATACAGGGTTGGTAAAGAAGATTTTCTCTGAGTACGACGTCCTTGTTGGAAATTAAGTTTATGTTGGAGGATAATTCTGTGTCAGAGCCTTTCATCTATCGCCTTGGTTGTTTGAAAGACATCAACCGATTGCGAATGCATGCACAAATGCACACAGTGAACTCTGCAAAGGTTCATCACCTATCTCAGCTAATTCAAAACCTGGCAGCGCTGTATGTCATTTCTTCATAAAGAGCAGCTCACTTAGCTTAGGCAACAGTTTCTCAAAGGGGAAGTAATCATGCGATAAGATGTCTGCAATTAATAAAGTAACCTCAGAGAAATAAGACTTTTACTTTTCATAGATAGCGAGTAAGAGGAAATTTATTACTCCAGTGTCATTTGAGTTCTTTCTGTCACACAGTCCTCTTGAACTGCATCGACTGATATATTGGCTGTGATATGAAACCTCGCCCAAAGGGAGTTTGGTAGTAAAGGTCTAGACAAAGAGCTCAGAGGTTAGATTGAGTCCCAGGTGAGGCTCTGAATTGGCTGATGTAGAATAAAAATGTATAGGTGAGAGCTGTAGTTGTGATGGCAAATGTTTGATGTATGACAGCTGGCTGTCAGGAAGTACAGTGAAATTGTTGACAGGCAGCAGGGGTTTCTGTAGTGTTGTTAGTAATGATGGAAAGATCTTGCAGAGGGCAGAAATAGTGTTGAAAGAAGAGCAGTTCGCTCCTGTCAAGGCTGAATTTGAGGTGGTGGGCAGGTATCCATTCAGATATGTCAACGCGACATCCACAAATAAATGCCACACACTGTGTATCGCCGGAGGGAAAGAAAAGGTTAGGTTGAGGGTTATCAGCATAACAATGGTAGGTAATATTATTGGATGACAGAATGACGACATTTCAAGTGTAAAAAGGAAGGTAGTTATGTCTGGATGGAGGGGCGTTACATAAGAGTGGAATTTTTTATTCCTGACAGTAACCAAAGACTTCACTGATAAGCTAGAAGATGAATGACGAGTTCAGGTTATAAGCTACGTGAATGTTTCGGGGCTGTATGCAACGAGCTGTCACAACATGATGATGCAAGACGGACAGTATAAGAAGCCTCAGTGACAGCTGAATGTATGTATTTTTGCTCTATTTGTGCTGGTATCACACTTTTATTATCAGTGATATCAGGCTTTGTGAATGCAAAACAGCAGAAAAGGCACCTGAACAATTTCCAAACTCCTGATTTTAACATTGCCCAGGAGAGCTGGTCATATGAAAGCCCTGATATTCTATAATTGGACACAAAAATAGGAAAAGATGCATCATTTTAATGCATGCATTTCATCATGCTGAAATTAGAAAGGATTTCATGATCAGATCAATGAGAAGCGCATTGCACAGAGCAATGACCAAATTAATGAATTCAAAACAATGCTGATGAACATCCACTTATCCGATATAGCACATTTTCTCAAGGGCCAGGCTTAAAGCTGGCTTCTTTTGTTGAAACAGTGCCATCTTTTGCTCTCTTGTGTCTGTTTCTTTTGATTAATTCACTTTTTTTTTTAGTTTGGACATAAAGTACAAAGGTTGGCACTGAATTCAGATCCTGTGTGGGGCCACTGTTGGCTTAAATTTTGGATCCCCTTTGGACAGACCATATGAACACTTATTGGGTGCAAAAATGTTTGCATTTGTGGGCATGTTTGTGTAGGAGCTTTTGAAGATAGTAGATATTCATACTGCATTGTAGTGTGCAGTGTATATAGTGTAGTGATGCAATTATGTGTGCTAATGGGCAGTTGGACTAAGGCAATGAGCTAGATTAGCATATAAACCATATAGACCTGCACTTTCTTTTAAATATTCTTTTTTCTTTCACTAAACCTACATAATGACAACTCACAACCAACCATTGGAAACCTGTGAATGTTCCTAAACATTTTAGCAAGATGTAACTTTTGGGGTACCATATAACTAACGTATAATTAACTCAGCAGCGCCCCCACTTCTTATGGGAGTGTTTGGGGGGTTGTAAAAACATCATGCTGATATGCTATATTCAATAAAGTCTGTTCTTTGGAATGGTATTACTAGTTGATTTGGGAACCAAACAGTCAAATCTAAAACCCTGATCCTTAACCTGGTTAAGACAGCAGGCAAAATTATGGGAACACCACGACCTCTCAACCTGCAGGAGCTCTTTGATCAGGAAACAATTACATAGATCCAGACTATTCTATGTGACAGCTTGCACCTGCTGCCATCTGGATATTTACTGTTAAATACAGGCAGGAAGGTTCCTCTTTGCAAGTACAACATGTATAAACATCCATTTATCCCTCTCTCAATCACGCTCATCAATGAGAAACGGTGAGAATCTATCCATGAATGGAGGAGGAAATGTTAGCTGAATGCATGTGTATAAATGGAGCACTGAATGTATATATATATATATATATGGGATTGAATGTATGGATAGGGTTGAATGGGTAAATTCTTGTATATACATATATTTACTTAGAATTGAAAGCACATGTACTGTACTACTATATATATATTGTTCTGAATGTTTGTAGTGAGTGTTTGCAAGGCATGTTAGGAAGAGAAGAGAAACGTATATAGGATGACATGTAGATGGATGGCAATTTGTGCACAGCTCGTTTTTGAGTAGCCTAACTGTGTAATATGTATAAATGTATGTATATTTATGTAAAAATGTACATTTGTATTTTTACTGTGTTTTTACATTTTGTGTTTGTCGGATGTTGCTGTTGTATGTTATAATTGATGCAGCAATCTCCAAGTACAAATGTAAGTTACATTCACAAGCTAGAGTAGTAACAGAAAAAAAAAAAAAAAGTCAGTTAGATTAAAAGTTGTATACATTTGTTCAAACCCCTTTGTCCTGTGTGAAAGTCTAATTTTTATTTATCCTCAGCATTGCGCCGATTATGATTAACATGTCACCAAGTAAAATTGTTAAAACAGGGAATAGGAGTGCCCAGTTCAAAAAGGATCTGCATTGCCTTCCCATTGGCATTGTGTCCATGCTGCCGGCTCTTATTTTCACACATTGCCTTCCACCAGCATGTACCTGCATAAAAAACATGATCATATCACATAATTATTTGAGATCAGGCTGGTTTATCTACCTGTATCTACTGTTTCTTTTTTCATTTAAACATTTGTTAACCATGTTACTTATAATGCTGATCACACTAATTTATTTTGATGTTTGTTGGTTTTTAGCTTTTTAGTAGAGGTTGTCTTTTTTCAATTATAAATCCAGCCCAGTGTTCCAATGAGTTTTATCTTTCCTATTTCCCTATTTAATTCCAATGTCAATAGGGAGGTTGTACTCTTTATGCAGTGAGGCAAGAGTAAGGTTGTCAAAGCTGGAGGTGATCAATTAGTGCACGCCAGATAATCATTTGTGAGACTAGAGTTTTGATTCAGTCACCACACTTCCAATAACACAAGTCATTTTAAATAAATTACATTTAAAATTAGGTTTTGACTGGATGGTGGCGCTAGAGTACAAGTCAGTACTTATCTATTGGATACCATAAATATTTGTATGAAGTATAAACAAAGCTGTTAGTTAATCCTTACAAGGTTTTACAAAATCCTCCAGTATTTATGTTCGGAAGTCTAGCTCAGTAAGAATATGAAAAACTCCCAACAGTGTAAGTTTTTTTTTTTTTTTTTTTTGCTTTTGAATACTATTTTTTGCATTAAGCAGTGGCAGACTGCCACACCACAGCCATTTGTTTTCAAGTTCAGCTTGAGCAGCCTTTTTCAACTTTTACAAAATGAATCAGCTGCAACATTTATCTGTACTTTTTCCCTCCCAGAGCTAAGCTTTTATTGAGCTTGAAAATAACTGGCACTGCAGACACCAGGGGCCAAAATCACTGAATGACAGGAGAAATCAGACAGGCAATGCTAAAAACAATCACAACAACACTCGCCCCCAGAATAGTGATGCAACTGTTGTAGGCAACATCAAAGTAGATTCACAGACTTACTGGGTTAAAGAGCCTCATTAGGACCAGGCATAGATATTGGAAAACAACCACATATGTACAAAGTGCAACAACCCTAATGACTTATGACTTTGTGGGCTCTTTCTGCCAAATTAGTTTTTGTTCCATCAATGGATTGATTTTATCAGTGACAGGAAAGTCTTCTTCTCCCTTATGTAAATATTCTTTGGCTAACCGTATGAGATAAAGCCCCCAGTAAGTTATGGGTCTGAAAAACCTACCTAAAAAAATGAATGGAAATTACCCACACTTGGTTGCTTCTCCTATATGGACATAATTTATAAATTAGTTTAAATTAAACTCTGTCTGAACATTTTAAAGGATGCATTTGCAAATTTTTAGAACCCCTGCTACGGTGGCCAGGAAGTGTGAGGTAATTTAAAAAGACTTAAAACACTGTGCAAAAGAAAAAAGCATGAACGCAAAAGAGCCACAACACGAACGCAAAAGATCGACAACGGAAGTAAACTTACAACGGAAGCAGAGGAGAAGCACAACCCTCAGCCCTCGCTACTCTGCTGTCTGTCTCAGGCTTTTACAAAGCAGTCATTCAGAAAAGATAGCTTTATGGTGTCAGGCTAACTGTTAGCCGCTAACGTTAGCCGCTTTTTGACTAGTGTGTGCTATAGCTGGTACTGACCATCTATTTTGTCATCTAGGTTGGGTTTTGTTGCTCTCTGTTGTTGTTTAGTGGTTAGGCTTAATTTTATTTAATGAATTTCACTGATTGACCAAATTTGTCTCCATGCTTCATCCAAACATTGACACTGCTTGCATGGACGTTACATCCTATAGCTCATGCAACAGTCAGCTGGGGTGTCCAGTTAAATCTGCCTAAGCACCTACTTTGAAGAAGAGACAGTCACTCGATACTGAGGTCTTCCCAAATCACTTAACCTCAATGGCTGGTTGTGAATCTCAGTTTGGCTCTAAAAACCATTGACTTGAAATTGGTTCAGTGGAATCATTGCATTACTCTATGTAAAAGTAGAAAATCATCAAATGTTACGATCACAGAGAGGAGACAGAGAGAGACCATGAGAGAAATTAAGACACCATATGTGCTGTGAAACATCTGTTGCCCCAGGGGGTGGCAGGAACCGATGGAAACCCCATTACTCCCATGGATAATACATTATTATAACTGAATAAATAAATAAACCATTAAGTCACTTAAAATTATCCAAAGCCCTGGAAGGTTTTTGAGATTTCACTTTTCATCATGATATTGTAGTACTATATGCAGGAGAGTGAACTATTCTACGGGATGTTGGCACTGGTGTCGTAGTGACACTCCACAACCATTGGCTTACTGCCTGTGACTGCAACTGCCAACATTACATTGTATAGCACTTCTTATGTATTGTAGCTTAATTGCAAGCAGACAGTAAACAGACAATGGGATAGTCGAACTGTGCCAGTGAAGAGGAGTAGATGTTATTGTTCAATCATAAATAATTGTGCAGGCCACGTACACAGAATTACTAGAATAACAGCTGAGAGACTGGCAGATTTCAACCTCTGGGGTTATTGTACACATTGAAAACAAATAATGCTTTAAAGGACGGCGACAAAACAATACAGCACACATGACTTTGTCCTCAGGCAAAACATCTGCAAAAGACATTTTCGCAGTTGTTACAGTTACAAGAGTTAAAACACTTTGTTTAGCGTATAACCTCCTAGTTTTTCTTTGCTCTTATTCAAAGCATGTTTCATTGAACTTTAACATCTGTTTTAGCTTTTTTTTGTACTCAATTTCTTAATTTACTTAACAGCTGTGTTACTCTTAAAGTCATCAATTCCAATGAAAGATGAAATAGAAAAAAACGCATAACTAAATAACAATAACACTTCGTGACAAATGATAAGAAGGGGTCACTGGGACTTCAAACACAACCGTAACTCATGTGCCACTGCCTTCAGTTGTACTGTTAAACCTGAAGCGTGCCACTGTGCACATTAAATTATGACATCTCCACACAAGCTGGCAGTAGACTCCAAATGGAATTGGCAATCAGTTTGTATTTGATAAAACAAACTATGCCTCGAAAGAGTTCATGGCTCTTCCTAAATTGTTGCATTCTCTCTGTCACAGTAAATTACAGCAGAATATGAAGTATATTGCCCATTTTGAAAACAATGCATAGAATAAAATAACTTAAATTAAAGAGACAGGAGAAGATGTCTGCATGAGACTGATACGAATAAGATGACATAGACACTTATTGAGAAAACCTATTGGTATAAGTGAAGCTGGCATCTGCTTGTGTAATAACCTACTAAATGGACTGATCAAGAGTAGTATGGATTTTAGATAACTGTTTCAAAAGCAAACAATATAATTAGAAGGAATGATTTCACCAGAAGCATGAGTGCAGACAAAGAGCAGTCTAAAACATGTGGCTTGGAAACACTAAGGATTTGTTGTCCAGGGTGTCCTCTGTGGGGTCGCCATCAGCTGTGAAGCAGAGCCGAGGAGAAAAATACAGGGTTTTTTTCATGGACTATGCGAAAATAGAAATTTATTAATATATTTGTCCAGTATCCGGTCTCACAATTAAATATACTGTCTGCCAATCCTCACAGGTTTTCATCCACTGTCATTGTGTGGCCAATATTTGCTTATTGGGCTGCCTGTGTTTTATAGGTGCCAACTCTCCAGTTGGAGACACACTAAAGTAATATTGGGCAGATTTGCTCCAGATTTGTCCACTAAAAACAGTGAAGGGAAAATCCCAACCGAAGGCTTTGTTGGATCAGCTGTAATCACTGATTGTGTTTGTACTTGAAATTATATATTCAAGAAAAAAATAAATGCAGTAACACAAAAGCAATGTGTTAGCCAGGGTTTCCTTGGCAACACCAATGCTGTGTCCCAAAGACATACATGCTCTACCCTAGCTTTAAATATATAGTGTGTTATTTGGGAAATAATATATGTGCATCTGAATGGATGCATAATGCATTTACTTGATTGTTGACTGTGCTCTTGATGGGCATTATTGTACCATAATGCAATGCACAAAGAAAATCATTGCTGGAAGAAATGAAAACAAATTGTGGACGGTGATAAGACTGCCTGAGGGTATTCAGTGAAAACAAAGAGAAAGGAACACAATGAAAAACAACATTTGGCCCTCTTCAGTTCGGTTGGCTAATATCAGATCAGACTGAAGCCTTCCCTGCATAATAAAGGGCTTTTTAAGTTGACAAGGGACTTCCCATCTTTGATCCACACCTCTTAATATAATGATGTCTCATCAATACAAGAGCGCTAACCTCGCCTCTTATTATCCAAGTCCAACATATTGAGAGTATTGTGTACAACTCATTCATAATATATCATTGACCCTAATACCAACATGCTCTATTATTTAGAATCTACCATCCCCACGACTTACTGTAATTGGCCACACCATTAGTAGATAATTTTACATTGCATGCCCTCTCTTCCTAGACTGATAAAACCTGTACAATGTTTTTCATTTACCCTGCTCAACGAAAAAGAATATATATTACATGGACCGGACATGCAGGTTATCAATAGGTTAAAATGGGAGAAATAGCTGTATTTGAATTCATTCATACTCTCCTTTGACATGGAACATTACAGATTCATATAACAAATTTTACCAATTAAACAATTTTATTGATTGAATTCTCTGCAAATTGGAGGAACTTCAACCAATCGGTACACGTTTTATTAATGACTTTAAATTATAATTTGAGCCCTTCCTCTCTCGTTCATCTCTTTCTTTCTTTGGTTCTTTCTTATTGTGTGCTTCTTGCTGTTTATGAAATCAGACCCTTTTCTTTTTCTTCTTTTTTCCATGTACAACTATTAAAATGTATTTATAAAATCTTTTTGTTATTGTTCCTTTTCCCAATGAAAAATTGCCCCCGCATAAAAAAACATACTGTATGCAGAGTAAATATCATTGTATCAACCAATGAAAACATCAATCCTGTTATCAGTTGTGTATCGATGGATTACAACACTGTTTTTGAAGAGCACATAATTAATATGCAACTTGAGTGGAGGTACACAAACACACATACACAAATTAAATGTCCCCCTAACGTTCCCCTACCTTTCTTAGCTATTAAAAAAAATCCTATCTTTGTAAGAGAGGTAGGGTAGTGAGTCTCATTTCTAATTATCTATCAATCACAAGATGATCTTTATATCAGTCTCAGTGTGTCAAATCTGTGAATGAGAACCAAAAATGGATCCACTAAAATGTACATGTAAAAATGGTTTCTCTCTCAGCCAACAACTACATCATCGTACATTACCAAAGCTCCCATTTTCTGTTTGTGTGATCAGCTGAACAGACTGCTATTAGCATTATCACTTTGTAGTCTTAGGTTCCCAGAGGAATTATCATTGGATGAGGTATCAAAATAGCTTCCAATCCTCACACCCCCAATGACTCCACATTAATCAGTGGAGGAAATGAAATTACGGCCCTGACAACTTGATAATAAGGATTTGGTAGGGGAATAAAGAACATTTTTGAGTTGTAATGAGCTCCCATTATTTATAAAGCATAATTACAGAGGAAGGTGTGTAAAAGAAAAAAAAAATCTGCCCTCATCTTTGTTGGAAGGAAATAGAAATAATGGTTCGAGTACGTTGTTGTCTGTTGCACTCAGTAGACCAATTTAAAAGCAAAACATTAGTGTTCTCTGACTTGTTTGTTAGGTATTCGCTTCGAAACGGGACTTAGCTCACATTTTGAAGCACTGCTAGAATAAGACACTCTAATGTTTAATCAGGCATTTGTTCAAAAACAATGTCCTCCTCTTCGGGTCCAACTTGTGACAACGAAAAAACATTGTTAATTATTGTTGCAAAGTTTCAAAAGATTTCAACATGTATTTATTTGTTTCTTCCCCTGATATCCAAGAGTTTTCGCTTCATCTTGTTGAAGGCGCCCCATGCATATGTATGGTTTGAAGTTGTTTGGTCTTTCCTTAATATGTTTATTTTAAAATCTTTTTTTAGCTTTACTCATAATTTTGTGTTATTCCAAAGTAGATTGTCTTGATGTTGGAAATTATAATGAGATTTATGTTTCTAGGACACCATCGGAAATGAGGCTTTAGTCTCAGTAGGATATTTCAAGCACTCATCTGCTGTTTTCTTTTTTTTTTTTTATTCGAATCGAATAACAAAGCAGAAGATGATAGACAGGAAGAAAAGAAACAAAGGAGATTGGAGGCTTCATTTGAGTGCCGAGCAACCAAACAATGAATAAAACAAAACAAACCATGAGAAAATATCCTTGAAATGGTGCATTCAGTATGTTTCCTAACAGTTCACTGGATATAAATCAAAAGCTAGTAGTCAATCAACGTAATAATGAATCAGACGTAGGGCTCTCAATTGATTAAATATTTAATCATGATTTATATTATGATTGTCCAAAGCTAATCACATTGTTCAGAGGAACTTCATCATCTATTGACATGGATGATTTATGTTTTAGTTATAGGTGGTCACCTCAAGTGGCCTCAGTGGATAGGGCAAAGTGAAACTACAGCATAATTTATAAAGTGCGTAAAGTCCATTCTGGTGGGGGTCAGAGTGGATCGATGGCTCAAACAACCACAGGACTTCATGTCAGTGAGGAATATGTACAGGATGTACAGCCACCGTATCTTTATTAGAAGTACCCAAACAGGGTGATGCAGTCTTGAATTAGTATGTACTGTATAATACTGCCATAGCCAATACCATATTTTATTCAACTTTTGAACCTCACTTGCTTCGTTTTAACAGTTTTTCTTGTTCTCCTTTTTCTTTGTTTCTTAACTGAGGACAGTTCATTAATTAACCATGATTTGAGGGGTTTTGTGGTTAATTGTGTATTGAAATGATTAGAAAATCTTCAATGTTTTTTTTCTGCAGGAATTACCATATACTCATTTTTCAGCAGATGTTAAATGTATCTTCAAGTCTAGTCTACTAGTAGGTGTTGCAGGCTGCTTGTAACCTATATTTATGAGGCTGAATGAAAACATAATCGTAGGTTATTTTCAATAAGGGCTTGTAGTCTTTCACAACCTTCAGACACACACAGTGATCAGGAGGAAGTTTTGAAAGAAAGACGTCACCATCAACATTATTGCTCTTTCACTTTGCAATTGTAGGTGGAAGCGAGTTCCTGATTGGTGTGGGTAGTGCGCAGTTTCAAACGGAAAAGGAGCAATTGTCATGGCCATCATTTATTTTCCAAGTGTTTCATGCCGGTTGGATTGTGTAATTACCATTAAGCCTTGAGTCACAGTTTGCTCTCCATGGAGCCTTTTCAGTAAGCATCTGGTGACAATACCGCCAATGTTAAAGGCTGAGTTTTTCTACAGGAAAGAAAGAACAAGACTAACACAGAGGATTAAGTGACTGACTTTTGACTCCAGTCATGATGCCGCCGCAGTAATGTGTGAGGAGGAGCAGCTGACTGTGTCTGTTACTGGCCCACTCAAGGCTGAACTCCTGGAACATCTTAAGTCTAATGAAGACGCCTGATGTTTTGAAAGAAATGGAGCGTGTGATGTTAGAGGACCTCTCTGACAGATACTCTGATCAAGACACTCTTCACACAGGTAAGCCAAGGTTATCCATTTTTTTTTTTTCGTTCTTGTTTTTTCCCCTATGAATGATTTCTATCATAACTAGTGTTTGGGAGTGGCTGTGTGCACATATGCTCCAATATCCTTTTCTCCTTTTAATCAGCACCAACACTGGACATCACACATCAAAGAAGCTGCTCTCCTTGAAGTAAAGTACGCTTGACTAGCTGCTGAGGTGAATGACAACCAGGTAGGCCTACAACAACAACAACAGGATGATATTGACCACATTTAAGCTGCTTTTGAAATGGCTCATTAGGCTCTGTCACAGTCCACTGGAGGAGCATGACAGTATCCTTCCAAGTCCTGATTTCACAAACGTGAAAATTTATGAGGGACTAGCACACTTAGCACTGCAGTAGACTGAAGCAGCCCTGTGTAAACTGAAACATGCTTGATCAATTAATAATCATGTAGAAAAACTTTGAACTTCTATCATGTCTTACTTTCATACGTACTCATTCACTCATCTCTGCACTCGGTCACTCTAATGAACTCACCAACCCATCGCTCACACACACACACACACACACCATGCCAGTATCTTAAGGTTCAAATTGGTGCGATAACCATTACTGCTACTGCCACATATGATATCTCAATCGCTGGGGCTGATGTCAGATCAACACTGTTCAGGCTGACATGCTTCAAATGATCTTTAATCATCTAGTTAGATCGCAGGATTCCATAGGAAGAGCCTTGAAAGAGCAGCTCACCTCAAAATAAAACCGACATATTTTTCTCTTTTATCTGTTTTTCTATTTATCGGTTTAAATTGTTTTGGTGTGAGATGCCGATTGTTGGAGATTTCTGTTGTAGACCTGTTTGCCACATCTCAAATAGAAGTGAGCTACATGTCTTGGCACCAAAAATTCATCTGGAAAAACTCTAATTACTTATGATAATCTGTGGATCCCATATGAACTTTGCTAGAGAGAAAATAGTTTCTAACTGAATCTGCTCCAACTCAGTCTCTGGATTATCTTTTGTAACTAGGTCACTATTTAAAGAGACATAGCTATTAAGTTCTTCAAAAGTACTTTTGGTACATTGACCACTGTAAACAAAGGGCCTGACTGTTCTATGATATCCTGAGAGACATCTTTATGGTCCATATATCCAACACTCTCCAACTTCATCAAATGCATCAAATTCAATTTACAAAAAGCATATGCCTGAGAAGACAAAAAACATTTTTTAACTGTTTCTTTAAGTCTTACCTTCTTGGCATGCAGTGTTAATTTTGGCAGTTATTTTACAATTAGTCATAGTCTTAATCTTTTGATGAAAATGTTTTTTAGTTTTAGTCACATTTTAGTCATTTTTATCCTTCATAGTTTTAGTCTTGTTGTAGTGGAAGATATCTTAAAACATTTTTCCATCAAAAACATTTTAGTCCCATCCTTTATCGTTATGAAAACAAAATGGACATTTCAACATATTTCTTATTTTTGAAAGATCTATTTTAAGCTCGTCTTCGTTTTGTCTTGGAAAAAAGATTGTTGATGAACATTTTTTGTCAGTTTTGGAAATTAACACTGTTGGTATGTTACAATTCTCACACTCAAATCGGCACATTCTCAGGTATTCTTATTCATCTTTAACTTCGTTCAGATATGTTGAATTGAAAGACTGAATAATGCTTTTACCTTTGGTTAAACTGCACACAAACTATTGAAGCAAAAGATTTACTTTGCTTCTATGTGCACTCTTTCTATTTTAAAGTTTGAAGAGCTCTTCATCCAAGCACCTGATAGAATAAGTAACTCAAAAAGCAAACCTTGATCATTCTCTCTCAGACAGAAATGTATGCCACATTTTCCAATAACTGACAAAATAGTTGATGCTTTAAACCAAAGGCTGAACCGCATTAACATAAACTGCGCACACTTGTTTAAACACACTCTTTATAACACAATATCATCTCCTTGAACTCATGTAACAGTTATTTAACCACTATGATATAAGATTGTTATGTTTTATTAATAATGGCATGCCATAAAGAACTAAATATCAAAAGAAAAGTACCAGTAAATTCAGAAAAAAACACAGTTGATTCTTTTCTCTTCTCACTAGCAAAATGAACATCTTCCCTCCAAGTGTTTGGCCATGTGTTAGAGTTAAGATGCCTCGGGGTAACTACGAGTCCTCGGGCTTAGGAGAAATTGTACCATATAGCAGATGTTAATGAAACATACATCCAACTGTGAATCGCTGGAGTGAGAAGACAAAGAACATGTGAAGCCACTGAACTGAGGTGTTTCAGTTAAACATCTTGCCAAGACCTTTAAAGCATTTCACCTGTAGGAAAGAATAAATTTACACTGCACAACGTATCGATCTACAGGGCCTCTTCTCTTAAAAAGTAGTTCCTCAGTTTGAAATGAGATTTCACCGGGGCACTTAAAAATGGACTTTGTTTGCTCGACTCTAACCTACAGATGTGCTTTTTTCCCCCTTTTGACTGTCTGTCTGTCTTGTTCAAGCATGAAAAAAGACAGCATATTTCCACAGCAGGATCAAACTACAGCAGAGCAGAGAAAAGCCATCTGCACCATCTTCGCCTTGAGTCAAACATCTTGAGTAGCAAGTGGGGAAGGTGCTCCTCTTGTGGTGCCTGTGGAGTTCCAGCAGGAGGTTTGGTCCCATCTACACTCTTGTTACTTTCTGTCCCATTTAGCCCTTTGAGTGATCGCAGTCCTAATGGACTGAAAAGTGTTGGAGCCATGTCGTAGAGAAACTCTGGACATAAATTCACCCCCTAGCACTGCAAATCATTTATTGCATTTCTGCTATGAAGTAATCAATCAGTACGTCTGTACTTTAACATTTACACAGCTGCAAATGTCAAATAATGATATGCATTCAAAGCCTTTAAGTACTGTCGGCTAAAAGCCATGTTTGCATAATGAAGCATAGCATTAAGAAGTCTTTTTGCTCTTATTGAAATTAGGACAAATATTCTTTCTATTGTACAGAGCTGATTATTGCTGGAGATACATCCCAAGCTCCTTGCCTCATCTGTTTAATGCCTTGATCTGGTTTCCTCTGAAACATGAAATGAACAGCTCTCATAAGAAGTTCTGTACTTACTGCCCCTAATTCTAATGCTGGACAATGAAAAGTGCTGCTTCTGAATGCATAGAGGAAGATGCCAATAAAAAAAACAAGCTTTGATTCAAAAGTTCCTTAGGAAGCCAGTTCGGTCGATCTATTGCCCCTAAAAGCAAATGTTACTGCTCTGCCTGACGAATTATTAATCGCTCTGAGCTCAAATATTTTCTCATTTCTCTCTCCTGCATGGGCCAGTGTTTCATTTCTATGGCAAGCACGAGCTGCCATTTGCAGACTATGAGAGCAAATGTTAATTCGCCCCGTGCGCATTTCTGTGCCAGAGGAGCCATAGGGCTGGGAGCTAACACAGTGGTAAAGAGGGAGGAGGGGGGTGACTTGGGTATTTACATAAGGTAATGTGATTGAGTTGTTCCCATAGATTTATCCTTTCCCTCAAAAACCCTTGGGTGAGGTGAGGAATAAGAGATGTGTATAGTGTGTGTATGTGGGTGGGCAGCCAGCCAATTGTCACAACTGTTACTCAGATTCTTCAGTGGTTCCAGCTGAGAGTGGCACCCCATCCTGTAGACATCATCTACTCCAGATTATGTGATAGTCTGTCAGGATCATTGCCTTCTAATCTACAGATGGTGCACACAGAGAGCTTTTAACATTCCTGAAGCAGGTGTTGGTGGATAGTCCCCTCATCTGTTTAATTTCTGTCTCTGCTAAGTCCTTTGAGACTTGCCTCTGATTAAGGTCTACAGAAGTGAACCTGCCGTTTCCTTGATTTAACAATTTGGATCTCGCTCTTCCTCACAGGAAGACAGTCATCACAATTGAAAGGAAGTTATCGTCTAGCTTTGTGTGCTTTGTTTTAGATTTTGTTGTCGTTATTTCTTTTTAAAAGATTCACAGATTCTGGCCACAAAAAACTATATTATATGACTAACCTTTTTTTGTATGATCAAATTAGACAAAAACTACATTTTAAAAAATGAACCGTAATGAAATGCTTCTTTCAGCAGTGGATAAAAACTAAATGATGTGAAAAATGGAAGAATGGTCAAATGAAGTAATTATTTATATAATGGAAATTGAGAACCAAAACCATTGAGGAATGATTACAAACCTGCATTATTTCTGATTTCCAGCAGGGGGCGACTCCTCTGCTTGCAAAAGATGTCAGATTGTCAAAAAGTCCATGAGGATAGGACCCTACACCAGACTTTATTTATTGTCTCACAAAAACAGCCTGATGATCTTTATCATGGTCCCATTTAATGTCAGCAAAAATAATAAAGAAGGGTATGCTTTAAGGCTTGGCTACCTTCTGATTGACAGGCGACTGCCAAAGTGACCTGCCCTTCCAGATACAAGCAAGCAATGTATATCTGTAGCATCTGAACATTTGAAATAGTCGCATCAATCATGTTGTCTCTGACACTGTTTTAGTTTACTAAGTTAATTGTAACACCTAAAAATGTCTTTGTTCAATTCTTGATTGGTGAAAAGACATTGGAGTCCAGTTGCA
>JAOWBC010000001.1:8924329-8936098 GCA_028566105.1 Hypoplectrus providencianus
TTTTATCTTGTTTTAAATATGGTTGGTACATGTCTTATATCTCTCTAACATTTCTCTTGTGTGGTTCCTTCACATGATGAAGACTACAAAAGTCTGTTGATTTATTACAACGGACATACATGATGGGATCAACCTAATCTTGTGAGGGGTCCTTGGCTGAAAAAAAAAAAAAAGATAACCTTTGTAACAGTGCACCAATATAGATGTTAATGCAGCAGGAGGCTATATCCCAGAATACATCTTCACTTTCATAAAAAAAAATCAAATAAAAAAAATATCTTCAACAACGTGAAAGAGCACAATAGTATTTGTCTAGACGTCTGTTTTATGAAAAGGCAAAGTAATCAACATGGCTGAGAGAATCATATTTCCTTCCTTCTGGCTCTTTTACACCGTGGCCCAATTTCTCTTTTAGCTTGGTACACATTTAAATAGTCTATAAACATTACATAAAGGCAAACGGACACAGTGTAGTGATAAGTGAAAGGCATCTTATCTGGTTTACATGCACAGTAACAGTGTTGTAAAGGTTATACTAGAAAAACAGTATAAGTAATCATATAATGACCTATATAGAAAGGTATGGGGTAACATTGTTTCCCATGGAGTTACTTATCAGCATCCTGAAACGCCTTTACATCTCCTGTCTGCCACAATTTACCAATACAGCGAGGTAAAACCCAATAATTATTTTTTTCATATGGATTCTTGGGTATTTTCCTCAACTAACTGTATCCCATATGCTGTAGTCTGAAAGATTTTCAGGACTATTTTCATCTCAGGTCTGCCAGGCTGCCAGATTGACACAAATGAGTGTGTTTGTGTAAGTGGGAGAAAGACTGAGAGAAAGAATGGGAGGTGGTGAGTCCCTTGCCTATACAGCAATCGCTGACCATCTTGAGCTTCTCTGACAGTGATCAAGTGTGGCTTACTGAGACAGCTTAGGTGATCGAGGTGTCCACAGTGGCAATTCATCATGCTATCAGCGAGCGCAAAGATGACAAGTTGTTTCACTGCTTGAATCAATTTTCCACCATTTTCAACCGCAACATGTCTCTTGGTTGAAATAGAGCAATGTTCCCCATTATCACTTCGTTCTTTCTTCTAAGCTTTGAGTCTGTTAAGGCTGGAGTGATCCCTAAGAAAGCAATTATAAACAATATAAACAGGTCTAAACAGCAGAGTAGGTGATGCCTCTGAGTCATGTGTTCATCAACTGTCAGATGTCTCCCCGAGCTACCTGCCAACCACCCAACCGCACATTACCAATCACAATCACATTCACCCAGTGTTTTCTCTCCAGCTGAATATAACTATGGGTGACAGCGCACCATTAATGTGAACAACAGATTTAATCACTGGTCAAGCATAGCAACAACATCAAAACATCAATATGACATCTGCAATCATGAGTAATCTTCTCCATGGAAAAGAAATGTCAGCACTGAGAAGAGATGCTGTTGAGGCCAAATGTGTAAAATAGAAATAAAACAGTTTGGCAAAAATTAACCTCTTCAACTCCATGTGTCAGCTGGCATCTCTATCTGGTTTAAGAGGCAGGCTCAGTTTGAACCTTGGAAGGGGGATAAATAATGCTCTTTAGTAAAGTTCAGCAAACCTGCACAGTTTGTGATGTGATGTCTTTGCCTGTTGGATTTGAATATTTCTGGACTCCTGGGTCCCCATCTGTCATGGAGTTGCATAAATTGGGTATGGCTGGAAAGCTGAGCCTGTAGTGAATTCAATGAGCTCAGTTGTATTCATGTGTGGGCAGTTTCATTGTAGTGAGACCATTAAAAAAAAAAAAAAAAACCTGACCTCTTTGTATAAAAGACCTGCTGTGGTCTCTCAGATGTACCCATCCTCCTGGACATTTACAACCACAAACTAGAGACCTAGATGACATTCAGAGGACGTCCAGCTCTCGTAGGTATTCAGACAATAAGGAGGATTCTTCAAGAAGAGAAGTGCTCGTCATCACGTCACTGAAAATGCATTTTCTGCAAAAATCTCCTAAATGTCAACAGTTTTCTACACAAAAAGACAGCATGGCTTTTACTTTGGTGATCCTCGGGGTCTTTGTGTCCCAATGAAGACCTTTATAGGGATTGTTAACCATCTTTAACAATTCCCAGCTTGTCCAAAATAGTTAAGTTTAGCACCAATTATGTGTAAAAAAAATGTAATCAATTAAAATATTACTGCAACAACTTATCAGTATGAAATTTGAACCCTCACAATGTCCTAAGCCAGTCCAAACATTTAAATCTGGATTGGCATCTCACCAAAACATGTTTATTGCAGATTTATGACACCAAATCTGACACACAGCTGAGCCGAATGTCAAATTAATCTTCAGGTTCCCAACTTTCACCACTCGATGTCCACTACTTCTATTTGTCATATGCTATTTGCCTGCTATCCCCCCTTATATCCCCCTGGAAAACTGAAAGGCCAACAGGTCTTGTGCAAGAGTATAAGAGGGCAGACACAGACCTAAAAGAATGGATACCGGAGCAGGAGTGTTAGTGAGACGGCATGCAAGAAGTGCATCTCTGCACGTCCCACAGGACTACTCATGTACTCAGCCTCGGTTAAAGACACTTCTGTAAAAGACAACAGAATCATTTATTGAACTTACATTAAAATTTCATACTAAATGGCACTCCCATGCTGTTTCCCATTGTTTTTTCAAATGACTTGATAGCCTTTTATTGTTCCCATGTTGCTTTTATTGTCTGGGGGCATTGTGTTATGTGTTATGCTTCCTTTTGTGTGTTGGGTTTCCTTTTTCTCCCTCCCCCCACCCACTTACGCTGCATCTCTTTTTCCTCCACCTGCTCTTGGCCTCCATCTGTTTCTCTGAGCATTTGACTTGCTCTTGTTTTCCCTCTTTCTGTGGCTTGACTAGCTGTATCATCCTCAGGAGATGTTGACATGATATTAAGTTATAGTTACAAGGCAATACTGTGATGTGGTTCCTGGGGGAAATCTCTCAGATCTGCAGTATGCCATTTTTACTAGAGGAGGCAGGTGTCTGCCTAGCTGAACCAAACAACGATATATTTAATTTTGAAAATGGATACATAGTACCACCTTCGAGTCACCAGGGAGTTTCATCCTGGGATGAGAGAATCTGCTTTTTTTTCTCTCTCATAGCCCAGGAGGATGTTAATTCATTGACAGAATGAGGTATGATTCCAACAGTGACAGGTGTAGGCATAAGCAGGTGCTGCCTTGTGATACTGTCATGAAATTTATGTCTCTCATCTCACAGTGAGGGCCTTGTCTATACCAGCTGCTGCAACCTTGTGAGGAGAAAGCTAAGAGGTTTTAATTAGGAGTAAGAGTGTCATTAATTACACATTCATTCACGCTCATATCACCGTACTGAGAACTTCCCTCTACCTTCGGACTCCTCCCCCTCCCCCTCCTTGTCAGTGTTATACAGTTTTAAGTACCCAAGAATTTACTCCATTGCCTGCCGGGAAAAGGAAAGCAAATTTGTTAATTTGATGAATCGCACTCCTAAGTCCCTCCATGCCACCCTTCCACCCTAGTTTCCCAGATCGTTCAGCACACTTTCATCTTTGATCTAGGACCCCCATGGGGAGTGATGTTTGAAAAGGCAGACCCCTGACAGCTCTTTCAGAGGGTCTGGATTTAAGTGAGAGGGGGGCGTACGCAGCAGATTAGTCTCTTAAACGACTTGGGGAACAACGAGCAAGGAAATTTCTTATGAAAAGCACCTAGGTTCATTACTCTAACTAATTTAATTTTTCCCTTTTGTACAAACGAGATGATGAGGTCATAACTCAGTGTGGAAACCTGAGACAGAGGCTGTTGCTGCCGACAATGTGATAAAGACATGTAATATGCTTAAGTTCCCCAGATTTATCCTTCAGAGAGAAGAGACTTTAATCTTCCCATATAATAATGCCAAGCTATATTAATATTCATTCATAGGTATAATATATTGCTTTGCTATATTATTAATGTCCATTCATAGTTTGTCTGCAAGGCATCACAGGCAACTGGTGCTACAGAAGCGCAATCAGCCAGAGCAGACAGAGGGTAAACCCAATTCCCAATGGTAAAGGAACATTCTTAGGAGTGTAATGCTTGTAGTAGTTCAACCCATCACCTCACAGCAAGAAAGCCCTGGGTCAGTGTGGGGCGTCTCTACATTTTCTGGTTTTCTACACAGTTATGAAAGTTAAGTGAATTCCTTAAGTGCCTGAAGATGTGAATGTACCAACTCTTGTCTCTTGTCCATTGCATGTTCGGATAGGCTGGAGCCCCCCATGATCCTGAAAAGGCTTAGAAGCTTGAGCAAACAGATCAATGGACTCTCAACGGCAGGTTTAGGAGATTCACAAAATTCATATATATTTAGATACAGTAAACAGATATTTAGAATCAAGTATTTGGTAGCGAATAATGTTTGATAAAATGACATCTGCTTTTACAGCTCCTCAGATCAAACCCATTTTTTATGGAAATATAAATATAGTATAGTATATATAGTCTTTGCATTTTTTTAAGAAATCATGATCAGAAATTGAATCTTTTTTTTTTTTCTTTAAGGGTAAAAATGCTAGCAGAGTAATAGTAGGATGCTGATGCAAATTGACTGGATGAAAATAAGAAGTTTCAACCCTTATGGATCTTCATTCATAAATGTAATTGTCTTTGCCCATGCCTGGACCAAATACGGACCAGGATGGCACACAACTACTTCCCTACAAAGTTCATAGCTGTATCTGATTGTCTCTTTCATTTAAAATTTAATCAAAGCAGAGCAAGCAAGCTATTGGCCAGTAAAAACTGTTTATCTACAGCTGGCACTCTTTCACCTTTTTGATGAAACCGGCATATGTTATGAAGTGTCATGCAGGACAATCAACCCTTACATCTTTTATCCCCTCTCTCTTTTACAGCAGTTTGGGAGCAACAGCCTGTGGTCTTTGGTCACTGCAGAGAATGAACAGCGAGTAACTTCACTCAGGAGAGACAAGTCTGAATCTGATCTTTCACCTATTTTCTGCAGAGAAAGCTGCCAAAAAACTTTTGAGCCCATGCCAGGGATCTTGCAGTATGGCTGACTTAATTTAAGAGATCCAGAAAACTAACAGAAGCGATTGAAATAAATAGACTCTCAGCTTCATTTTCCACATGGCCTGTCAAACACCATTGAGGTTGAGCTAGCCCCACAGCAGCTTGCAGATGACCGTGGCATGCTCATCTTCTTGGCTGTCTGGATGGACAATCATCCGGGACTAAAGCAAGGAGAGGCTGGACCACCAGAAAGCCCTTGGAAATAATGGGGTTTTGGAGATACTCATATTGTAACATGTTATCATCTAACAGTATTTTTTTTTAATCTTTCTGTAGGGTCAGAATATGAACCCTAGCCTTTTTTATAGATATAATTAAATGTGTCAGGGGCAAGTGTTGATTAAAATCTGTTTGGATTAAAGGCGCAAACATGAATTTAAAACAAGGATTGTAAACCAACAGCAGAACCCAAATCCAAGTAAAAAAAAAAAAAAGGCTTCCTCAGTTTTTTACATTATTGTGTTGGGAAAAGGATGTACTGAACGAGGAGGTGTTAAATATCTGCAGTTCACTGTGGCCCTCATAATCCTTAGGGCAGCCATCTTTTCTTTCAGTAGTGAGTCCGTCCGCCTGCCTGAGGATACCCTGTGGACAGAGAGCAACTGCCAGTACCAGGATCAAAATGGCCTACAGCAAACGAAACTTTTCATACACACAAGTACTATATACACTGGCTTCACTACTCCATCCACGCTGTTTGTGTTGTGCAGTAGTTCTAAGTCTTTACTCCTCTGCTGGTTGGATGGTATCAAGTCTTCAGCTTGCTGTGGTCAGAGTTCTGATTGCTGCATGTAAATGACACCAACACCTGACTAACAGCCAGTATTTCCCCAACTTTGGGTCTTTGTTGCCTCATCTTATTGCTCCATTATGGTCTTTAGTAAGCCAGCTGCATCTGTTAAACTTGCCCCGTGTCAAGCTAGAGAGCAGAATTAAACAAGGTGTTGCGTCGGCTGTGTAGTTTGCATATTTCAGATCAACATACCCAGAGCTCATCAGTAAGCAAAGGGGTGCTGGTGAGCATAACCTATTCCCTTAATTCATCTTCTATTTACAGGCAGATGTATGTTTATCCTTGAACAATCAGTATTGATCTCTTGACATCATGGCTGCTGTTGCAGTTGCATGTTTTATAAATGCATCTCTTGTATGTTGTTTTGGTTTCTGAACATTACCCTTTGACATGGCCCTGGAGACCAGTACTCTGGATGTATATTTCATTTTAGGTACATTTCTTTTTCCATGGGACGTCGAATGTACTGTTTACCTACAGACAAACCAGGTCCAGGCTACTGATTGCTGATTCCTATGTCAAGCCCTTGTAGAATTACTAAAATAAATGACTTCTATTTTTCACCTAAAACATAAAACCAACATTGTAGCAGGACATGGACAGAAACAAGGACTAGTGTTTCACAATGGATATATTAACTCCAGTTTGTACAAAGATGAAGAGCAACATATCATCTGCGTATCTGTGACAGTTATTAATGTGATACTTCAATACACGGTCCTGCTTCAATATGCAATGGTAGTTGTCCTTAAATGGACCCCTGGGGGACACTACTGTATATGGGAGCGGAGCACATACAGGATGCTCCAGCTGAATGTGTGTGGATGAAATCTTCATCATATCATATGCCATGTCTGTTGGGTGCTGTCTAATGACTATTACAGAACCAGCTGTTTATCAAGGTCAGCAGGTGTGAAATCCATGTGTCTACCATTTCCCTCTTGGGCTTTTCAAATGGATGTGTAGATGGTCTAGCCAAGGTCAAAATAGTGACAGAAGGGCCTCAGATCAGATTCGTTCAAGCAGCCCAGGCGTTTCTCGGGACTTGTCAGTGTTGATTGCCATTTCCTCCTTGACCTCGGCACACTGACAGCTCATCTCATTGCTCGTCTATGTTTCCTTGGACTCCTTAAACTGACCAAGACTTAAACAACATTTCAAACCCCTGCCCTGGTCTACCATGACCTCTGTGTTTGTTTTGTGTTAGACAGTGTGATTTTTCTGGAGACATCTTGTCTTATCTTTCTGTGGATGGAGCTTAAGGAGCTTAGTTCCCTTTCTTGGTCTGGATGGACCACGGCAACTTGGCTTTCAGTTTAGAAGAGGCAGCACAAAAACAAACCACTTTGGCCACCTTCCTTCAAGAATTTATATATGCATAATCCAGATAACACTATGGTATAGATTTGGCACCTTTAAATATGTGCTGATGTATATCCAGATATACAACTGTGATATTCACTCATTTATCCTTAACTGCTTATCTGAATTCTGGTCATGGGGGAATGGGCACATTGAAAGACTATCACAGGGCTGATCCATATAGAAACCAACCATTCACGCTCTCATTCACACCCACAGTCACCGGTTACACCAAAGCTGCATGTCTTTGGACTATGGGAGAAAGCTGAGGACATGAGTGAACAAACACTGACACAGAGGGAACATGCCACTCCAGACAGAAGAGCCGGATTCAAACCTGCAACCCTCTTGGTGGGAGAGAAAAGTGATTACCGCTACAGCAGCCCCTGTGAAATACATCTATATCTATTAAATATTACAACAAAAAAAAATGAATATGAAAAACAATGTTAAGTTTATCCATCAGTGGAAAAATGTTCTGAATAAAGTTGCTGAATGACATGTCAAAAAAGGCACTTATATGTAAGTCAAGTGGCCTGTAAATGAGAGGAATTTCTTTTACACACAAGGCCTCATAAATACTTCATCCTCCAACGACTACACCAAATAGGACTGAGGTGGCTATGTAAATGTGGAAGACTAAACATGATGTATATTGGTAAAAATAACAGTGAAATCCCACAACTATACACAGTATGAGCGCGAGAGAAGTTCATGAAAGAAGTGACCACATGCAACCCAACATGCAACATCTTGGTATATTTGTTTACCTGTATGTAGGTAAAGGTTTACCAGCGCACGTGTGAAATTGCACTCGCGTTTTGTTAGGTGCTTCGAACATTCAATACAGATACCCAACTGTAGAGTGTTGAGGTAATTGCTACTACAGCAGCACTGGGTAAGGTAGCCAATCAGAATGCAGGCGCATTCACTGTGAGTGTATGTGAGTAATTGCCTCAATAAAACTGCCAGCCTCCATGTTGGGTCTCCATCTAATTATTGATTGAGAGCTTTCCAAGATATTACACCAACAAATGGCGTAAGAATAGCGATTCTTCTGTGTGTGTGTGTGTGTGTGTGTAAGATGGAGACAGACGCACATTTTAACAGATGCCAACAAGTTATGCCACAAAAGCTGCAGCTTTGGCTGTAAAAATGTGTTTTCGGGTTATAATAACAATGTGGCATCACTTTGCAAGAGATTTGGTGAACTGACCTACTTCTGGGTTTTCTAAAAAAAAAGATTAATTCATTCATTCATTGTCTGAACCGCTTCATCCAGGTAATCCCGGGTCGCGGGGAGGCTGTGCCTATCTCAGCCGGTATCGGGCCAGAGGCGGGGTACACCCAGGACAAGTGGCCAGCCTATCGCAGTAAAAAATGATTCTATACACAAAATTTTCTATTTTCAATTTTTTTTACAACCCCCATTCCTAAAAATTAGGACATTGTCCATATCGATCTTTTGTGACATAGTTCCATTGAAAATTTTACAAATACATTATATTTTATGCCCAAATTGATAAGCTTATTTTTTTTATTATTCAAATATACATTTAATTTTCCTTTACAATCTACATGAATGAAAATGTTGAAATAGAGTTTGTAATCAGCCGGTGGGTTAAGGCAGGACTATTTCCGAAGGTTTTGTATAATAAAGCATGAGCTGCCAGAGTTTGAGCATGACTCAGCCAGTTCATTGGTCACAGAGTACACTGGACCATTTCATTTTATTTCTAAACAAAGTTTTCATGGGAGATTTTCCTTTGTTGTCATTAGTGGGCTGTGTTCCTTAATCAAGTTGTGTTTTGAAGTTTTCTATAGGGTGCAGCTCTGTGAAAAGCTGAGTCATGCTGTAAAGAAAGCATGTAGACCTTATTAAAGCTTAGCAAGTTTTTCCCCCTCTTCAATACTGAACTGAAAATGATTGTGCACGGCTCATATCACAACGTTAAAATTCCTCTTATCGTGATTTTCCTTTTTTTTTGTCCGGGTAAGTTAAGAAATAGCCCGCTTATTTACACATCTTACACATTTGTATTTGCTTGTCATTATAAATCACTGCTTTTTGAAAGAGACTCGGTGGATGATTGCTGTTCAATGGGGCCAGGGTGCAGTAAGCATACAGGACAAAACAGCGTCACAATAAAGTAATCAGCATATGCTGGCTCCATTATTGACAATTCTCTCTGTAATTCTTTCTCTTTGCCCCTAATCCTCTTCATGCTCCCTTCTCATGTTTCAAACTCATACCTTTCCCAGCGTCCCCTGGCTCTTTGTTCTTTCTTTTGTCTCTCTCCATTTCTTTCTTCTCGGCTTCTCTGTATTTGTTGCTGCACCACCTGCCCAATACGGGCTCTCGGCAGGACACAGACATTGCATTGATCAGAAGAAAGCAATGCACACCTATTCCTCCATGTTTTTTTCTTCAACTTCTTTTTCCAGGGAAAGATGACTCTAACATTGTACCTGTGAGAGAGGGCCTGTTAGTGAAAGTTCATGATCTCACAGAGGGTGTGCAGAAAAAACAAAGAACACTTCACTCTGGCATGCAATTTTGTGCAGCTTCTTAATTGCTTTGTTGTGAAAATCAATATTTTCAACACTCAGAATACTATATGCACCATCACTGTATTTTTAACAGGACACCTGCTGATTTACAAAATTGGATGATTATAAAGAAAATAAATGAGCAGCAGTTAGTTTGGAAGCAGCAGCATTTCTGATGGCACCTATTAGATAATGAAACGTGTAATTGTTTCACACATTTCCGTGCACATGAGACCACTACCGATCCCTTTTACGATATTGCTTTATGTTCGCAGTGCCAAAGTCGCCACAGTTGTTCAACTGTAGTGGAAGTCAATTTGTTTGAAGAATATGAGGCAAGGGCTCACAGAAAGCTGCAGCAATTGTCAGTGTACATGTTTTTCCATTTGCACACTCACATGTAAACAGATTTTTCTTGACTGGATGACTCCATTATTGTGCTGCTTGAGTTCTCTCCTCTTGCCGACCAGTGAAGAAGATTGAGTGAACATAGGCACATTTGAAAAGGCAGGTTAAAAACAACATTTAACCTCCGTCTTACTGTAGCGTTTCAGAAGCTTTAAGTTTTATTTTTTGTTTGTTTTTTTTTTGCCTGGGCTTATATGATGGGGCTTGTGATGCAGTATTTCATTTTTTAAAATGATACATTCATAATTAAAGAAAATTCACAACAATGTCAATTACCCAGGTCAGCAAGACAATTATTATGTGTTTCATAAAATTTCAAAAAGTATCTTGAATAAGTGATCATGTACTTATTTTGTTGTGTGTTTGTCTCTGTTTCAATTCTGCTGTTGTCGGTGGATTGTAGATTAATTCTTGTTTACCTAGCTCAACTGGTTATTAATTGTATTTTGATTATGCATCACTACCACTTTAATGACTTGGTGGCATGTAGCAAGACAAACACATTACCATTGGAAATGAGATCTGTAAATCTGTTTAATATGTCCATCAGTCACTCTTGACTGTTTTTTTTTGATACAGCTAAATCTTTTAAAGCATAAAATCTTTGAAAATTGAAAATGAATTAAAATTGTAGACCAATTGCTGCTTGCATATTCCACTTCTTCTGTTACAGAGTCCTACTACATGCAAGCTGACATTTATCCACTGTAAGACAAATATTTTATGTCTTGTTCAAAACCAGATTATTTCCATTTGCTCAAAGTTAGAACATCAGTGCAACAACATGTAGCACAGAGAATTTTAGGTCAAAATTGATGTTTACCAGCTTCCTTTCCCACTAGAAATTTACAAGTGTCAGAAGTAATACTCTTCCCAACTCTTTATTGTTACACGAAGCACAATCTGTGTAAAAGAAAGTACATTTCTACAAGTGCAGCCTATATATACCCCCGGTAGTGTTGTTATCATATGACAATCGAACATATACCACACTCTAAGTGATTTCTATCCTTGGCACTGCTATCAAGACTAAAGCAAATTGATACGAGGATGTGATTCTGCTAATACTGCCAATCAGAGCCACATTTACACACCTGAGGAAAGCTCTGTTTGCTGTAGCATGCAAGGTGCCAGTACTGTAGATGAAAAATCTTGCACTGAGCAATACAGGTCAGTTGCAGCTGAGTATAACTGGGACGAGAGCTTTTACTGTGTTAGCCCTGTTTGTGTCTGTCTAATCTAATGCATTGGACACAGTCTCAAATACTCCCCACAGAAAAGTGTAGAGAAGTGCCTTGCCTGTACAGAAGTGAAATTAATGAATGAATTTTTATCAGAGGTGGTGGAAGTTAACCAGGTGTACATTTGCTGGACCAAACAGCTGGCCTGAAACCTTGAAGCCTTTTTTGGCATCAGAGTACCTACTTCTAATTTAGCTACTATTTCATTTGACATTATTTGCATGTAGTTAAAATGCAGTAATATGATTTCTCGTGCATTAAAGTTTTTTCTTTCTTTCTTTCTTTCTTTCTTTCTTT
>JAOWBC010000001.1:8936198-8949605 GCA_028566105.1 Hypoplectrus providencianus
TTTCTTTCTTTCTTTCTTTCTTTCTTTCTTTTTTTCTTTTTCTTTTTCTTTTTTTTTGCGATAACTGAAAATACATAGTTTAGTGCATTCCCTGAATCCATCACGGTCTATTTTCCGGTTTGCTTGACCAGTTGCCAGTCGTGTATATTAGCCAATCAGTGATTAGTACTGTCAGTCCAAAAGTGAACGAGAGACAGACGGAAGTGAGAGACAAGCTAACAAGTAAGAAGCGGAGCTAAACAAGACAATATCCCGCTTACAATTTCGGCGAAGTCGTTTAAGTTGCAGTGTTTTTGTTATTAAGCTAGGAAGCTGAAGAAGAGTTTTGTATCCGTTTAAAAAAAGAAATGTTTGGAGTCACTAACAAACGATGGACTGTTGCTAGCTGTCACGCTCACGTGTAAGAATCACGAGACTTCATGTCAGTGTCTTTGAAACACATTTTGTCCCTAATTTTATATCGAGTCAATCGGGACAGCTGACGTGAAAAAGGGAAATATGTTTGATTAGTGCTTGTGGATAGTGCGCTTCCAAGGCTGCCACGCACACGGCTACAGTAGGGGTCTCTGGATTTCCAAATGCGTGCTTGCTTCACACGCTTGAAGAAAAGGCCTCAGGACATGTCTCTGCAACACAGGACTGGACAGCGACACAGTGAGTACTGACTTAATTTTTTTTTTTTTTTTAAATAAGGTTCAAATGAGATTCAACATACAGAAGGATAATGCACCTTAAACAAAATATCAACAAGACTAGGTATTTAGAGCTATTGTTTTGTTTCTGCCCAGTTATTATTATTTATAATTGTGATATATATGGTACAAATTTTGAGACAGAGATATTGTCAAGTGAATGCATGGGACGATTATGCTAGCCAAGCCTCAGTGCTTCCCGCTTATGTTACACGCGCTGTTTGTTGTGTGTGATGTGCTTTGTGCCTGCGTTTTGTTTCAGGGTTTGGCGGTGTTCAGTGCATGTATGACACTGGGGTTAGAAATGGCGGCTCTGTGTACGTTATCAGACCCGTTTATTGTCACATAATTTGTCCTGTCATTGTATTGTGGTCCCTAGAAAGCTCAGAGAAGCATCTGATGGGAACTAAGAGGTAACGTGATGGAATGCTGGTACTGACATTGTCTCGTATTTATGATGAATTATGAAACCATGTTCAATTCTGTGGCATTTTACTCTATGGAAGTATTATTACTGACTTACAGCACTTCTATATCACTAATCATGTATATGCAATTCAGAAAAGTTCATGCATTTTCAAATATGACCTGAATATTGATCCATGCCTAAGCCTCAATTTGTTTTGAAAAAGGAGATTTCCTTTATAACATAATATTCTATGCTATACTGAGTACAGACCCAACTTTATATGTTTCCTTTTGGCTGAACCAGCACCTGTTGCATCAAATATCTCAATTTACTTTCACGAAGGTAATTTGCTCTCCATATATACCTGTTATTCACTTTATTTATGATTACACTGTCTTTTCCTCTGCCGTAAAAAGGTAACAGTATTTGCTCAGCTAAGCTTTGGAGTTAACATCCCAGCTGATGCGCCAGATTGTGAGCCCGGACCTTTCGAACGGGCCATGCCTGCAGTAGTGTATTTGAAAGCACAGGCATAGAGCTGCATCATCTGCTGGGAAAAGCCAGATCAAATGACAGATTCAGATTTGCCAAAGTCATTAATTTCACATGCTGGCAGTGGAAGTCCTTGTGGCTACTGAATGAGAAATGTTTTCAATCAGAAATTTAAATTCTTATTCAATCATCACAACTGCCATCGGGGGCCCAGGGTTTAGTATTCACATTCAGAACAGTGACTTATGGGTTTTGGTGTTCAACAAAGACAGAACCAAAAGAAATAGCCTTTACCAATGCACATGATTGCAGTTGTGGTTGGCAAAGGGGAAACATTTCTTTATTTGCACTGCATTTGTCCCTGTAGATTGTTATGAAATGGGAATTAAGTGAGCAGTGTGTACTGCTCTTCACTTTGCCCTGACCACTGTTCAATCCTGGCACCCGCTAATCCAGAGATGCCTGTCATAAAAGATGTAAATGTGAAAAACTCACTCGAATATTCAAATACATATTGCAGAGTAGGGATTAACTGGTAGAACCTTGGAGAATTTGGAGGGATTCATTAGGGTAAATCTGTGTAAGGCCTGGCATTTTAATAGCTCTCCAGAGTAGAGTTGTGTGTATACTTTTGTGAAGTACACAGTTTGTTCTTGTGGACCTGTGCTGACATTTTTATGAAGCCAATATAGTGCCAAAATGTAAAAACAACTAAGGAAAAGAATAGATGAGGACTTCTGTAACCCCATTAATGATTTAGAAATTTCCTGTAACCTCCAAGATAGATATTTTAGTAAATTTCATCATTTATTGGATATGGCATATAGAAATCAAATCCCAGGGAGATACCATGGCTTACTTATTGCGTGGCCTGACTTTGTGTACTATAACACATAAAGTGTTTTTTTTTTTTATTATTATTATTTTTTTTAATGAAAGTAAATTTTTTACCCGCATGCCTCCAGGGTGAGTGGTGAATAGGAAAAGAGTGTGAGAGTATGGGATGAGTAAACCCTTGATTACAGGGAATGAGTGAAGGCAGTGTTTAACAGCAAAACTGTATCAAACCATTCTTTGATTAACTCTCACACAACTTGTGCAGTTTAATGCAAGTCTCAGTAATCCAGTTGTTTGCACCGTACTACTTAATTCCCGCTAAAATCACTAGCTTCTCACACCTATACAAGGCATGCTGTGAGTCCATAGGTTCTTTAAGAACTTAAGGTAACACAGTGAGAGTAACTGACATACAATTAGTTATATTAAGGGCGAAGAATCTCTTTTAAGCTGGGGAACGGTTTATGATGGCGCAATGTGAATTTCACATCCCATGTCCACTTTGTTAAGCTGGATTGGATTGAAATTTTGGTTCCTTTTGTTTTTAGTCTGGTTTTCTTCTACATTGCATAAATGTAAGTTTTCCAGATAAAAAATAAATGAAATATTGCTGTCAAAATTGTATTTATTCATTTATTTAGGCTATTTATACCTTGACTCTTCTATATCATGTGCACAAATCCTTTCTCCTCTGGTTGATCTTGAATGATTTTAGAAACCTCATTGTTTTTTAGGTCTTTCTTCAGCATCTTTGACATGTTTTTCCTGGCCATGAAGCATCTCATGCTCTGTGTACATCTCTCAAAAGGCCCGTGCAGTAAGCCCACAGTCAGCTTTTTGGTTCATTTCCTTTAATTGGGACGTACTACGTTCACAGTGCAATCTAACCAGATAACAAACCAAATATAATCAGGTGGAAGTGATGTTGAGTTTTTGTTTGCTGGGCCTGTTAGAAGGATACAATAAACAGTGCCAGAGACCATGGAGTAGCCTGAGCGCTTGCTAAGTGTGATAATAGTGATTACAGTGAGCACACTTTGTTGGCTCAACCCTGTGTACAATAACTTTGTACTTGAACACATACACCCAGACTGTCCATGCCTGTGTTCATGCAGCACCAAAAGGCCAGTTTAAGGTGATATTTCAGCCTGTGTTGGTGGTATGCAGATGGCCAGCAATTACCAGCCAGTGAATCGCTGCTTTGATCACAGTAGTTTTGATTGCTCAGTTTTGCTCAGCTCGTTCGTGAATATTGTTTTCCACCCCAGGCGTCTGCTGTCGAGCAACCTTTTAATAGTGCAGGAGGTCTCACACAGCATGTAGGTTGCGATCCCTATGCTTTACTATGCTGTTTGTTTGTCATGGGGATTCTATTTGTTATAGGATGAGGATAGTAACTGTAATATAATGATGTGTTTAGACTGTCTATACCTCAACAGCCCAACGGCTTAACGTCTCTTTTGCCACCTGGTTCTAGTTTGTTTCACTGCAGCGGGAAAGCTGAAAATCAACATAAACCTGAAAACAGTAAATATCTCCAGGAAAATCATTGTGGAAAGTAAATGAAAGAATTACCATTCCTGGGAGAGAGGGTGAGGACGTGTCCCATTTCGGATTCAAGCAAAACACATTCATGAACTGAAAAAGAAGACATTCACATGGCATTACATAAAGTTATGTGACTCTTTTCTCCTCTACTTTTTAGGCTAATTTATGTAGTTTGCAGTTCCATTCAAAGAATCGAAGGATTAATTAGCAGCAAAAAGTTGATAGCTCTCCATGTTTTCTTCTCTGTCAGAGAACGCCATCTGCACTGCCTTCCTGATTAATGAGCAGGTGGAGTAGGAAGCATTTTCATCGTGGTGTTCATTGAGGCAAACGAAAAGTGAATTTAGTATTCCCAGAATACAAAAACATTATCAAGTGAAATGCTTCATACAGTCGATGTGAATGTGGTTTTTAATCCAGGTTACACACTCATAAAGGCAGTATGTGATTATATTTTCAAATACCTGTACAAGTTGTTTTTTTTTTACCATAAAACATCTAAGCATTCTTAATTACAGTTATAGTGTTTTCAAAGACTGATTGAAAAGCATTCTCATAACATTTAAAAAAAAATCCCCTGAAGAGAATAAACTTACTTTTTTTTCTTATAAAGTGGAGCACTCATTTGTGTCCATCTCTGTTCCAATTCCTGGGAAAGAGAGTGAAGATGAGGGCCAAGATTGTGATCATTTGTGATGTCTTGAGGGGATAAAACCTGAGGCTGCTCCTCTGATGATGAATTAGATTGAATTTATGGAATCAGAGGCTTTCCCATTTTCCACCAAATAGCCATTTTTGTCAAATGTTGAGTGTGATTTAGAGCGCCTGCAATTTTAATGAACTAAATAATTTTTATTGTGCACTTTCATTCCAAGGGTAGATACAGTTAGGAATTATTGTCAGAATATTATCACTGACAGTAATTCTCAACAGTGATGTGTGGGCCCACATGCACAATACACAATATAGGCTAATATATCTAAAAAAAAATAATAGTAATAATAGTAACTGTAATTTATAAAAAAAAAAAAAAAAAAGTGTACGAAGGCTCACAGACTAGATTTACTCAAATAATGTACAATTTTCAGGTACTTTTCCTTTCTTATTTATGTAGCCTAACTTTACTTTTCTACTCTGATACATATCAAAACAAACATTGTACTTTTTGCTTCACCACATTTAGCAGCCAGCTAGTTACTATTCAGTTTAAAATTCAACATAAAAACATGATAACAGTATATTAATAAGTTAAAATGAGCCCGACTTTGAAAAAATTAAAACAGCGCTTACATAAATGCATTAATTTTAATACTCTATTATCTGAACACTTTTCATACTGATACATTTGTTTTGAAAATAAAAATACTTTCTTCTGGTAAAGTCACGGTGAGCATTCACTGACATTTTGTTCCCAGTCTGTAATGCTAATCTTAACCACAGCATTTGTTTTGCAAATAAAATCAGCAGTTCTGCACTTTAGACCTCCTCCTCCTGGGACACCATGTCCCTGAACAATAAGGCAAAAATGTCCGTGATTTTTAACTTGGCACATTTATGCTAAAATAGAGTATTATGTTGCTCTTTTAGACGGGCTGGCAGCTGTGGAACGAACAACCCAGCAAACAGGCATGGATGCCATTCTCACTTCTATAGCTCCACCATTTCCAATTCCTCCATTCCTACTGCCAACATAAGCAGGGAATCCTCTTGTCACCAAGCATTCAGATGTTGTGAGCATATACTGTGCGGCCTTTGTATCATACCCTGTTGTCATTATTTGTTTTAACATATTTACTGTAGCCTGCGTTTCTCATACCAAGTTGAGGTTACAAGTACAGCTAGGAAAAATCACCATTTTGGTTTGATTAGGTACGAGTCATGCTTTAGTTGTCAAAAGCAGAAACATGATTACCTTTTCCTGCAGTGTTTACTGTTAAAAAAACAAAAACAAAACAGCAATATGAGTGAGTGAGTTTAATTAGGAACCAAAATGAGCTGGTGGCTGAATGAGGTTCTGTGCTTGAGGAGGCTCATGGATACGAGTAGCATGCAGCTATGTGCGACTGCAATCAACCCCGCTGACAAATTGAGAACAGGATTTGGGAAGCATGTTTTCACTGTGGTATTTAGATAACCCACAAGGCATCACAGTGGCATCATGGGTAAGATTAATAAGGAAGCGAAGCGGTTGTGGGTGGAATCACTGACAATCATCTGTAACTGCACTGTCTAGGACAATGGAATAAAAGTTAGAATGAATACCAGCAGGAGAAGCTGCCACTGCTATGGTTCATAACGCTGTGAACTCTTTATTACTCTGACTTATACTATCCTGCGTTGACATTGGGCTCTGTTTCCACTTTGCAAGTGTTTTATGTTACAATCCTGAAATATTGAAGGTCAAATGAATAATATGTAAATTCTCCTCTGAACTGAATACCACTATCAAAGTGAGCAGAATCGCTACAGTGCTTGCACAGCTGGAAACAGAATATACGATCTTTAAATTAAGTAAACCGAGTAGCACTCCATTAATATTTTATACAAATAAAGCCTTCCTAATTGAAACAGCACAGGTGTTTGTTAGTCAGGAAGGCTTCATGCAATAAGTTAGGGGCTTGGTTTTTAATTACCTTAGGGATTAGCTAATTTACATTCTGCCTCTGAAAGTCTCTTGTTGATATTATTAAGTGTTTGTGTGTGTATGAGTGTATGTCTAAGTGTATTGTATATGCTGAAAAAGTGGTTTCATGAAGGTGTGGGTAAAGAATCAATAGAGATTTAATGGGAAACAGGATGTCCTCAGGTAAAATTCAGGTCAAAATACTGCATGAAATTCGATCAGTGGGATTATTTTATGTGGGTTGGATGGAGGAAGGAGAAAATGTAAGGATAGGCACTCCATCTTGGCCCTTGTGTACATTTCTATTCTTGAAGGTCAGAAAGCTTGTTATAGTGGACAAACATTAGACGTCAATGGTGCTGCCTTCTCATTAATCTCTTCTCTCATCTAAGGCAAAACCTGTAAAAGGATCACCGTACTATGACATATATAAACAGTCAGCATCTCCTCTGATGTAGATCTTTACAAGGTGAGACTTCTAAAAACTCTGGTGGCTCATCCTTTATTTAGTAAGTCAAACCTGTTGGATTGCTTCATACCACTGGCTAAAAAACAACCCCAATTCCCCAAAAGTTAGAAAGCAGTGTAAAGTCAATAAATAACAGAATTCAGCAAATTCAGGATTCAGAGTATATTTTTAAACCATAAAAGTTTATCAGTTTGAAATAGGATAGGTTGGAATAGGATAATAAGATTTAAGGCTAAAAGCCTACAAATAATGTTTTCTAACACAAAACATAAACAGGAACATTGATGTAATAACACTGTTGTCATTTGAGAATGATATAAATATATTCATTCAATCTATGTATAATACAATATTATGTATTACTTTTATTACAATTGGAATCAGGTGGAAATGTTAACCATTCTCAGTGTCCCTGATCTAAAACCACTTATTCATGTGACATTTTTTACAGTCTAGGAAATGTTAAACTACAAGACAAGGCAACCAGAGTTTGCATAATGTATTCAATATGGAGTTAGTGTTAGGCCTACAGTGTCTCCTTATCACCAACTAAAAAGGACCCCTGTGTAGTATATAGAGACAGAAGAGGATAGTTAATATGGTATAACTTAAGGCTGCCACCATTTTTTTTTGAGTGCTACAAGTACAGACATGCAATGTCCACCGATCAGCTGTTGTCCAACGGATGTAAAATATTAGAATGTGCAGGAAATTAACACTTCCCTCCTACTATTTCACACCACAAATGTTAATGTCCGACCCCCACTAAGACACCAACACAACAATGAATCTATATTCACATATAAACTACTTTACATGCATTTGAAGTGTTTCTGCTCATCGCATTTGTGTTTCTGCTCCCCACTCTGCTTTTAGTGGGGTTTTTTTATGTATGTGAGTGTATTCACAAATGCTTTCTTAATGTGGATATGATTCAGAACTGGCTAACAATGATTTGATTTTTTTTCTTTTTTTTTGTAAACCAGTAATTTCTCCGGAAAGTTGCAATAGTTCAAACAGGATATTTAAAAAAAAATGTTGATTTAAGGGCTTTTATTTTCCTAGAGTTCTGAATTTACATGCAGTGCCTCACACATATCATTTCATAGTCACAGTTTAATTGCTCTCCATTAATTACATATTCTGAGTGAGCATTGCATTTGCATAGATTTCACATGCAAGTGTGGCCTACTGTTATGTTGTGTGGGTGAAAAGGTTTCCACTGACTGATACGATATGAATACAGTATGCAGTTGCAGCCCGCTCTGCCAGACTACACCACCGTAGGCTTCAGCAGCTTTCAGTCTGTGCCAAGGCCAGGCTAAGTTAAGGTTCATGGTGGTTGTGGTCAAAGTTTTATGTCTTTGTACTTGAAAATATCTCTGCATGAGGTTTGTTAACAAAATCGCAGCTGGATTTGTGGGAAGATTAGCTTAATAACCATGCGCATTTTCATTTTATTTTAGATTACAAGACTCTAACAGTTTATGAACTACTTTACAGCTACATGAACCGACGGCCACAGCGGCTCAGTTATAATTTAACTCCAGTTTGTCACGGTAAGTTTCATTTTAATGGCTCCCAGATGAGTTTGAAAAGACACTGGCCAAATCAGGAAAGGAAACTGAGCCATGTTAAAGGTGCAGTGTGTAATTAATAACTACATGCTCCAAAAAATAAAAAGCAGCATTTCACATGCAAGACTGGCATGATTTACAGAATGCAACACTGTTCAAGTTTGTATACAGTTAGACACACCATAAGTCCTCTTTCTCAAAAATATATAGCAAACTTCATTCATTATCCTTAACTGCTTATCCAAACTCGGGTTGTGCAATTGGATTCATTCCCAGCTGACACTGGGTGAGAGGCAGGGCTGACACATAGAGACAGAGAACCATTCACGCTCACATTCACACCTAAACCAATTAAACCTGGAGGAAGCTGGAGGATCCTAGAAAGAGGTCACGCTGACACGGAGAGAACATGCAAACTGAAGGGTCACGAGAAAGATTCAAACCTGTGAGAGTCAACTTTTTACACCACCGTCTGATATTATTATTATTATTATTAAATTATCATGTATAGGAATCTGCTGCAGTGGACTTTGGTTTCGTCCCACCAGAGATTACCTTCTCAGTTGCGGTGTGGTTGGAAATTTACAGTCCCAGGTCATCCAGTTTGTTTGACAAAAAAATAGAGTATTTGAAAGGGATGCTGGACTCAGGAGGTCTAAGAGGGCTTTGCCTTCTTCTTCTTCTTGTATCATTTCTCCTGAGTGAGTGATCTCTGCTAGGATAAACACTCTAAGTACTTAACCTGGGTACTCTTAGACTTCTCATTCACAACATTTTTGTTTGAATCAAAACAACTTTTCAATGTCATTTTGTAATGACCACTTTTGATCTTGGCAAGAAAAAAAGGGAGCTGAACTGTGAAATCTGATGCCCTTGACTGAAAATTGTAATTAAATCAAATCATAAAAGACAAACCTGTACTCAGACAGCTGTTGAGACGAAACATTTGTTGTATTTAATTTCTTAAGGACCCCCACTGCTGTTGACTAACTGTTGACTTTCACTTCTTTGTGGGAAATCTCCTTGACTGCATACACCATCATTGGCTTGTTCTGAAATATATCTCCTTTTTTTCTCCTTTTTTATATCCCTGTGGTGATGGAGGCCATTCTGCTGTCCACAGCATATTCCCTTGAAAATACCGTTGGGGATCCTTTTCTCAGTGGCAAAGCCATCACTCCTATCATCAGTCCCCTGAGTGCCACTGTGCTGTACCTGTCCTGGAAAGCAGGGAGGGACTGGAAATGCAGTGGCATATCATGGTTTGCTGCAAGGGATCCCTGATGAGAATGAATTAAGACTCATGTGTTCAGTTGGGAAATAAACCAAATAAAAAAGAACTGCTTCAGTATAATAATAGTTAAAGTGGGAAAGCATGATAGATGTGCTAAGCTTGCATTTAAACAATGAAATTACTTTAATTTGATTATTTAGCATTGAGAACAAGCATTTATCAATGAAGTATGACTCTCTAAAATCTCACAAAACTGTCCGGTAAGGCCAGCTAATACTCAAGTATTTAGTTATTAAAGAATCTCACAGTTGGCGTTATCTCAAGGCCTTGTGTTTCTCATGTGATTTCTGTTATATTATTTTTTTCACAAAGGTATGCCATGGGATGCTGAGCAATGACAACAATGATTTACTAGCCTGCTTTTGTTTCTTCCTGTCAGGACATTTTTCACTTTGCTACATTAACATGTGCTACATACTGACACTGATCAACATGTAGTGTAGATTTCTCACTTATTTTTACTTCAATCTACGGATGGCTTTTACTTGTTAATGAAGTCATTGTGTAAAGACCTTGTTCCTTTAGCTTGAATCAAACCAAAACAATGTGCTGGTACCCTGGAGGAATCTTCCAATGTCACTTATTCATTTTCTTCTATTCTTAATCCACTGATATCAAACATATCTGTGACTTTGTGCCGATTTCTGTCACTCTTTCTGTTGCATATTTTATCCCTTCTTTCATTAATTATTAATGTCTCAAGAGCTTTCTATCACAGAATGCTAAAATCTTAATTTAAAGTATATTCTGTCTTATTTTTGGTTAAAAAGAGAGCGGGAAAATATGTCACTTTATTTAAAGTTGACATTTTATGCAAAATGCACATAAATATGTGTCCCTGGTGTGACTGGGGACCCCCCAAAGTGTGAGCTCCTCTATTTGTCTTGCTCCATCTATTTCAAAACGTGTGTAACCACAAGCAGGTCAGATTTGATGCTGGATGTGAGGACCCATGGGGTCGTAAGCCACACAGGGTCTCAGCCGGCTGGTCAAGAACCATCAATTTGCTGGTTTAAAGTCCTCGGTTGGTCAGTGTTCTTGCAGGAAACACAGAACAAAAGTATGAACCTAAGAATAAGCTCAATGTGCTACCTTCAAGCAGAAAATGCCATAACCAGACTAATTCAGAACACTTCTTTTCAGTACTTTGCTGCACACTGACATGAGAATAAAATCCCCTATGACAACTAAAATCCTAATATATGACTTCCATTCATGCAAGCATACATAGTCATTTAAGAGCATTACAGGGTTTTGCATGGCTTCCAGTATTAGCATTGTGTGTTTTTACTTAATTTTCCTGATTGTGTATTCATTAAATGATAAAGGCCGCCTCAAACTGAGGCCTGCTGTAAAAGTGATATTTGTAATACTCATGCTTTGCACTTACACATTTATGATTTATGGAAGTGGACCCTCTCTTTTTACTTTGGCTGTCATGTTCTTACGTAGCATCTCTTTTTATTTTATCATTATATTCTTGGAAATAATTCTGCATTCAAAACTTTTATGTGACATGATTTTGAGCATTTATATTTAGTTATTTCCGATTTGTCTGTCTTAGGTAGGTTTAAACCCACATAGAGTTATAAAGCCATAATTAGTCCTAGTTTAATTTTGATCTGTTGTCATTTATTATCATTTTCATTCATATTTACATACCTTCTTTATCATGATAGGGTTGCTTTTTTCATGATAACTTCTTTGAATATTTACCTCAAATAGTCCACTGTAGTATATAGTAGTAGTATATTCAAGTCGTCCACTGTTTTCTATGTATCTCCATCTGCCAATGGTAAAACAAACAATAAAAAACAGATTTTATCATGATAAAATATTAAATATAAAAATGCTAAAAACTGAAAAAGGTTCAGTCACACTAAAGTGGAGATAAACACAGCTGCACAGATGGCTTCTTACAGTTTGAGCAGATGGATGAGTTTCTTCAGCTGCTTCAAGAAAATATCACGGAACACAACAGCATAAAAAGTACATGTGAACCACATTGTGAGAGGGCTTGGGGTCGGTGATGTCTTCACATGCCTGCACACTTTTAGTTACACTGATAAAATGCCATTTTGTGGCAGCAGCTCTCTTCCAAGATCAATACAGCTTTTCCAATAGTAGAGGAGGTACAATTGAGGTTGAGGGCAGTTATTAAGTAAAAGCAGTGAAGTGGACAACCTCTAATCCAGTCAGTTGTTTGGGCAATAGAGTAAGAAAATACATGTGTTTGTGGAAAAATATACTGCACAGCTTCTTTTTTTAACACTAACAACTGTTATATGGTGCTCAACATACCTGTCAGGTGTGTTGGACTCCAATATATGGATATTACTGCTACCTCTAAACCAACAAGATCTCATGAGTGTGTCACGGCTTGTGGTAATGTAGAGAGCAAACACTTTATTGGACATACGTGTACGGCTTATAAATAAGGTTGTAGTTTCTGTGAATGAAGGCTAAAAAAATAAAACTGCTCTAGGTTTAGGGAAAAATACATAATGGTTAGACTTTTTCAAAACACAGTTTAAGGGTGCTCTCACAACCCAAAATTTAGTCAGTTTCAATCAAACTCTGGTGCGATTAAATCCTGTGGGATTATCAACATATTGCTAGAAACAGTGTAATATTTACTTTGACTGTGGTAGAAGTGCATCAAGGCTGGCCTTCTGTGGTTAAAGGTGTCTGATCGCAACATGTTTTTTCAAATTTTTGTCTGAACACCAAGGCAGGATTATAGCCAGTACAATCACATGTAATTGGGATGTGTTTACCACCAACTTTCCAACCAGAAAGGGGGGGCTCTTGATTAATTCAATCCCTTTGTCTTCAGACATGCCCCTCCACAAATCTTTTTTTTCATTTGGCCCAGTTTAATTTCTTCACTGTGAAATCAAACCGGACTAAATACCAAATTAACTAAAGTATCAATTTCACTTTGATTGGGAATAACCAAACGGACCTGGGGGGTGAAAGCACACTAAAAAGTAAAAAAAAAAAAACGCAAATTCTGACAATGAAGTAGTTACAGGGGTGATGTTAGACAGAAGTAATGTAAGACTACATCAGCAAGATGGCAGCGGACGGACAATCTTAAATGTATACGTCTTATTTTGTGCTTTGCTATGAATTGTTACTGTCACTTCACTACAGTACCTCTATCTATCTGCCAATACATGACTGGCTGCCACAGAGAAATTGTGCCGATCACGTGGGCATTTAGACATGATTGTCTGTTGCGAGGCTTCAGAAAGCTGGCGGGGTGCGCAGATTGTCTGGTCACATACAGTTTTGTTAAAACGTTCCTGGATTTCCCAACCCGAGTCAACAACCAGTTTTGAGCGGTTGCAATTGAAAATGACAGTTATCAAAGACACATCTGTTATTGCTAACTAGCAAGCAAAATGTCAAGGTAGCATGTGAATGTGTTGAGAAAGGAAAGTGTGTGTGTGTGTGTGTGTGT
>JAOWBC010000001.1:8949705-8959768 GCA_028566105.1 Hypoplectrus providencianus
GTGTGTGTGTGTGTGTGTGTGTGTGTGTGTGTGTGTGAGACACATTAGCTTGCCTGTGTCTGTAGCCAAAATGGATACAATATAGTGCATAACTTATGTAATAATACGAATTATAAAAATAATTCCTTCAACATCTTCATACAGGTTTAATATTTGTTATTTTTTCATTGAAAATAAATATTCAATTCACATTACAATACTCTTGGCTTCTGCCTCAACTGCAAAGATCCACATACAAATTTGCAATAGTACCTGAGATGTTTTTTTTCTTTCTTTTTTTCTTTCTTGGAAGTGAACCAGGCCTGAATGAACTTCAAGCCTTGGCAAAATATCCTACTTGGGCATGGCCTGGGGAGAAAACATATGACCGCTGGCTATCCAGTCGCTGTGCTGAGGTGAGCCACAAAAGGCTCTGTCACTCCATTGCCTTACCCATGCCCTTGCCCAGAGCAAAGATAGGTGAAGAACAACATCTGCAGGCACATGCCCTTCATCTAAGATGTTGGAGTGCTGCCCTGAACTACAGTGGCTTGGTGACTTTCCAATGTCTGTGACATTTCTGTTTTTTGTCCCATCATAATGTGTTTTCTCTAAACACCTGCCAGATATTCTAGTATGTCTTGGTGTGTTGAAAAAAATATACTAAATAACTTTTGAAGTTATATTACTTTATTACTTATTACTTTCTGTCACACCCTAGTTTTCTGTCAAGAATACCTTACCTGTGTATTTGCATTCAGTTATTACTGGGATGTTATATTGTAAGCAACTGGAAGACACAGATCAAGCCTATGTACTGCACATCAGTTATAAATATTGAAATGAAATGATGGATCAATTATAGTTGAGTCCACCTTTGTTGGAAAATGGCTCGCACTGAGTCCAGTACCAAGCCTCTGACTGTCTGCGTAAGGAGTGCTTGCTGTTGCCAGATCCTATGGGACCTGTATTAATTAACTGCATGTGCTGTCGCCAACAGAAACCACAGATCTTGTCAAATCAACAACCTGATTGTTACTTTAACAGAGACTGGTTTCCCCTCGAAAATGACCCAATATGTCGTTTATACCCTCTAGTGGGTGTAGTAATGATTCCCTGCCTTATACTTTATGCATCACATCTACCTATTTATGTGCCACTGCCACAATAGTCCAATAGTTGTCTTTTTATAACACCTTAACGGGAAGTTTTCTGCCCTTAACCTAGATCAGTGTTTTAGTTTAAATTCAACAAAACTGCAGCCATTTTTTTTTTTTTTTTGACGATGCTCTATACTGCGAACAGGGAACAATCATATGGGTTTGATGTCTTGTTGCTTTAACATCACTAAAACATTTAGATTAGAAAATTAATATTTTAAATATATTGGATAGTTGTGTCATCAATTTTTTCATTCTTATAACATTATAACACAAAGCAAATAACATGAGGTTAGAAAGTGCAACCAGAACCACTTGGTTAAACATCTGGGTCATGGTCTCATCTTCTTGAATAGCAAAATAAAAATAAATGAAATTAAAGCACATTCTATTCCATATAGAGTGATTATACAGTAATTCTTGATGCCTGTTTGCAGTTATAATGATGCCAAACAATTTCACTTCACATGTGGGTGTTTTCAGATAGACAGCCAGCAGTGTTTATAGTCACGCACTTAATTTAGAATTGCTCTCTGCAATGGTACAGAGGGGAGAATATAAAAGTCCCTCTTTGGAGGACTCCAAAGGTTTTTTTAATTCATCAGTTCTTCATTTGTTTCACTATTGCACTGCGACTTCTAAGACGAGGCAGCAACTGCAGCAGGGATAAGACTAATATGGAGCTGACAGATAATGCTGTGATTTGACACACTGCTTTGCAATTCAAGGGACATCCTGTGTTGATGCTTGGTCAAGGTTTAGGTGATAGGAAGTCAATGCATGTCAAAAACAAGACATGCATCAGGCTTTAGACCAAATTAGACAATACAGTCAAATTAAACACTTCAGTTTTGCAGAATGAATTTAGGAAGAGTAGGAAACATGCTTTAACAAACAGATTTGCAAGCATGTGTCTTTGTCCCATCTGAAAAGTTATTTTTATATCCAATATATGCTCCAGCATGTAGAAAACAACAAACTGTGAAGAAACAAAGATTCAATTTCAGTGTGCACACAATAAAGCCAGTCAAGTAAATAAAACATGCATAGCACATATTTCTTGTTTGTTAAGCGAAACAAGCTACAGCGGTTGCATGAGTAAAAAGGCAATTACTGTTCTCATGCTTGTTTTCAAAGCGCAGTCCAGTTTCCTCTACTTGAAGTTGTTCTCAGGTTTAAATGAAAAAAAGCGGGCACCGTAGAAAAATACGGCGAGGACATTGATATGGGCTAAGGTCTGAGCATCCAATTTCAAAACTGAAAGAAACATTTACTGCAGTCTCTTGAAACAAACAGTTGAGAGAGAAGTGGATGACTGAGCTTTGCTAAAGGCCTTTATTTTGAAAATGGTACAAGACAAAAACACAACTAAAAAAAACAGCCAAACTCTCCTGTTATTTTCCTCCACGAGGAAGACTTGAGACTTTGGTTTTAAACTGTGGATGTGCCTTTTTGTCACACTAGTGCTGAGGTCATACACAGAAACAACAGTTCATCATACTTCAAGGCACCGTAGGACTCAACTTTTGTTGATATTGAGACTGTTAATGATCAAAAAAGATCAGCATTAATACCTAAAGTTGTTGTATCCCAGGACACACCTTCAACAAGCGGAAGAAAAACAAATCTCAGCTTTTCACACATCCAAATCCCAAGTCAGAGCCTGTAAGAAAAATGCTCTGGCTTCAAGCTATCAGATGTGAGGATGCCTCAGGCAAACAGTGCGACCCCCGCTTCATCACACACCCACTGTTATGTGTGCAGCGAATGATTCATAGCAAGTGAGAATGATTTGCAGATGTGTTTTTGTCTGAAAAGCAAAACTATCCAAGCTTTTCCTTTATGCTGTCACTCAGCTTTGCCTTATCTTCCACCCTTCTTAGGATGTCAAGAAATAACAGTTCATCTACGAGTCAACAGTGGATTGAAAACAGTGTTTTTTAAGTGTCTGTTTGTGGTCCATATCATGATATGACTCTGCAGTTCATACACTATAGATAGACTATACTTTTCATTTACCATAGTTTCACCATAGTTTCTCCATTTAGCAACAGTATACGTGTGGTTGGCTGTTAACGTATGATAAATTACCTGGAGGATTAATCAAGTATGAACAGATGTCTGGATTAGACACCTCTGGCCACCAGGTGTTACCCGACATGTGGCAGAGCGTATGGTTAAGGACCAGATTAGTTTAAGTGCTGTTTTCCAAAATGCACTGTATGACGCACATCAAAACACTACATTTTTATATTGCATTTTCCATCCCTCTAAAGAGTTTCAGTGTTTCTAACAGGACTGGACTTTATTCATGGTGCTCTTTGTTTTTTGCGAGCAGGGTGGGGTGGGGGGGGCTCGTGCTATTTTGTGTGCAAGTAGTTTTACCAGTGCGAGAAGAGTGTAATTTTTACTTGTGTGTTTGTCTTTGTAAACGAGAGCGCTTTGCGGACATATCCGTTTCGCGGCAATTTGCGGCTTTTGTTTTGTCCCATGCAAATTTTTGCACATTGAGTATCCTTTGTAAGTTAATTGTTTTATTCCAATTACATCCCCAATTGCAAAGAAGGTGGGATGCAGACTTTAACCAATGAGAACAGGGTTTGTGCCACATTTGAAAACAAATGTAAACTATTTTTAACATACTTGTTTACTTCCATGACTCAGGTTTTGTGAATCAGCTTTATTTTTTTACATAGCTTATAGTAGTCAAGTCATTCTCTTTGCAGCCCTTTTTACATCTTCAAACTGTACGTGTAAATATAAACGTGGGCTATTTTGATAATTGCTCACATGGTATCATGTTTCATTCTGTGGATTCTGGTTTATTCTGCATTCTGAAATCTTGTTGGGATAAGCAGATTATCACATTGTGTTTTGTATGTTGTAGACGGTTGCAAATTTAGTGAGTTATTCCTGTCAACACCTGTTCTTATGGACATTCCAATTTCACGAAACACCACTACAAATACAGGTAGATACAGACATTGCCAGGGTTACATAGGGAGACACTAGCATTCACCAATACTTTGAGGTCTTTTCAACTAATAGAATGAAGGTGCTAGTTCAGCAGTGAAACTCCAAGCTGGAGTCATGTCCTGATGCCGCAGCAATGGTTTCCGTCTGCTGAGTAAAATTGAAAGGAAGCATACAGGCCCTCCATGTCAAAGAAAGATGAGCCTGACATCTGCAGTTCAGCAGACTTGCTCTGACCCACGCCTCTGCCTGTCCCCTTATTGCAGGCCCCCTCGACACCTGTCCAGATTAAATGTTTTTCAGTGTCTGTGAGGCAGTCTTACTGACAGAGTCGTCACTGTGTATGTGGAAACGGTGACTGTATTGCTGCTGGTGGTGGTGACCCCGAAAAAAACAATAGATTAACGTAGAAGGAATGTAAAGGGAAGTGAGTGTTTTGTATTATATCCCAGTGCTACATTTAGTTTTGGTAATGTTTTCTAAAGAGTACTGAAAATCATGCTTCTGAAAGGGCCAGAGGGCAACAACAGTCCACAGTGTGTCCAGAATTGATGGGTCACAGTACACTGTGAATGTTTGGAGCATCCTGGTGTAATACACATGTACCTGATCCTGGTTCCTTCCATCTAATCTACTTTCTGTCAGAGACCACTGTGATCAATGGTTTGTTTATTTGCCTGTGTAATAAGCAAATTATGCTAAGCGGGAGAAGTCACCTCTAGCATTAACCTGCTTACATTTTAATCAATGACTTAAGTGATTTTTATCAGAATGCCACAGGCAATGGGGTGATTGTGGCAGTTACAAACCAGAATCTGTCCTTTTTAATGTCGAAGAGACACGCTTGTGTTATTTAGGAGTTCTATCAGGGAAAGCTATTTTTCTGGAAGTCACCCATCCAAGAAACAGCATTCATCATATTTGCAATTAATGGCCTCATTTATTACAGCCACTGCAATATTTTTAGGATCATAGTTTTGTCTTGCATATTGTTTTTAGCGTCAGTTCTTTTTAAAATAGACTATTTATCTTTCCTTGCAATTTGGTAATTATCAATCATTGTAATCATTAAGTAGGAAGGTAGATTCCTGTTCCACTGGGAGTTCATTAAGCTTCTATTAAAGATATCAATATCGAGAAAAAAAGCCTTATTTAATAGAAAAACTTACCTTAATTATCTGCCCATTGTGTATATTCACAAAAAGTGTATATGCTGTGCTTGTTTGTACTGAGTTCAAAGATGGACTGAGGATTGTGAAACAGATGTACTGGGTAGTTTAACATACTGCAGAGGCTTTACTAGACCTGCTTAATGCTTATCAACATTATTTTGAAGTTGTCTTACATTTGCATTGATGTATAACCCCAAAGAGAGATGGTACCCTCTTTAAATTACAAATTAAAACAGATTGCATCAAATACAACTAGTGCGTATATGTACAAAAAACAAACAAACAACTGTATCTAAGTATGAGCATTTGCATTTGGCTTTTGGTTACTTTCAGTGTCCCAACTTTTGGAAGCAGTTGTAGATGGCGTGCTTCAAAAAAGATGCAAGTACAAACCACAAAAAAATGAGTTCTCAATATTTTTCTGATGAAACTTACTAGTCAAGAGCCATACATTTTTACTGTCACTAATTACCTGTTATGCTATCGATATGAGTGTTGGAAATGTTGAATTGTGAGCAAACTGAACCTTTTATAATTAAAGTCAACATCCATCAATCATATTCTGTCTTGGCCTATGTAATTATGTTATATGATGATATTGAGATAGCAATAATGATATTGATCATGTCTAATTATTGTTGTTTATTACTGTAATCAGTCATCTTTTTAGACACATAGCATTTACACACAAGCACTGCCACCACATTTGCATGATTGTACTCCTTACACGATTACAGTAATTACCCTGTTTTCCTTTTAGTGGTTTAGCTGCCCATCACTGTCATCGTGTTTACCTTGAGGAACACAGGTGTATCTTGTGTACATGGCAAGAAAAGATATACACAAAAAGGTAAAAAAAAAAAAAAAACAAACAATACAAACAAAAACAAACACAAGTTGCTTTTGTGATGGCATTACTTAATTCTATACAGACTGAAAAAAAAAGTTTCTGTTTCTACTACAAGTGTCTGGGGTTGTTTATCCAGTGAGTTTGGTTTTTATTGTACGTCATAAATCTGTTGGTATTGTTTGCCATCAGAGCAATGCCAAAAACAATATAGTACTTTTTTGAAAAAAAATATAAGAAACCTCCTCTTTCAAGGTTCTGCAAAGGTTTGCAGAGCACATTCAATTACAGTGGGAAAGAATTTGTGGATCAATACAGAAGGAGGAAAAAATAGTTTCAGGGCAGTAATGCCAGGAGCCCTGATCATCATTAGAAGACCGAAACCAGGCATGGCTGCCAGGGGAGAGCGAAGAAAACTCCCTGGCAGCCATTGCAGATTACATCAGTAGGATTAAGAAAAACTTGTTGTAGGTTGTGCTTGTGCCACACTTCAGCAACTATTTCTAAATCTCTGACATTGACCATCAATGCTCTAGTAAGTGTACCAGAAATGCAAGCCCACACTTCCTTAGTATTACGTCCAACATGCAAACACATCACGCTCTTACTTTGGTAGCCTGCAGCAGGGATTATCCCTGCCAGCACTGAAAGCATGTTGCTGCCGGTTGCTTTCCAGAAAACAACTAAAAAGACTGGAATTGCCTGTTTCTGCTTTCAAGTCATCAGAAGCCACAAGCCATATATAATGAGCTCTTGATTCACATGGAGCTAAAACAGAGGCAAAAGGGTAGATCAAAACAGAGTTGGAAAAAATGAATTAAGGTAAAAAAGAAAATGAATGAGGTGCTGTGGCCTGTATTTAATTTTTTGTTTTAAAGAACAGCCTTCAGTTTCCTGATGACAGGATAATTTTATTTATATAGTCAGATATCACATGTCATAAATTTGAATAATTAAGAACAGTGAACAGATTGAAAAGTTCAACATAGAAAATAAACCTATAGAAAGTATAAAGAAGAAACAAGGGAAATCAATGTAAAAATCTGCTTGGAATCCACATGAAATGATAAATATTTATAGATTCCATCATATACTGATCTATAAAGTTATGTGTACGCTTGCCAGTGCAAAATCTTAATTTATACATTTCCAATAAGGTTGAAATTTGCAAATGTCCCATCAAAGGGAATACCAATTTGTTTTCATCAACTGATTTAGAGCAAATAAATAAGCCTGCATGAACGTACTTTGTTCAGAAGATGGCAGTGTAATGTACTTAGGCTCATTCATCAATAAAAAGGAGTTCGAACAACACGTCCGCTTTGTCAACGCACAAGACAAAATGGTGAAAGTTCTTCAGGAATTGGATTCAATTGGTCAACTTTTGTTTTAGCTCATCATGACAGCCAAACAGCTTATCAGTCATGTAAACATTTTTCGCTATGTCAGAATTTATTAGAAAGAAGTTTTCCTGTTTGTGCTTTGATGAAAGTTTTATCGAAATTTGGTCTTTCCGTCAACCTTTTCACATGCGAATCAACCATAAGTGCTTAATGCAATGTATCTCATGAATGTTGATACATAGAAATGAGCCTTCCCATCAATGGTTCCCCCATTCACGTCGTGATCTAACGGTCCCTGTGCATGCCTCATGCAGCACTACGCACGACTGTCACCACAGTATTTATGTTTACCGCAATCAGACTGATTGCTTCACACCTTGCCAAAATGATGGTGACAATCAGATGTATACTCTGCCCTGGGATATCATTTGAAGATGGAAGTTTGATAGGTGAACAAGGTTTATTTATTTATTTAATTTTTTTTTTATTGTGGACTCAGCCTGCATTATGATTAAGGCTGATAATGGGGATCTGGAGTGTAATCATGAGCTGTCACTGGCTTTATTTCCAGACTGTGCTAATTCATACAATCCATATGTGCAGATGGTAAGATGTGCCACCTGAGATGAGTGGAGGAACCCGTGTTTGGCAGCCACTGTGGTGTCTCCATTGCGCCCTGACAGAACGTCTTCACTGCATTTATTTTACACACAAACTGCATATGCCTAGTTAGCGTGGTTAAAGTGGTTAATATTCGGGGAAAGGCAAGACTTTCCTGAATCCTGCAACATCCCAGCATCATTTAAGCATTTGAACAGCTGCAGAGTGCTACACGACTGACCACAAGTGTCAGCAGCTTACATTATTGGCCTCTCCTCTGAGCTCGTGGGGTTAGGGGATCTCATGGTGTCATTGAATATTAATGTAAATTCTGAAGAAGACGATTTGAGTTGGCTGGTACTTTTACAATGGAAAGGAATTCTGGAATAGTTATGGCTCAAAAGCTGAAGTATAAATGCCACTGCTTGTTTGAATATCTCTGATAAAGTGGATGTATCAGCAACATGTGGGCAGGTTTGTAGAAAACTAAGGTGCATGTAGGTTTTTGTTGATTAAAGGTCTTCATCCAATCTAATTTTATGGTTTTCAATAAAAAATATGCAATCTCAAATAACTGCGGACCACTCTTATTACCATATCTGTGTGCAAGAAGTTGGAAAAATGACTATGCAGCAGATAAAAAATAAACAGCACCCTAAATGCAAAGTAAAAATTGCAAAATATGATCACATGGGACCAATTAAACAATTTGATCATGGAAAAGTCTTGCATATAAGCTCTTCACATTGTTTTTGTATTCATCCAACTTCTGTGTTACTAAAAGTATGTGCTGCTCCTAAGCCATATAATGGCACAAAAAGCCTTGCATTTACTAAACTTATATTGATCCCCCCACATTTAATTCCTTCAATCTGGGTTCAATCTACCACCTCGATATCTGTGTCACCAATTTCCCCTGTCCCCATACTGTAGGTTCGCAGGAGTTAAAGTTTCAGTTGCTTAAAAGTTCAAAGTTTGGTCAATAAATTATTCCTTTAAATATATAAATCTTAATTTGTGCTTTTTAAGATGCCTGTGCCAATTTCAAGCCTTTTTTGTGATTATAAATGAGACCTCTGAAAAGAGGACAGGGTGCACTAACACAGAAAAAAAAGAGAAGCACATCTTTCACAACAATAGGAGGATGAACAAGCACACAGAAGGAGAGAGACAGAGACAAGAGGACAGACTGAAACGGACAGAGATCCAGATCAGCAGCATGACATTATCTTCAGACCCCAATGAGAAGAGACACATTTGTGAAGGAGCGAATTGAACTTTTTTTCCCCTTTGGCATACAGTTAGACACTGCACAAGCTGGAACTGGCATGAGTGTCGTCACTTGTCTTTGCAGTGGAAGTTTAGCAAATGGACAACAACACATTGAGCTCAAAAAGTACAGAATGAAGAAGGTACTAATTTAACAGTTTTGATCCTTCCTAGATTGGGCTCCCTTCAGTCATATATGTTACATAAAAAATCAATTCATTCTGTTTGCTTTCAAGACACGCCCTGGAAAGCAAACAGAATGAATTTAGCAAAAGCCTACTTAAATGAATGACCACGTATCATTTTAGTTTGGCCAAGGCTAGTAAACATGGCTCTGAAGCCTGTGGCTATGAAAATTAAAAAAAAATGAAACATAATTTGAATTTATTTTCATTTTAAATTAAATTTATCATTGGTGAATGTCCATAGCAAGTTCTTCCATTGTAAAAATGTGTATCTTGTGTATTACACACACACAAACACACACAAACACAAATGTGTCGGTCAACTTAAATGTACATCATATCGACAGAAGTCCTGCACCTTAACCTCTTAATTTTGCCATTTCAAGTCTAGCGTGGAGTGTCCTTTGCTAGACTAATTTTTTTGGTACCAACCTCTTAAGATATTTCATTGGTGTCCAGCCTATCATTTGCTCTTGGGTCCTTCTTACAGATTCTCAATATGACCGTTTAGTTATGATGGTTGGCTAATATGGAC
>JAOWBC010000001.1:8990104-9004530 GCA_028566105.1 Hypoplectrus providencianus
AACAAACAAACAAACAAAAAATGTCCTTTTCTTGGCTTTTTAGGAAAGCAAGATAAAGATGTCAGCATTCATTTGCCCCCACTTTGGTAAAAATAGAGCAGGAAATGGGGCAGCAAACAGGGAGAAAGGCTACCTGCAGAATCACTTTGTAAAATCTAGTGTCAGCACTAGTAATCCCAACAGGTCTCCAGAAAGCCAAGCCAGGAAGTATTACTGAGATTATTGATATTGTGAGAAATCAATGTTGGGACATTTATGCATAACTGCCTCATATTTTTGGACACTGTTTAGCTTTTTTTCTTTTTTTTTTTTTAAATGGAGATGTGCAACTATATAATGAAATACATCACAATACATTTTCAAAACCAGTTACTGAAAATGTGTAATATAGATTAAACCTCATCCTTACAAAATAAATGATTTATTATTAAATAGGCTCACAGTTACATTTTATAATAAATAAATTGCTTCTATTTGGGTTTTGCAGCAGTTATTCTAATTAATTAGTGTTGTTGAGTGTACTTGTTACTTACCACCATTACAGTGGGTTTCCTCTTAATAGATTAACAATTGCATGTCATGAGAGTCAAACCCAAAAACAAGGAATAGATCATACAAATCAGTTAAAGATAGTATAAAATCTCCACTTGAAAGTTTGAACAAGGTCCTTATCCCTTAACTTCGGTTTTGTTTAGTTGAAGTGGCCCCGGAGCTGAAAATTAGTCTAAAGAGGGGCACAGTCCCAATAAAAGTGAAATCTAAAGTCTTCAGCACTTCTTATAACTGGCAGGCACCATATAGGGCACTGTGTCACTTTTTCTCCAAGGAAAGGTCCCCTAAAGTACACTTTATCCCATTTTAATTTCTCCACTTGAAATGTAACCTATAGGGCACTTTATCACATTTTCTCCACTTAAAGGGTCAACAGAATGTTACTGTTATATTAACTCCACTGTAGGGGCACCGTAGAGGGCACTTTATCTCATTTTCTCCACTAGAAGGGCACCCTAGATGACACTTTGATACATTTTCTCCACTAGAATCATTCACAAGATGGTACTTTTTTTTACATGTTCTCCACTAGAAGGGCACCCCAGACATAACATATAACATAAATCATTTTTTTTCCTACTAGAAGAGCACCCTAGATGGCACCTCATTATATTTTCTCTACTAGAAGGGCACCCAAGAATGCTCTTTATCACATTTTCTCCACTAGAAGGGTAACCTAGAGGGCATTTATTCATGTTTTATCAGTCATAGGGGCTTCTGAGATGGCACATTTTCAGCCATTAAAATACATTAAGTTCCTTTATTGTCCTAAACCAGTCTGTTCATACATCAAGTCTAAAGATGAGCCTGTTTCTTCTTCTCCCTACATTTAATTTGCTTAATTTTTAATTTTTGTAGACAGTATTGTTTGGATCAGAGAGGAAGACATAACTAGAGACTGTAGTTCTAACTGAAATCCGATTCAGCATTAAACAAGACATTTTATTATGGTAAAGCCAAGGAAAAATGCAGAGTCATAGTGCAGCAGAGTAGTCCTGAAAAACTCTGTGTCTACGTTTGCATGTGCAGTAGAGGCATACTGCACTGTTCTGTGCTGTCAAAACTTGGTTTGTAAATGACTTTTTGCTAAAGTTTTTTTCTGTATGATGAACATGAGTAAGGGAGCTATGTCACTTACTGCACCTTATATCTTGACATATTACAAGGAGATTTTTTACATTTTTAGTGCCTGATGTTTTTTTTGCTTTACATATACAGACACACTCAGCAGACAGACAGAAGCGCAGCATTATTCTCAAACTATTTTTCTACACAACTGGGTAGGAATATACAAAGGTATCATCACTCCTGAGTACATGTAGGTTAAGGTCTAGACTTGCCCGTCGATGTGATTTATGAGAGGTTGAACATTTACACCTTGGCTTTCCCTTACTGTCTGACCAAGTCATTCATCAGGCTCCATATAATGAATGGACTTGTTCTTTGCACTGGAGCTAACAAGACGGTGGGGTCCTTAGAGTTCAGTAAAACGAGATTACAAGCACTGGTCAAGCCCAGGAAAAGGGAGCAACTCCTCCTGGAGTTGAAGCAGGAGCATGGGGCCACTGGGGAAGAAGCGGTTGGTGGTGATGAAGACAGCATTGCTGTGTGTGTTTCTGCTGTAGTCATGGTCTCCAAAGTGGCAATGCACGATCACAGAAATACTTCCTGATAGCAGACAGGAATGCCAAATCATCGACAAATTAATGAGGAAAAAAAACACTGTCATTTAAGGAAAATAATAACTACAACCCTTAACTGTTTTCTTCAGCAAACTCAGATAACCAATAATAACCAGCTTCTTAAGGGTGATAAATTTACTGATGGTTTAACATTTTTGTATTTTAAGAAGAAGTTGATTCTTATGTTTATTCACACCTGAGGGTAAGAAAGCTCGGTAAGGTATTTGGTATAATTTTAGTATCGTTAAAATGATAAAATTCTCAATTATCAGACTGTAGGCCATCTGAGATGTATTTTGCATACCTATGTCATACTTAATTGGTTTCTGAAGAAAACGTTACTTGGACCACTCCACAGAGGGGGTCAGTGGTCACTGACCTGCTGTCAAAGCACATAATCCTATTCTATCAAACTGAATCCTGCAGGGAATGGCCAACTCAGCAACCTGAGCTGTGTCAGTAAGTCTGTGTCCCATAACCTCTTTCAGAGCAATAACTGAATTAGTAAAATAAATAAATAAACTATAGGCAAGTCGTTTTCTGCAGAAAGGCTAGCTGCATTGTAACAGCAAAGAGCCCCATCCCAATCTTTTAAAGAGCTTATTTCTCCTGCCACTCACCACACTCAATAATAATAGAAAAAAACAGGAAGGCGAATAAGTAAATTTATTCATGTGACATTTTTCCAAAAACGAAATAAAGAAATTAGTCATGTCAATAATCCTTGGTAAAATACTTGATTGACCTTAGGTACAAAGCAGCTAAAAATTGTGGAGAAAATATACCTTTGCACTATTAACACAATATAATGAAATAGTACCTCTAATAGAGATGATACTGAAGCCAATAAGAGCATGCGACTACTGTATCTACTGTGTTTCTATGTATTCGTTAACTTTAGTTTGGTTTTGTCCAAATCTCAGACAGCCATGCACTGATGCCCACTGCTGCATGCCTTTAACAATGTCTCCTGCCCCCGTCTCACTCCCGCTAGCTCTGTGGGGACACGATTAAGAAGACAGGTATCCATTACCTTGAAGCAGTGCAGTACACACTAGCTCCAGGCTTTATGTCACACTCTAATATATACAAAGCCCTGTGAATCTACCCTCTTGAAATCCCCCATGCCCTTTATCTGCCAATCCCATGACTTTCATTGGCTGACTTGAAGGATGATATCCCTAATGTTCATGACAAATTAATCCACAGGGGGAAAGCCAATGACAGTGAGCTGCCAGTGGGTCATCCCTTTGGCTAAGTCTGTCATTTCACATTTGCAGGGACTCATGTGCAGGACTGCATAACTAAGCAGCATATTTGTACAACCTGAATGAAGGGGTTGGTGTCCGCACATATGTGCATTCAAATCCTAAGAAAAGGAACTAATTGGGCCGAGGTGTTACGTCTCAGAAGCAATAAAGATTCTTGAATGAATGCAGGGCTGTAGCTGGAAAGACTGCACAGGAGCACTGCATGCTGCACAACCATATTGAAATAAACCAGATATTATTTGCAGTCATATACTGAAGTAAGATCTTTGGAAAAAACTAACCTTTTTTTTTTTTTTTTTGCAAACAACCAGAATAAGACAAAAACGACCAAAATAACAGTCAGCAAATAACAGACAATTAGAAATGATATAATAATAATGATAGTCTATCATTAGACTGACATGCATTTATGCTAATTAGAATATTAAATATATATAAATGTAATTAAAAAATAACAAATTAAAATGTTCTAAATTACATGCTCGAATCAATAAAGTAACCCTTGTAATAAATAAACAAATTAACAAACAATAATGTACACTTACACATTAACTGCATGCGGCCATTTACTGTGTTCTCCATTAGTGACTGCTCATCTTCACCCCATACATTAATTTGTAGCTGATAACCCATAACACCAGCAGCATATTTTAACTTATGAGTATGTCAGAACATGAATTTGACCTCCTGCGCTGTGATGCAGCTCATTGCATGTTGTTTCAGCATTACCAGTAAAGGGCGATTTGCCTGCGTGAAAGTTATATATACCCTGTGTTCACAGAGCCGAGAAGGAGCAAATCGCTGTCGTCTGCTGAGTGCTTAGGAGTGAGAGGCGAGATGGAGCATGCAGACACAGATGCCAGGGCAGAGTGCATTTAGCTCCACGTACTGTACATCAACAGTAGCAGACAACAAGCGCGTATGTGCCTGCAGAGCAGCGTGTTTATCCGACAAAAAATCTAAAAAGCAATGGGTGCATGATGGTGGATAGTTAGTTCTACTAATATACTTGGAGGTAGGCTGGCACACAGTGAGTTCTACTGCATGGGAATCACTGCACTTTTCTTTTCACACATCTGAACCCAAACAAGGCCTCATAAAATAGACTGCTCATACCTTGCAGAAAAAAAGCTCCTGCATGGTTCAAAATTTATTCAATTTTGGCTTGTTGCTAACAGACCTGCACAACAAATAATGCTAGAGAAATTTAGGGGCTAATGTTGCATGGCAGAAACACTGTCTCATTTAAAACAACTCTGCCACTATATATTGTGCAGTCATGAACACTCTAATCACAAGATAAAGCATTTATAACAACAAAGGGCGATGCAGTTATGTTTGGCATTCATTGCTCTGCATTAAGCTGTTCCCTGCTTATCCAGCAGCCATGCTGTTGGTGTAGCAGGGGCATAATGAGCAGCAGCAGGGTAGCAACACTGTGCTGTGTTATCACTTTAAGAGCTACCATAGGCTCAAGTAGATAGGCTGGCACAGGTGGAGGCTGGGTAGGTGGAGATAAAGCTTTAACAAGCAACAGAGTGAGCAGCAGTTGGTGTGGCAAGAATGTTTTTCGAATGGATTGCGGTTTGTGTACATAGTGATCAGCTGGTAAATTAGCAACACATGATGTCTCTGTCCTGCCTGAACAAATATAATGCTCCATGAAAAGAAGTAAAGTACAGTAGTCATTTGGCAAAAAGTGAAAGCACTCAGTTTATTAAACCGTGAAACTAAAAGGCCTCAGCTGCTGTTTTATTATGATATAGGAGAAAGCTGAGAGCTGGGTGTGATCAATACATTTACTTAGATAGAGCATGTATTAAACATTAAGTGGTATTTTTTTTTGTAACATATAAAACATACTATTGCACCGTGCATCATCCCCTCGTTAAATTTTATTGTTGGCCATGCATGTGATTTTGCATGCGAGCTATCCATTAATCCAGGCACACTTAAGCGCGTATCTCTCATGGTCAAAATCTGGCTGCTCTCTCGCTCAGCAGTAACTACAAGCATGGATTGGTCTTGAACTTAGCTTTCAGGATTAATTATTCAGTGCATTTTTTGATGGACCTCTGAAACTGCTTCTCCTGTTGCAATATTAATTGCCTTGCCAAAATGTATTACAGATTTATTTTCAATCATTGAAGGGTGTCAAAACTCTACCTCCTCTCTTCCCTCTTCTCGAAAGGAAAGCAGGGAGATTACTGACCCAATGATTTTGATTTCAAAAGGGGGATGATTAGGGTGTCAACAACTTCGGGAATTTGTGCAACGTACATCATGCACTCATAAACATGCACATCCCTCGCTTATACTGTCTGTCAAGCCGCTGTGATACCAAGAGTGTCAAGCTTACAACACATTTTGACCTGAGAAGTTGCTTTGATAAGCCTGCTTTTACTGTTCTGGTGCCTTGGATTTTGTGCACAGATTGTGATTTTCTTGCATTTTAGCTTCCTGAAAGTACAATAGTACCAGCATCAAAATGTACTTAAAATATCAAATGTGAAAGTACACGTTACAATGCACAACTAGCTTCTTATTTGTTCTGAATATATTATTAGATTTGTATTATTAATGCATTTATGTATGCAGTATTTTAATGTTGTCAAGGTAGGAAAAACTTAACTGCTAACTAAACTATTGTGTTCTGTAGTTTGATTCGTACACATATATGTAGTTTTAAATTGAGTGTTTGATATATCTCGAGCTGAAAAGTAACTCAAGCTGGCAGCTTATGCAGTGGAGTAATAGGCATAACATTTGCCTCTAAATTTGAGAGAAGAAGAAGTATAAAGTTACATGTGTGAACATTTTTAGGTAAAGTACACGAAATTTTACAATAAAAAAAGAAAAGAAAAAAAGTACAGTACTTGAGTAATATTCCACCACTGGTTAAATCTAGAGAGTGACCAAAGAAAATAAAACAAAGTATGCATGTTTCATATTTTATAAAGTGACTGTATATGTGCATGACCATTAAAGTAGAAGTACTGTAAGTAGGTTAAGACAAAGCGAGTCTAAAGTTTGAAGAAAAGATTTAAAACTTGCGGAACCTGTTCTCCTCAGGGAGGTCATTTCAAAGCTATGCAGCCTTAATAGCAAAAGCAAGGTCACCCCGAGTTTTCAAATTAGATTTGGGTACAGCTAAGAGTGACCTTCCAGATGATCTCAGGCAGCAACTATGAGCTCGTAGGGACTTAAAAGCTCAGTAATATAGCTGGGAGCCAGACCAGGCAGTGTGTTAAACATCAATAGTGGAATCTCAAAATCAACCCTGAACTGTAGCTGCAACCACCGCATGGCAGCTAAAATATGTGTGATATATTTTCTCTCCCCAGCAGTTCTGGTCACAGTGTTCTGTAGCATTATTATTATTAAGACTGGGAAGGTTATGTTTTCTCAGACAGGAGTGATTAAATACAGTGTTACAGACGTAATGAAACATAATGAAATAGAATAGACATATGATGAAAAAATGGTTTAACAAGGAACATTACTATTTTTATTCAATGTAATCATACACAAGATATGAACATGGTCAGTGTCATGGGGTCAGTGCTAAAATGTAAATTATAATAATCTACACTTCATATTCTGGACATTTTAAAATGGAAATATAAACATGTAAAACAAGCTGCCGTGCACAGACATGCTGTTTGAGGAAAATTTGTAAGAATTTTGTAAATTTAGTCATTTTGTCAGTGGAAGCTTAACCAGTGGGAAGTCCATTTCCATCCATGAAAGAAAAACATTTCAGTAAGAAGACATGAAATTAGTGTGGAAGTGGTGAAAATATTTCAGACAGTGTTGGATGTACGTAAACTGGTTAAAATAAAAGACAATCATACTTCACTGAGGGAGCATGAAGGCAGAAAATCAAGTGGCCTTTCGTATTTTAACAATGTCATTAGATCAACAAAAGATAAAGATTTCTTTGTTTTGTTTTGTTTTCTTAAAAAAAACATCAACCTAACTCTGGAATCAAATATTTTTCAATTTCATAAATAACAGCACATATGAACATTTGTCAAAATGACCCATGAGTGTTTTATGGGGCATTCTGAAATAATAGCACACGCACCATTTTACATTCAGGCTTGTAAAATTCACTGTTATTGTTGTTTTTTATTGAAGACCAGTCTGGTAACTTTGGATCACTTACACTTGTAGCATGACAAGCCACATAAAAAATTACTATAATCTTTGGTGTCCTATTCCAATTACAATGACATGCTATATTTATTAAATGGACACTGTTTGGAAAAGGAGCCATTGCAAACTGTCATCCAAAAAATGATATATAAATATATATACCCAAGGTTTGAATCATCCATTTAGGGAAAAAAATAATCTCACTTGCAGCAAGTGGAGAAAATTCCTTTGCTGAAAACTGTTATAAAATTAAACAGATTAACTAGGGCACTGTTTCTGGAAAGAAAACTGCTTAATAATTACATTTATTAGAATTATTTTGTTCTTTCCAGGGCTCTAACGACGACTGTAGATATGGCGGGAGGTTTTTTTTTGTTTTCTGACATTTTTGAGGTTGTCAAGTGTTTCACTACACTTCCACTAAACTGATCAACACTTGAGAAACGATTTCCTATGAAGTGTTTGGTTGGAAAAATGAGCTAAGATATTTCAAGTATTTTAAATGTCTATTCTAGCAAAGGGCCTTGCTCATGCGTGGCATGTTTTCCGACTATATGGGCGTTCATGAGTAATGTCTTTTCAGCTTTTTGGTGAGCTGTATTGTGTTGTTGGTTTGAATTTATATCAAGTGCCCTTGTGTACGATACTACAAACAACATAGTGTGAAATGTCGGGAAAGGTTCACTGGAAATGATGCATAATAAATGTTTTAATCCCCAACCTAAATTATGCTGAGGTGGCCTATTCATAATATAAAGTCAGTAGAATGGATTTTTTTTGTTTTTTTCTTTTATGGGGGGGGGGGTTTGTGTCTTTCCTTAATGCACTCAGTATTCACTCACTCGACTGAGTTGGCCTTTTCAGCTAGGTATTGCCATTAAAACAACATGGGCCTGAAGTCAACCTCAGGTAAACCCTTTCTTAAGTTTCTAAAACTGTCAACCTTTTATATGGAAAAAGGACAACAATAAGTGCTGATCTCTGCAGTCTCCAGGAATACTAATAGGAGAAAGTAATTTATTCATATGAGAAGCGAGAGTATTGTGATCCAGATATCATTAGGCAGCTAAAGAATAGTGTCAACTGCTCCAGTATTCTCCTGACAGAGGTCTTAAGTGTTTGGTTTCACGCCTGAGAAATACAGTGCATATATCGCCTGACCCTGACTGCACTGATGAATCATGCAGCACTGTAACAAAATGTATCCTGGGACCCGTGTTAACAAGGAGAGTGAGGCCAACATGGAACACAAGTAACATAACCTTATGCTTAGCATTAACAATTAAATAACAGATGCCAATGGGATTTGCTCCCCTACTTCCCACACAACAGTGAGCACAAGACAGAAAGAGGGAGAGTATTATTAAAGAATAAAACTATGTCCCTGGCTTTTCATGCAGAATCAGGGAAAATTCAAAAGTTTTGGTTACTGGTCTATAAACTGTCAAAAGGTTAAATACAGACTGTAACATTGCAGTACTCTCAGTTTAGACTGAATTTTTTAGATTAACTAGTAATAAAACTGTACTCTTTGTATCTTAGCAACTGATGTGTTAACAGTGAATTTACACTAAGGGTAGAGCAAAAGTATATAAGATCTCAGTTTCTGAACCACAGAAAAATGGTTTATTAAACACCATGACAAATTTGAATCAGAAAACACATCACCCAATTAAAAACATTTGATTTTAAAATAGTGAGAAAATTAGGCGCTGTGTCCGCTGAAGCCGCCGAAACCTGATATCTGATATCCAACTTCTCCGGTGACTTCCTGCTGCTAGCCAGCATTGCTAAAGATTTACATTTTGTTGGATGTGGGGTTGTAATTTGGAGACAGTGTATCATTGTGCCATGATTTTAGACAGTCCAAAAAAATCCTGAACACAAAATGGAGAAAAAAAAATGTCGTATGTAGTTTGAAGACATTTCTAATGTTTTTCACTATTTTGTACCTTGTAAAATATGATTTAATACAATCTCTCTTTTTTACTTCACCTTGAATAATCTTTAATAAGCTTTTTATATTTATAGCTGAAGGGAAGCCATATTTGGTATGTTCCCTGGAGCACTGACTTTAATTTTGTAACTGGTTACCAATTTCTAACCCCATGACTCTGGCTCTTTAGGCTTTCTGAATTACCTGTACTTTGAACCTGCATAAAACTATTTTGATAATCCTGTTACAAAAAAACAAATAAATCCAGCAAAACAAGATATAATCTGGTAGTAACTTTTGCCAGTAAAAAAAAAATGTGTTTACAGGCTTGTGGTTTCCAACTGTTTCCAGTCTTTATGCCAAAATAAACTCACAAACCAACTTTCCCAAAATGTCAAACCACTCCTTTTTTAAATTAAACGGTGCTAGATATTTCCAAATAAAACCTTCACTGAGGATAAAGCACATGCTGAGATTGTTAATTTGGATGTCAGCACACAGTGATAGAGTATCTTTTCCTTCAGTTTCTCTAATTCCAGGCTCCAGCTGTTATGGCGAAGTGTTACAAATGCCTCATAAATGTATGAGTGAATATGTGTGTATCTCTGTGTCAGTGTGACTGAGTGTAATTGTGTGCCTGACTAGTTATATTTGGTTTATTGTGTCGTGTGCGTGTGCGTGCGCCTGTGTACTTGGCAAAGAGAGAGTAGCAGTCACAGGTCTGTTAAAGCAAGCAGCGAGTTCACATGAGTGAGCTATCTCTCATGCAAATCACTACACAGTGTACAAATTCAGTGAACATTTACAATAAGCAGTGAGTACCTGAAACATTCTGCATGCCTTTCCAGGATTGAAAAGCTTTGACTTCTCTACAGGCTGCACTGACTGCAGTTACTGGAACTTACCTCTGTTTTCATGTGAATTCCATTCTGCATATAAACCTGGCAACACCTTACAGAAACACTGTAGAGTTATTTTTGAGGGGGAAAAAAATGTCAAATTAAGTTGGTATAAACCATTTTTTTACCCACTGCAGTGACAACTGGATTCTTTTTTGGTTTAATCCCTCTTCCCCAGTAGAACTTCCCAAAATGATGCAGTATTGTGTCTAAGAAACATTATTTAGAATGGCTTAACAATGCTTCGCCCCTGGCCTCCTTGGTCTACTCAATCACCATCACCTGATTACAAATGAACACAACATTGATACACAGCCATGGGTCCCAAAGACTCATGTTTCAGGATCTGATTAGCTTTGATGTTAATGAGAGCTTTGCCTCTATTGCTAACCCCCAAGGTGTCTGGATGAAGCCCTCCATCATCCTCTGTTGGATTCTGACACCCCTGCCCAGATGGTGGTGCAGTCTCACCCCTCTCCGTCTTTTTTTTTTTGTTTTTTATTCACATGCTAAATACACCAATGGAGTGTTGCCCCTGGGTGTTGACAGTGCATATGGACACCATGAATACCTGCCTGATCTCATTATAAGAGACACACACACACAACTTGGTAACAAAGGAGAGGAAACATGGTATGTGAACAGCTGGCCTCCCATCCTCCCTTCATCTAAAACCCTTCTCACGGTTGATTTAATTGATAAATTGATTTGTCTTCTAACCATTGACCAAGAGTTGAAAACAGTGTATACGGGTTTAATGTGCTATCGTATCCAGCCATACTGCTTTTTACACGCTGATTTTAAACTTTATGCCACTTGATAGATTCTTTTATCCAAGTTGGCTGATGGTACAGTTGTTTAGTGTTACTTTTTCCAGAAGGAGTCAAAAGAAAACATATGGTACATGGATAACAGCAGGTGAATGTACAACTCCCCAAAGGCTTTTGCCCATCACTGTGTCGAGCTCCAAGCCTGTTCCCTCTCTTCCTGCCATAATTCATCCATATCCAATATAAACAAGTTTATTGTAGAAAACCTGAAAAGCCCACAAGAAATAGTCTAAAATTTTGGGCAGCATCATGGCTTTATATAATAAGTTATCATTATTATATAACACTCTCCAAAACTGCACCTACAACGTGATTTACCAATACAAAATACAATAAAAAATGTCCAGTAGAGACAGTATATAATCACATCACATAGGAATAGAATAAGGTGCCAATCTATAGAAATCACTTCAGATATTTCAATTCATGTCTTATTCAGCACACGTACAACAGGCGGGTCAGGCGGAGACAGAATATTTCAAACAGCAACAGTAACAGTGCAATGCTGCACAGAGCCAATTACAAAGACTCAAGTGTGTGAAAGTACTTAACTAAAAACAAAGACAGCAGTGTGACTATTTTCAGCTGATTTCCTCTTTTTATTGGAAGTATCTGTTCTGTATCAGCTGTACCGTTCTTATAATTCAAGGTCAGAAAACATCTCTCTGTGAGATTGATCATCATGAGCATAATGACACCAGATCAGTACTTTTTAACTACAGTCAAATCCCCTACCTAGGCAAGTAAAACATGTATAAGCCAACCTTTCCAGGGTTTTGTATTAAGACTGTCTCAGCGCTAATTCCCAGCCTTACCTTTGTAATATTCCTAATGAGCCCCTAAGCCCTGAGATCCCTCGTTCTGCTGTGTTCCACGTTCCCTTTGATCCTGACGATCCCTTTCCCAGCATCCTCGGGGGGTCCGCGCATGGTGATACCTGACTGCGTGGTGCTAATGCATCGAATATTCATCCACACCCCTCCGTCTGCACTATCTGTCCTCCACGACAGGAAAAAGTCAAATGCAGTTTTAGAATATTTCAAGGGGAAAATTCCATGTCAAGGCTCTGGCATGACATGAAACAGTAAATAGAAAGTGACATTCACTCAGATTCTTGTTGTTCCTGGTTCTGGTGACGGGTTTGTTGGTGAGTAGTCAATGTTGTTTGATTATACACTACAGTTGCCTGTGATTACTTTTTTATAGTAACAGCTCTAAGACCCCTGAGCAAACAAGCATGAGCTGCTCTACTGGGTCTGAGGAAGCCGTTACAACTGAGGCAAGGCAACTTCCTACGGTGAGGGTAGTATCCTTAGTTGTTGATGTGTGGTTGTAATGTAATGTGTGGCTATATAGTTGCTGTATGCCTTCAATCAAGAAGCACTAGTCACACTTTGTTAGAGACCGAGACTGTCCATTCCATGTCCATTAGAGATTTTTAATTCCCTTGAAACCAACATATTTTTTTTTATCTTAGGAAAAAAATCTGATCTGATTTTTAAATCAGCTGCAGCATGTCTGGAAGTTTGGTGCTTTTTTTTCTATTCGCCAAGAGTTGAAAAAAGGTTCCACTTGGGTGAAAGTCCGCTGTTTGTTCTAACCAGCCCAAAGTGTGGCATCCATTTAAACCATGCATCGCTGTCAATGACCAATGTTATGTCATCAGGATGGAAAAAGAACAGACAGTCTAAAATATAAATAAGTTGTATTTTTTCCTGCCAGTACAAATGCCCTATACTGTTGTTGAGGGGAGAGCAGTCTGGAAATAACAGATTAAGGAAAGTGTTAGTTTTAGATTTTTTTTTAAATATTTATCTATCTTTTTTTTTTTTTTTTTTTTTTTTTTTTTACTGAATGTTGTAGATTTTCAACAACAAATACATGTCTGGTTTATAAAGCTAGTCCATTTATGCTGTGTAGCATAAAAAACAGTCTTTAGCAGTAATCTGGCTTTCCTATGCTTTGGAAAATACCAATAAACAAGGAAATTGTAAAAATTGTTGCAGCCAGTGAACAGAAGGCCACATGAAATGCAGATTTTAATTGCAATCAGTTGCTCTTCATTGATGTAGCCACTGTATTCCTAGTCAGTAGCTTCCACTGCACAAAGAGTAAGCACTGGTATTGCATGAAAAACATAAATTGCTGGGAATGACCTCTACAAGTCAGTAATGTCACTTGGGCTGCCACCCACTGATAAAAATATCAGGACTTCATGTTGTAAAATTGATTTGAAATAAACTGTAAACTTTCTGTGTACAGTTTGATTCTTGGCTTTTCGCTGCACTCTGTTGTGTTGATCTGCTGCCATTCATGAGCATTCAACTTTTCATTTAGAAGCGCTTGTTCACACAGTTTATGTTGTGTATCGGTGTATATCAGTGTATTGTGTATTCATCTTTATACCTTATGCTCCCACTTCTGCCCAATAGATGTACTCGGCAAGCTCCCTGTCTTGAATCAGCTCATTAGCGTTGGAGTATATATGTCATTTGTCAGATAGTCTGGGTTGCTTTCTTGCTCTTAGTGTTCTTGCCGCTGAGGTTGCCTTGCCTGTTCTTAGTTACCTGTTACCTCTCTGTATCCCTGTTGCCAACTCTATGCTTGAACAACAAACAACTAAAAAGCCTTTTAACCTCAGCTGTCCAACCTGAGACTTTTGGGTCCAATGCCTGTCCATGATTGTTGCAGTGCGAATCCTCAACCAAAGGCACTGCAGCTAACCTTGTGCTGCGCGAGGCAGAGACTCTCATTTAGCCCGCTGTAATGTATCGTATCAACCTTGCCCAGACATTGCACCCTTGAACATACAGGCCCTTTCTTTTTTTTCAAATCTTGTTCAGGATGGCATTGGAGTATTAGGGGCAATGAGAGAAAACTTGGAAATAAGCATAATACCACTGTGATATATTGCAGTAAATCACATTTGTCATCCATAACTGATCATCAAAGAAACTTGGGGGTTCAAAGTTGTTCTGTAGTTGTTTATCTAAAGCTATTGAAGTCCATGCCGGTATTACAAAGTCCATTTATAGCTGTATTTGTTGTGCTATGCCACAGACACTACCTATACTTTAAATGTTGCTGGTGGGATATAC
>JAOWBC010000001.1:9010091-9021361 GCA_028566105.1 Hypoplectrus providencianus
ATATATTAGGCTATAGCCAAAACAAATTCATAAGGACCCTATGTTAATGCTGTTTATTGGTCAGTTTTTGATTTATATTTGTAGTTCTTCAGTTGAAGCTGAAATATAAAATTCAGCTTGAACGAAATTGTTAAATTGATATAAAGTTAACCTTTCAATAACTGGTTTATAAATTGTTCAGATCAGTCTAGACTTACTGTTGGCCAACAGGTAGACTAGCCCATTAGGAAAATCTCCTTTTATTCCAACTTGATATATGATTTTGTCCTTTGTTTTGTGCTCTATGTAGACATTGGGTCATCTGCATGCTCTCCTTGAAAGATACTTGAAAGAAGGTAGAAGGTACTCACTGATTATGATGGGCCTTGTATAAACAACATATCTACTTAGCTAGATTAAGATGGCATTTAGGGTCACGTCCTTCATGAAAGATAGATAATCGAAGCACATTTTATAAATGCCTAATTGAGCAAAATAAAGAAGCTGAACCCCAAATCACCTCTTGTAAAGGTAATCTGGGTTGTTTACAGCCTACCTTGACATCTACCGGCACTGAACACTTGCACTTACTTTGAAAGAGATCCTCAGGTCTCAAATTCATCATCATCATTATGTAACTTGCTGCATTTTCTATTTAAGCCTGTCGATCATTCTGTTAAAGATGCCAGCAGCACAGGGATACAACTATTTCCACTCCCACCGGGTTGAATATATCAGGAATCCAGTCAGAGCTACTTGCTGATGGCAAATATCATTATCTTGATTTATGTGGTCGATACTGTGATCACTGTAAGGCTATTGACATGATAACTCATTGACTTTGGAAACATTATGCATTCATTCACTGAACTCAAAAAAAGGAATGGAAAAAAAATTGATTTTTAACAATAAATTCCTTGAACTTGAAATATAATTCAACTGAAGCACATCACTCATATACAGATTATGTATTGCAATATCATGATTTTCAAGGACACATGGAGAAAAATTGCACTTTGAGAAAACAAAACCATCATTGTGAAAGGAACATGAAGTCGTTGAACTAGGTCTCTTGTTTCATAATTGTTAAAACAAAAAAAAAGTTTATCGCACTGCCTGAAAGAAAAAGCAAGCATTTTCTTCTGATAAATACAAACTTTATTGCAAAAAGTATACATGGAATGCGCAAAGACAAAGTTAGTTCATTTGAAAGCATGGTGTGCTGACAGTCCACAGCATACCTATCCAGTGTTAAAACAAGACTGGTGCAGGGTCCAATTTTGGCTACGGATGCATGGAACTTGTAACCCTCTGTTTTCTGAGATACATGAAAAATCCAGACTTCTGCTTATCTGGTGAAATTTCATAGTAGCTCAAAGACAGTCCAACAAAGACGAGCAAGACCACAGGTCAACAATGGTACCCCCACCTTCATCCAAAAGACTAAAATTGCTAACAGATGTTTAATAGCGAACACACACAGCACATTTCAAACAATCAAAGGGGTCCTGAGACTGTACTGCTTTTACAACAGAAACATCAAAGAAGCGCTCAGCAGCTGATGTGGCAGAACTCAAGGGGAAGGTGTGGAATACATTACATCAATATGCAGAGATGCGACTAGTGAAGGCAGTGTCTGCTAAAAGAGGGAGTTTCTATACTGTACACGTTCCACTGTGAAAACAACTGATACCTTGTTTGACACCACGGATAACATTTCAGCATTTCTAAATTAGATAAATCAATTGTGGCATGGCATTTTTTTATTGGGTTACTCGCAATTTAAAACAGTCATAATCTCACTATGACTGTTACTATCATCACTGTTACAAAGTTTCCCCTTTTGGTCAGACAATTCTGAGTATGAGAAGTGTTTTTTTCTGTACCTAAAATATCTAAATTTAATTTCTGAATAAATGAACTGTATAGAAATCTATTACTACCTGTCTCCTGCTTCTGATGTGTAATTCAACAATGAACTCGGTGGCAGGAGGCAGGGTGGTATAGTGTACCCAGAGATGGTGCACCAAGCAGGATGTCTGCATGCTTCTGCCCCACTGATGTGTCCTTGAACATGACACTTTATCTGTACAAGCTTTGCGTATAAATCTGACCGTGGAGTCTGATCTATTCATGCAGGGGCAAATCAATAAACTATCAAATTGTTTTTTTATGGCAGTAAAGTTTTTGTAATGTTTGACAGTACCATAATCTCAGCAACAACTGTAATCCTCCAAATGAATGCACAGTATGAAATAAGTCAGATACCTTCTGCATGAATACAGTACAATTCCCTTTATGATAATTAAGAAAATAAATGAATGCACAAGCAGGTGATGAGGTTCTCCTCTCCCATGGGACACTGGACAAAAATGCAAATCAAATATTATAAATCCACACATTCATTAGATGGCATAACTTTATCCATGGGGATAAACATTTTTTAAATTGATAGTGTTGCCTCTCGGGGGTGGGGTGGTGAGTTGCTAGGCCTGGTCAGATATGGAGCCATCCAGCCAATCCCCTTCTACCAGTAAATTGCTCCATGTGATATCTTTTGAAAAATATGTTATTATTTTCCATCGGATAACCTATGAAGGTCCATCTTTATGCCTGCAGATGACCTGAACCTATTTAGGCAACAAAATTACTTGGATATGTATTTAAGTATGTATGTTTAAAACGAATATCTTTATTATGTAATTTGATGTTAACAAATGATAAGTGCTTTGTTAATATTCTGAATGCCGTGCAAAAAATAGGACAGGAACAGTGGTGTCCTGGGTGAAGGTCCTCTGTTTGTTTGACCCATAAGTCCATTCTGTCCCTCTCGCTGCACAGACTTTGTAGCTCTTTATACATTACCTGACTTTGTACTTTGAGGTCTCATGACGCTTATTGTAGTGAAATTATACTGACTTACTTTTTGTAGGAATAAGTTCAAAGACTGAATGAACCTCATCTATCGTGTTGGCATCCTTATGTCAAAAATGGTAACACATTTTTTTTTGTCCTGCAGGATCTTAGTATTGCTGATGTATTGCTTGTGTGATAGTTTTTATGTAACATATTCACAGGCGAGTTTCCCATTTTTGTCCTGTATCAGTCACATCCCTGGTGTGTAAAGGCCTCTACTCTTTTAATAGAAACCTGTTCATAATCTTAAACATAATATGCTAATGACAAATATTCATGTCAAAATATAAGAGGAATCCTTTACCCCACTCAAACATATTCTTTGTGATACATGGCCGTGTCTGTGAGAGTGTTCATGTTTTTTTTTTTTGTTTTTTTTTGCAGTTAGGTGAGAATTAGTGTTTACACAGATGGTCAATTTGGTTTGGAACAGAAGGAGTAAGGTAGAATGGCTATTACTGTGAAACATTAATGGTAAATGGTGAATTAATGGTGCACAGTTTGGGATTGAAAACTACAATAAAACAGTGGCTAATGAAAAGGATCTGTTCAGCTCAGGTGGCTTGGTGATCATGCTATCTGCATGAAAATGCAGTATATCGTTGTTGTAATGTTAGTCAAACCTTCGGTGTCCCTTTTTTAAGAATCATTGAAATTAATTGAAATTATAACCCATGCAATTACTCTAATACCAACCCGAGGAAATGTTTAGTCAGACTACTGGAAGTTTGTGTAAATGGGGAAAAAGAAGACATGAAGCATAAAAATATGCTCCTGATCACATCTATGTGCCCATAGGCCTATTACTGGATTGTTGAAAAGTATGAGCTGGATGACTATAAAACACTGCTAAGGCAGCATCTGTGTAGACTCACCATTAGACCCAACTCTGGATGTCAATCATAACCCAAATCCTAAACCTAAACTCTTGTCCTGGAATAACCCAGAATTAAGTGGGCCAAAACAAGGAGTACTCAGCTCTTCTCCGAGCATGACACATATCCAATCCCTGTATGCCAATGTATGGTTTTTGCTCATCACAGGTAAATAACTGTAGGCCAGTTGTCTTTTCTGATGAACAGATGAGTCAGATAGCACAAGCACAGCAAAGCATAGGCCTAATTATCCTCCACTGCACCAAGCTGCAGTTGTCTTTGGCTGTAAACAGCGCAATCAGGGAGGCAGCAATGTGGAACACATCAGAGGTTCCTCACTCAGACTCCCAGGTGAGTTTGAATCTGTCTGTGATGGACATAAATGAAGAGAGGGGTAGGCAGAAAATGGAGTTGAGCAGAGAAGGTGGGGACTTGCAAATAGCATAATAGAAAATATTATTGAAATGTTTGCTGCCTATCTCCTGAAAATTGCTTTAAAATCAATCCCACCTCTTAAGGGAACAGTTCAGCAATTTGGGAAATATTTGTTTGTTGATTTACCCTGCCTTTAGATGGAAAGATCCATATCAATTTCATCTCTGTTGCTCCAGTGCGAAGATACGACTGGGACATGCGCCTAGCTTAGCAAACTTGAATGGGAAGCAGGGAAACTGCTGCTGTAGCTTCATAAAAATAAATTAAACAAATCCCTGAAAAAGAAAAAAAAAATCTGAACATGTTTTATTCAGATTTCTTTCACCAAGACACTGATACCTGTGGGTTTGGTTTACCAAAGAGTAACCACTCTCCAAACCTAGCAGCACCACTGACTGTGCAATTTCTGCCAACAGTAGATGTTGGTCCAAGCATTGATCAAAGAAATAACTGGTGTTAAAATCACAATGTTTTGTTTCTACATTTTGAGGTTTACAGTTGTTCAAACCCGGCATGCTCACACACCACTCTTACATCAGTTTAACCTAAAATACAACTGCACTATTTCCCTTCATCCCCTTTTTTGGCAACAATATCCAAATGTCTTTACTCACTTCTAGCAAACCATGCACTAATACATCAAAAGAAAATAAGTCGTGCATGTTATGGTTTTAATTGCATTATTCACTACTCAAATGACCCTTTTGTGACTTCAACAACTGAATTCGACCCACTGCAGATACAGATTTCTGTCCAATCACCCACCATAACAAAGGAAAGCAGTAGTCTGTAAAATTAAGGCCTAAGTGTTTTTGCCTTTAGTTTTTGTGATATAAATGTTGTTTTTTATTATCAACAATGGAACCTTATTGAAATATGTACTGTATTTATTTAGTGTTAATTAGCTGGTACAGCATTATACCACAAACAGTCAGTTCTACAAGCCTGTCTGGAAACTCAGCTCTTTTTCTTTAGTTATTATATGAACACAACACTTTTTTTTTAAACACAAAGGCTTTGATAGGTACTCCTCACCTGTCAATTGAACGAAACACACAACTTTTAATTCATAATGGATTATTCTGTTGCTACTTCCTTCCCAGTCTGCTGTGAAAGTGACTGTGAGGTTAAGCTCTGACAGAAATGTGCTCGGCTCACTTTCCCATGATATGGCAGCAGCTTTCTCATAGATGATGCAGCACAGCGAGTGTGGCAACTGTTTGATGTGAATGTTTGCTGTAAGTATCAGTTCTAATGATACTGCTGTAAGTGTTTCTTCTAATGAAGCTGCTTCTGTTCAGACTAAAACTTTAGCGAACACCATCTGCTTTCCCAAGCCCTTGAACGTCACATGGGACCACGCAGTTATTCATACAAAGTGTACGGCTATGTGATGTTAGTGTAGTTGAGGAGCACAGTGTATTGAGTCGTGTGATGTGTCTGCAGTATTGGAATTGAGTCAAATAGTAATTACTTAGCATAAGCAGACAATCATCTATCTACTCACTCCATTTAGGGAAAGGTTCAGTTACAGACTCTGTGGATTTTGGTTGTTTTGAAGCACCAGAGGGTATCAGTTTAAACCAAAATGAATATAACAATGCAACAGAGAGGTAGTGTGGTGTCATTTAGCCCAACATTTCTGACAGCGATGTAACAATTCCATCAATATTACTGACTTCACTGCTATAGCTGTTGAAGGGAAATGATCCAGTCTAAAGAATAACAACAAACACTTTGGGGGGATGAGTTTATTGAAAAATATCCTGCAAGAATTGTTCATTAAATCTGAATGTGTCTGTCTGAGAAAATATCTGGATCCAAAAAGGAATTCAATTCACTACCAACATATCCATGTGACCCATGTCAGGGTAGCCAAGTGCAATTAGAGAGAGTAAATACGACTGACAGAGTTTGAGATATATCACTGGCCTACCTCACAATGCAGGATTAACCTAGTAATCCTTTTAAGTTTTCCCATTTTCTGTAACAGTGCAGCAGATTGCTGATCCCATCTTCAGGAACAGGTGGAGTTTTTTGAAGACATGGTTAATGAGGGTTACATTTGACAGATTATCGTCCACTCACTCTTGTTTATCTGGAGAAATATCTGTAATTGGCCGATTAAACCAATAACTTCCTACTTGTCAAAAAATAAATTTTAGCTCCTGGGTGTGAATGAGAGTTTGTGTTTCAAAATGGACTTAAATTCTTCAGTTTGTTTCTGCCAGGCACCACTATTGTCCAGTCCAACTCTAAGGTTGGTTGTTGGCACCAGCTACAGTGGTTGGTTAAAACCCTTCTAATGGTTATCCGTTCTAGTATCCTTGCTATAATTACATACTTGGAGCCATGTGGCATTTTTCAGTGCAGAGTTGATTGGCACTTTGAAATTGTTGCAAAACCAGTTGAGTCAAGGCCACTTTGGTTGTCAAGCGACTGCAGTGTATATAGGCTTTATGTTGTGATTAAGGTTATTTTCTTCGGTTTTCTTCTGCTCTTTGACTCTCCGAGCCTGCTCGTCCTTCACTGACACACATCTTTACCTTAGCTGACAGAGAGTTTGTGTTCTGCTCACCTTTGTCATAATGATGAAAACTGTTACAGAGAATAATGCTGCATATTGTATTTAGGAATAGTTCAAGGCCGTCCATGCTGCCATTTCATTACATCCAAGCTCTCCCACTCCCGCCCCCTGGTGGCATGACTGCTTTGCCTTGTCTCTGGCAACCACAATTGAACAAAATAAAAACAGAAACGATTGCTCAACTCTACTTTTCACCTTAGCCACAAGCTGGTCTGACACATTTTTTTATTGTGTGTCTGTGAGAATGTTTGTGCGAAACCACTGAATTGCAGTGACATGCATATTTAGAAACCTTCTGTCATGGGATGGGATATTTATTGGAATCCCAGGACAGAGATGTAGTGTATCTACTATACTGAAACAAGCTGAAAATGAGCTGACATACATCTCCAGAGTTAGCACTGTTAAGCACAGCAGGATGTGAGTACACTTAAGCAAAAGGTTAAGGTGGAGAGCAGGGTGAAAACATACTTTTGAAAAATGTGTGTTGCTGGAGTTACTTTGACAGACACACTACAAGGCAACAGCATTCAAACATGACAAAACACAGCTACTCAGTGATGTCAGGTCCAGCGCCGGTGCTTTTTCCGACTGTTATTTTTGTGCCATTGCAATCTATTGAATTATTTATAGTAAGCAGTGGCATTTTTTATTCCATGTCCATACTTCTTCCTGTATACGGCTTCACTCAGCACTCAAGTATTAACCAGCAAAAACAGAATCCTTTCCTTTTTTCTTTTCTTGTCATGTATGTCTAACCCTTCCAGCGTACTCTTGCTATCTGATATTTTTCTCTCAAACTCCCCAGCCACATCTCAACCATACACACCTTCTGTCTTCACAGTTGTCTATCCCTAATAGGTTGACAGGTCTGTGGCAGAAGATGCTGCTTGATTTATTGGGTGCTCCAGGTTCTAGTGGTGCATGTCTGACTTGCATCTTCTTAGGAAGACATTTAGCTGTTTCTTATCTCTCTCAAGTGTCCTCTGTACCACACGTGCACAAGTATCAAAGTAACGTTTTTATTTTGATTATTATTATGTTATGAATTCTGTGAGCTGAGTTTGACGCACAACATCGTCTAAAATACCAAAAAGTCAAGGACGGAAACTCACATGTTTGACATTAATCATTTAAATGTGAATGTTATATTTTTACATAAATAAATATTTCAGGGAAGGGAACATTTTGTCAAGAAAGAGTGTCTGTAGTTACCGAACCCTGTCATACAAAGGAGGAGATAGCAAGCAACTCAAGCCTAAGTGTGTGCTGATGGCTGAAGACCCTGCCTTTTCTCATTGAAAAACCCGCTGGTTGGAACTAGTATTCCGAGTCAACGGCATCTTTTTCGACAGAAACCTGACATTGCGGTAAGCTTAAGTGCTGCTCTGCGTTTTCTGGTTTTCATGCACAATGACTCCTTGGGGCCCCAGCACTAAAAGCCATTAGCGCTCCCAGTGGTGTAAAACTTGCATGAATCTATAAATCTTTCAAGGCAGTGGATTGAATTTGTACTCCTGATAAAGGATAGATTTTGGATGAACATTGCTGCAGCTGAGTCAAGCTGCCAGCAGCACAGGCTCTGATGTTTATTAAAGCAGTAAAAGAACATGAAAACTTCATTCTCTTAGGATTTGTTATTCAAACACTGCAAAAGCCTCTTCAATGGATGGATCTTTAGCAGAGAAGGGAATCTATCCATTGTATCATCTAAAATATTTAGATGTCACATTTGCATTTGCATGGAGTAAGTTTTTTTTTTTTTTTATACAGCTGTTCTGTCTTGAAATTTCAGTTCAACAGAATCATAAAATGTTGAAAACAACCACTCGTACTCATGTCTATTTCACTATACAAGGATGTTCCACATATTGGCCTAAGAGCATGTATTTCACCAGGATGTTCATCTTCAACTAACAATCTGTTCTCTGTAATATCCGTTTGCTGTACTTTTAAGGTTACCTCTTGTATCATAAAGGGGCTGGGAGAGAGGCTGCATGGTGTTTATGCCAAACTGTGAAGGACAGTAGGAGGGGCAGACAAATAGGGAGGTGGGAATCCAATCGCCCAGCACAAGGGCGAATTATCTGACCAAGGTGCTGAGAGTGGGGTGTCTTCAGCCACTAATTGATAAGAGCCTTCTATCTTTAGTAAGCAGCAGTGTTTGGCTCAGGACATCAAAACCTTGGCTGTGGCTGAAAGGCTTGTTGTGTCCCACTCCCTCCTTATCCTGGGCTATCGGGGGAGGGTAAGAGTCAGGATGTCACCTTGCCAGGGGGTGACTTCTCTACTTTCCTGCCTGAAACATTGGAGTTGTTTTTCGCTAATTTGAATTCAAGCCTACTGCTGCGTTATTTCCATGATAGGAATGGGTTATAGCACCTGGTGTAGAGTGTCTTTTTTTTTTTTTCTCTCTCGCCATGATTTGATCGCAGAAACGAATCAAACAAAACCGTGACCTTGTGAAGTTTTTCGGTTATGAGATAATTAGCCAAAATACGAAGTGAAAACCTGTTGAAGAAATGTGTTATTCAATAAGTTTCTTAAAATATGAGATTTTTAAAACAATATTGACAAATAATCTACAGGAATCAGAATCAGAATTAGTCAGAAATACTTTATTGGGGAAGGAAGTAGGAAGTAATTCTGTCAATGAAATAAAAGCAAAAAAAAAAAAAAAAAAATTCAATAACCATACAACAATATAAAATATAAATGCAAGTCTTAAGTAAATAAGATATGTAAAAATAAAATAGAAGAATTCTGGAAATTCAGACAATTTGAAGTACATATAGACATGTTAAAATATGTATGTATGCAACAGCAGTGTGACGGATTAAATTATTGCACATAATTTCTGTAAAAAGTCTTTATTGCATAGATAATTAGTATTAATAGAAATAAGTTCAGCGGCCAGCCTACTGATTTAGGGTTTGTGACACTCTGAAACACAATACTACCATAGGTGTAGAAGACAAACAAATATGCAAATGCAAATAGATAAAACTCACAAACATGACATCCCAATGGGAAAAGACAGCAGTTGGAGTTCTGGTCCAATGGTTCGAGCCAAAACAATACAAGTTCATATAAAACCACGTGCAGCTGCTCTCAACCCACACGCTCACACAAGCTGACTGCTCTATATCTGCCAGTACGATATGTTGGAGACTCCACTGATGTAAATGAGTAGCTGCTGAAGAAAAGGCAAATATTTGGACAGATGGTACCACTCACTGAAACTCCCTGTTAAATGACAAAGGGTTCATAGATCTGTTTCCTATAAAACCAAATGGAAATCCCAACTAAAATGTAAATCACACAGTCTGCATTGTGCTGGATTATTAAACTCTTTGTAAAAGTACTGAGTATCCAACCAGTTACCATTTAATGTTTCTCCAGCATGGTGGAGTACTATCAAGTCAATAGTATGGCTTATCCTCAAGAAATACATTAACCAAATTGGCAGGCTCCCTAAAATGTACAGAGCATGCTCCCCGGAGAATGAACCATTTCCCCTTCAAACCCACTGTATCATTCTCAGGTCACAACTGTCAGCTTTGCACACAAGATATCTTATATTCCACCAGGCATATATAGGTTGGATGGCATGACAGTTTAAAGCACATTCATGCTCCAAAGGATAGAAAGCAGGAGCCCTTCAAATTTTAATGATGCCATGGCCATTAATCAAGTACCACCCTCAGGACAAATTTCATGTCTTTAGCCCCACTCAAAGAAAAACCAAAGTAGAGCCCAATGGCCAGTGGTTTTCTTTCGCCTCATGTTCATATTGTGTGGCATATTATAATCTTCAAGGCAATTTAGGCTTAAGGCGTATTAGGCCTTCATAGGCAAAAATCAAATAAATATACATAAATAAATTGAAACACAATTGTCCCATATCTTGTTGTCAATTTCAATTATTTTGAAAAATCCTTCACATAAAAGAAAAGCTGGTCTTGAAGACATGTTTTTCTCCATTACTATTTTTTCTATAAACACTATCCATGACAAAGGGTGTGTATGTTCATGTGAGATTGTACACTATTAGTCAGAAAAGGAGAAATTGGGCCAGTAGAACCTTACAGTCACAGTGAAATCTGCAGACCAAGTTGGTCAGTGTATAAGAAGGTTAGCTCCTGAGACATCCAACCAGCCCACACACTCACCATCACCACTCCACCACTGCTCATGCTGCCTCTCCTGATTTGCCACTTGGTTTATGGAAATTGTAGCATATCATGGTTTGCAGCCATGATTTTTGTATTATAACCATTTAATTAAATTGTGCTTGCTTCTATACTTCACATTGTATAAAAATGGCACACTTGTGCACACATGCATATTTTTTTTCTTGTTCTGTATACATAGCATGTTTGCTTTATTTGAAATTTCAAATGGGAGGAAAAATATATTAAATATATCTGCTTTTTATTATGCATACAGCTGGAAACGTATCAACTGTGTATTTCTAC
>JAOWBC010000001.1:9028418-9045098 GCA_028566105.1 Hypoplectrus providencianus
TATATATTGCATGTATTTATTTATTTTTTATTTATTTACTGGCCATTTTCTTGGACTGCTTTGATAGGAGAGAGAGAGAGAGAGAAAGATGATCAAAGATGATTCAACAGTAAAATGACCTGTTACATGTATTGCATTTCGGAAGATTAGAGGTTAGGGCACTGATTTATGGATGCATTTCAACTTTTGACTTGACCTCTTCCTCCTCTCTTTCATCTTTGACTCCCTCTTCTTCTCTTCCCAGAGCTAAGTTTCCCTTGCACCGTGTCTGAGGCAGATCTTGCACCGGATTACACATGGTCAGACTTTACTGTTATTCTCCATCTTCTCAGTTCTTATCCTGCCTTCCTCCTCAGGGTGTCAAACTCCATCCCCATAAGTCAAGCTCACACCTTATCATTTTCAAGAGAAATATGTTTACCTCTTTGGTTAGAGCTTTTACAATGCCTTTTTTATTTGTCATGTAAAATCTCTTATTTTCTTTTACTGAAAGAGTGTGTATTAAACTGCCATTTCTTTGTGTCATCCATTTATGGCCTTCACATTGATAATCTAAACTTTATTTTTATTTATCACCTTATGCCGTTATTACTTGGGGTGGATGACATTTCTTGGCTGCAACCAGCAGGCCCCTGTAGTTTATTCTGAGACAACATCAGGGCTGTATTTTTTATATATCTATCTGATAGCAGCTTCACATCGACCAGGTGTCATGCTCGGACATGTAACTGCTCTTCTTGTTTGGTGACGCCTTAGGAAGATACTACACCTGCCACTTTGTTGCAATATCTCACCCAATGTGACTGTGTTCTGTTTTCACATGTTCTGCTGTTATTAACGGGAGACATGAGACAGAGAACCTGTGATGTATGTTTGTAGCTGTGTTTTGAAATGAATAATGTCGATGGATTATAGAGCAATTCTAAGGCAGTACATCGTCTGATTCGTATTCCACTTCATGGAGCCTTTGTGTTTATAGTGCCTGCATATGAATAAATATATATTTACTATGTACACCATGCATGGACACACTACAGCAATACTGTGAAAATACAACTTTGCTAAGAGTTAAAATAAAAATATAGAGGACAAAAACAGGCTAAGTCAGGAATACAGTAAAGACTCTGCTAACCTACAGCGGCGAGTTTCTATGTGTGTTTTTTTTGTTACCTTGAGGGAGGGGTACTGCTTTCTGGTCTGTGAGGCAATGATAAATCACTAGTCAGGTGAAGATGAAAGCCTGTGGGCCAAACTGCTTCAAAGTGTGGCCTTCAGTCGCCAGCTTATCTTGAGAGGACTGGAACAGTTCTAAAAAAAAAAAAAACGACTGTTCTGAGTCGACGTCTGATTGAATTTCAGTTGTGCTTCAACCAGATGAGGTTTTTGGTATGTTTCTGTCAACCCGCTCCCCTAATGTCACCCCCAAACAACTCTTAATGCTTAATGAGACACGTGTTATTGGTGGACAGATTGACGACTGGTTAAAGGTCTGAATGGTTTTGAGTAATCTGATCCTGATTTACTTGGTGTTTACATCAAAAATATCCAGATCGGTCTGGATATCCCTGGTGAAAACAAAGGTAAAACACTTTTATGTATCTTAGACTTTTTATCTTTCTTCCATGGCCCACATTTTTCTTTTTTTTCTTTTTTCTTTTTTTTACTTAACATACATTTAATACATAAGTTATGTAGCGCATGTCCCCCTCGTAACTACTTTATTTCTGGCATTTATGCACATTAAAATTTGTTTTTAAACTGTCTTTAATAACGCAAAACCAGGAAGCTTTTTGCCTTCAACCTTGGTCAGTGGTCTTGTAGCAAAAAATGACCGAAATGGAAAAGACAAAACAACCAAAAAGATGTATTGAGTGTCAGTTTGTTCTTGTCATTAGTATTTAATATTAATGAATTTATGAACTACTTCAGTTAAAGGTAAGCTATAAGTAATAACTTACATCTTACTATTAGCTTAATTTATTGCAGATTGCCTAAAATGCCTTTTGCAATGTAATATTTATTTATTTATTTATTTAGTTTAAAGCATGCAGCCCCTACTGGCTGTTTAGGAAGAGTAAGTCAATAAAATACATTTTTCAACAAATGAATAACCACAACCACACGAGGTCTTTGGGCATACAATCATAAATTGGTCCAGTAGTATAAGAGATTAAGTGTGGATTTCTGCAGCTGTGGACAGATGGAAATGGATGGACAGAAACACCCACACATGCACACAAATGGGCAAACACATGATCTCCTGGAGGCCTACGGCTGTCAGAGATCATTACAGGTGTGTGATGGAACACAAACTCCTGTCCCCTGCATGAAAGTTGGACACCCTCCACTCATCCAGCATCTCAACATTCACATACTCACATTCCGCCTTGCCACATAATGGACAAAGCACATTTCCCCCGAGTCTGAATGTTGGCAATGCATGCAAATCGGGAGGTATATTATAACCCAATATGGAAATGACTGTGAATTTTCAAATGGTAAATTTGCTACTCTTATCATGGAAGACTTCATATATGCCATGCTAGACTGGATAACTGGGCAAGCAGGTATTTTCCAGATGTTGTACTAGAAGCTGTAGCTTTGTAGCTTTTTTGTCACATCAGAGTTTGAAATAATCCATACTACAAAAGTCTCAGCTCAACCACTCATTGATGTGGACCACATTTAGAAGTGCACCAAGTAGTTTACGTTTGTGCTGCTCGCTCCCTGCTTCTTGATTTGTGCTTGATCCTTACTTACATAGCACCATTTCCATTCCCATAGGAGAGAGGAGAGGAAGTACATAGACCACATAACACACACAAAATTAAAGGAAGTATTTCCATGAAACCTGAATGTACAATGATTTTTTTAATTTTCAATAAAGACTATAATTCTGTTAAGAACAGAAATAAAGTGGCAACTTTCCATGTATCTTCAATATAGCATTCTAGCAGAGAAAACAAACAAAAAAAAATCCCTGTTCCAGGACCTGAAAAGCTACAATTTCATTTCATGGTGCACACACATGCATGGCTGAGAAAATGTGAACTTTCAGGGAGATGATAGTGTGGTTGTGATTGAGCCGAATTTTCCTTTCTCTTTCTCTTCGTCTTCTCATTTCTAATAATATAACTGTGCTGAGAGACTTTCCTCTTCAATGTTTTTTGAATTTGCTAGCTGGATAACTGCTACCAAATTTTACAGCTGTTCTTTAATACTTTCTAGTATATATGGATTCATTTTATTAAGGCTCCACACCAGCAGAGCCTGAGGCATTATGTTCTTCGGTCTTCCGTCAGTCTGTCTCTTGGTCCATCCCGTCTCTGTGAAATAAATATATAAGGACTGCCTTTTAGGAACATCTTAAAATTTGGTACAAATGTCCACTTGGGTGCTCAGATGGACTTATTAGATTTTGATGGTCAAGTTCGTACCATTTCTGTTAGTGTGATGTCTCAGGAACACTTCTAGGGAATTTCTTCAAACTCTCTCTTGGGCTGAGGAATAGAGAAGTTCTTTTTTCATGTAGTACAACTTTTCAGCCTCACACATCTTGTCTTGCTTTAACCCTTTTTCTTTTCTTGCTTTGACTGACTCTGGTAGTTAAAAGTCAAGCTCACTGTGACCTTACTTCAGCTCTGTTCTCTTAAACACTGTGGATTGAAAACAATGATACATTTTAAACCCAGAAGATCAAAGGTCAGCTTTGCTTTGGTATCACAGTGTTCAGCAAGAACACTGTTGTTGTCCGGTATCCAAAATTTAACTCGGGAACATGAGGGCTGATTGATACTGAATACTGAATTTGTGAGGGTTAGGGTTAGTGATTGAACACTTTCTGTGCTGCTCAGTTAAAGTTCTTTGTAAAGCATCCACAGCTATTTCCAAACAAAAGTATTTCAGTGTTGTGGAAGTTGTGTATAAGCTGGCCAGGTGCACAGTAATGAACAAAATACAGCTGGAGACAGTGTTTCTCACATAAAAGATATTTCTGTATTCCTATCTAATTCTCTTACTTGTAGTTTAAACAAGTTCAACAAAATAAAGTGCACTAACTTTGCAAATCACTTGCTTTCCTGTGATAAATGCTACTTAGTTAACATAATTAAAGCTGCTGAAAGTGTTGTTTTATTCCACTTGTGAGGAAAATTCATTCACAATAACATTGTATAGGCTTAACGGGTTTAAGTCCTGCTGCTACAAATCAACAAATACATTTTACTTTGATCAGTAGTTGTATCTTTGGACCTTAAACATTTAGAATATATTATACTGGTACCAAAACTGGTCATCACAGCAGGTCTACACTGTAACATAAACAATAATGAGTTTTATGACATAAAGTTAGTTGCTCCAAAATGTGTTTTGAAAAGAAAGTAAACCATGACAGCTTTGTCAGTATTTCAAAATAAAAATAATTACACAGTAGTATACAGGTTGTGCTACACTGTGAGGTGCAACAGAGGATGATCTTGGGCAGAGATCTGCATAAAGACCCTGAGGCAGCTGTCAGAGCGAGAGCATTTTTCTCACAACTCCTGCTGAAATGTATAAGTTGTTTTGCCAAAACATGCCAATAAAAATCATAAAAATCTTTTTTTTTTTTTTTTTAAAGAAAGAATCTCAGTTAATTGGCAAGCAACATGGTGATCTGCTGAGAACAATATGTTTTGCATTTAGATTGCCTTAGTTATACACATTGATATAATTTAATTGAATTTCATTATTACGGTACATTTTAAGATATAACAATTATCCTGGATATTCCTTTAAAAAAATAAAAAATAAAAAAACACAACTAAGTGTAGATGAATACAGAAAGAATCCCTCTTAATGACCCAGTAAACGTGTGGTTGTGTCTCTATCAGCAGAGACTCAGATGTCGTTTTTGCTGTGTGTGTGACATTTTTGGGCGTCAGCAAAGGGCCTTTGGGCTCCACGTGCTGTGTGTATAAAAGCGCACAGGGTGCAGCCCAGGTCATCAAACACCGCCGCTTTGTCACGCCCCTCTGCACGGCTGATACCAATACACCACACACAAGGCATGCTTTAGCCTCTGTATGACACAAAGCTGTGTTATTCGACAACTGATGGGTTGTTACATGGCTGTGTGTTTTTATGTGTTTCTTTCTGATGTGCTCTGGTGTTTCCCCTGTTCCTTGTTTCTCTCCTCTGTTGTGAGCAGTGTGCTGCTGTGTTGGCTGGTGTGTAAAACACACATGCAAAGACATGCAACATCAGTATGAAGCTCTGAATTCACACAAAATCAAATAGTGCAGCACCTTCCCACTGTACATGACATTGACAGAAAAATAGGACAAATCGGAGAATAATTCAAATTCTTTTAAATCACTCGTGTGCCACTTCAAAACTTTAGTTCAAATGAGCTGCTCTTGAATGGGAGTTTTTTGGGGGGTCAGGGTGATATATTCACTCATAGCCTAGATAGATATGATTTGCTAAAAAAATGTAAAAAAAATAAAATAAAAATAAAAAAGTTGAACATATAATTTTGCTACGATAGCCTTTTTCAAGGGGAAAGAATAAGTTGCGCATGATAATATTGAATGATGTTCTAAAAAATTCTGTTACTTACCTTGAAAGTCTGTATTGGCATACATATTAAATTTTTATTCATTTTCGTCCTGAAATGTTGATAGAAAATCATTTCTTAATATCTACTTCACAGTCCTGGCCTTTTATTACTGAAGAACAGTAATGATTGATACTCATCAACGACTGTTGTTGGACACATGCTACAGATGCATATTGTTCACAGTACACTATTATTCTGCGATGATTCATTCAGATCAATACTAGAAGGCTGATGCTCTCGTAGTATTGTTTTTTCAAAAGTAAATGATGTAACTTTGTCTTTAAGGGTCAAATATCGTGCTGTTATTTCATATAAATAAAACTTGCAGCAGTGGAGGGTTTTTTTTGTGAAGAGATGTAAAACAATTAACAACAAGCACAAGATTTAGGTTTAAATCCACCCAAATCACAGAGCAAGTACTTCTGAATGCCTGCACAATTTTGCACAAACAATTTCCCCATTTGCAAACCTGCAGCTACAGCAGTTTGATTGTTTGCATAACATTTTCTGAGCGAATACAATGCAAATGTACTACAGCCAACTTGGAGGTCCCAAATGCCTGACTTTCTACCCTAGCCCATGAAAGCTGCATAATGGTTCCAGCCAAAAACCATTAATCGTTTAATGGTGTAAATACAAGATCTGGATCACCACCAGAATCTAATCAACTTGTGCTTGGGCCATTGAACTTAAAGAGCCAATGCCTGGCTGCAGCCCTGGCTTTGGATTCTAGTAGCACAGCGTTAGTTCATGGTGGCCGTGACAAGCCATTGAATTTTCTTACACACACTGAAGACACGTTTAAATCAACACCAGCATATTGGCCGTCAGAGTCAGTACCATTTTAAACTGTTATGAGATCCCATTTAGTTGGTGGGATTGTTGCAGTAAATCTCACTTCTTTTCTGATGACTTGTCCTGTTTCTCTGTTTATGAAAGGAAGTTTCAGTTAAAGTGAGAGCATTGTGACATTCATCACCGAAGGCAGTCAGAACGTATTGGGCGAATGGATGATATTTCAGAGTATAAGAGATTCAAGCTGTCTATTTTTCTCTTACTTCAGACATTTGCAGTAAAACGGGCCTCCCCTCAAAGGGGTGAATGCTCTGTCTTCTCTTCTTTGTCACTGAATGGCCTGGCAGATCACGAATGAACCAGCTCATTTTCTTTTGGGGAGTAAATGAGCTTTTAATGAACCAGTTGGACATTTTGGTCATTGAGCTTATTAGGGAGGCATCGATTCATTGACCTAACATCAGAAACAGCCAATATGAGCTATGTTGACCAATACTGGCAAAAAAGATGACATTTATCCATGGCATTGGGTTACGTTTGTCTGTTGTGTTGGATCAATTTTGTGCTGCTTAACCATTAAATTGGTCATTTGCTGACTTGGGCAGCCTGTGCTGGTACAGAAGAATGTGGTTTTCAAGAGTGAAACAATTTGGATGTGTCGTAGTATTTAACCATCTCAGAGAAAGCTCAGTACCAAGAATATAGCTTGTTGTAAATGTGTAGTTTCATTCGTTTTATGTTTTACAAAAATAATGTTTTTGTAACAGACTTTATATTAAAAAGTCCTTCTCAGTGAGGCAGTTTTTTAAGCAGGCTATAAAGGCACAAAAGAGAAAGAAAAAATGTATTTTTCCTCAAAGGAATATAACATAAAATAAAAAAGATTAAAGATTATACACTTTATTATAGGGATCTTAAAATATAGATGGCTCATTTAAACACAGTGTAATGAAATGGTAAATGACTTTAACGAATTCAGTTCTGCAATATAACACCACCCCTATGGACAACTAATTAACAGCAGTTGAAACAACGCCTCTTTGACACATTCTCCTTAAAAAAAAAAAAAAAAAAAAAGAACCACGAAAGCAGCATTTCTTGCATGGCTATTGCACAGGATTGCATTTACAAATGTTGTCTTATTGTGTCTGCTGACTGTAAGTTGAAGTGAGATCCTCAGCATGTACGCCTGTCTGCTGGGGAGACCTCACTCCTCCTGAGAGAGAGGAAGAAGGAAACAGCTAGGAAGTATCAATATGTCTCTTAAACTGGAATCTTTGGGATTTGGGTGATCTTTTCATGGCACTTATTCTGACAATTGTAGTTAGAAACTCTCACTTAAAGGTGCATTGCATAAATTGTGTACATGTCTGTTTGGGCAGCTGAACTCTTGACAGTGAAAGTGTCTGTATTTAACCTCAATACCTACACTTATCGCATTATGTAAGAATTACAATACCCACTGTGAAAAAAGCATACTTAATGGTGTGTAAAGAGCATTATTTTGTCATTATAATTATACAGTGCTTTTTGAAATGATATCACGTTGTAGAAACAACTGATTTGCTTTGTGCTGGAGGTAGTAACATAAGCCTTATGGGATATTAGCCGAGGATGATTTTGGCTCTTAAAGTAGGTCATGAAGATCAGGTTCAAAGAGACTGACTCACGCATTACTCATGATGACTAAATATCACAAACACGACGGGAGATAAACAATGATCTGAAATGTACAGCCTTGAAATCTTTTGAAGTGTGCAGATATTGTGTGGTGCTGATGGTGTAAGCCACGAGTGGTTTCGGGCCACCCCTGTGGGTTTGCATGAGCTCATAAAAGTTTTAAAGTGATTATACAAGCTTAAAAGACAAATTCAAAAATGACAATAAAATCTTTATAGTTGTATTATCGTCTCTTTAAGCACACACAGAGATGTAAATGTGAGAGGTGAAAGAAACAGCTTATCAGAAACCCCAGGAGCTGCTGCTGACAGACGGATGCCCACTGCCACCACAGTGAGTGAGGGGACGCTAACAGACGGACTGGGAGCCGTGATAAATCAATGTACGCGAGGTTAATAAGGTCATAACACAAATACAGCATGATAGTTGTATGATTCGAATGGCTGTCGATGCATTTTATGCTTCACCTAACAAGACGGAGGACGGAGTCAGAGAGGATTGCATGATTCATGTCCCGCTCCCAGTGGGGATTCCCAGTTAGGCTAAATATTCATCATAGTAGCATATTTTTAACATACTTACCATCACAGTGTAGCTCATAGCTAATCATGAATGTATGTGCATGCTGCGTTTATGAATGTGACTGTAGTGGCTGATATCAATGCAGAAATGGTACAGACAGAGCATAGATTGGTTTAAATTTCATTTTTTGGAATCTCGTTGTTCAGATATTTTCATTAAAAAAGTGCTCTGATAACATTGCATACATAAGCAGGTTAATCAAGAAGAATTACAAACTTTCATTCCAACTCCAATGGGATATTTTTAAGATTGTGCTGAGAAGGGATTAACATCTTCTTTCCTCATCTACACATGTTTTGTTTTAAATTTTTTTGGTAGGTTTAGGGAGATTTTAAGGAATTCAGCAGTATTATATTTTTGACTGTGCAAAACCAGTGCTCACAACATGAATGAGTGATATTTAGAATTGATTTCTGGCATCTCTTTGCAGCCCCTTGTACAAAAATAGTGTTGTTTTCAGGTAGTCTGATATTCTTGTCCTTTCTGCAATCCACTTTCATTAATAGAACAGTGGCCTCTCTTTCTCCGTCTGGCTTTTCAACAATTGTTGAATCATCCTGTAAATCTCCAGCATCTGTCTCTGCCTGTGAAGGTGCCGCCAAAAAAGCTATGAAGTCATCACAGGCTCAGATCCCTTGAAAGGTTTCCAGCACTTTGTTGAACTCATCCCTCAAAGAGTTCAGGATGTTCTGAAGGAAAATGTTTGTGTGTGTGTTGGGTGAGACACTGAGGGGGGAGTGGTATTTACAGAGGCTAATAAATCCTCGTTTTGGAGGGAACACGAATTTTGGTGTTCTAGTCTAATCCTGTTGTTTCTTGTTTGGGTGAAGATTTTTTTTCAGATGTTCCTAACACTTTAGTTTCCTCGTTGAACATATATATATGTGGCTCATGATTGCAAAAGGATCTCCAAGAAGGAAAAAAAAAATGATAGGTCGGTTGTTGATTGGATCCATAACGACTCATGACGTTTGTCAAAATGACCAATTTAAGGGTTTCATGGTCTTTATAGTCATTATCCTTTCATGTACATTTCAAGTTTGTAAAAAAGTCTGCTAGACAAGCACCGACCTAGGGTTAGGGTTAACAAAGTCTGTGATGTTGAAAACAGTATTGCATAAAATAAGTTTAAGAAGCAAATAAATGCAAACAAATGAAGGATGTAAAGTAGTTACGAGGACAACATGACTAGTGAACGTTGAAACAAAAGTTCAGTGATGTTGACATTGTTTACTCTTGTCTTCACTGGGGACGCAAAACTGTTCTCTTAGGTGAAAGGCTAAGGTTAGCTCCACCTGTTCATGACCCTTCCCACCTGCTGCAAGTATGAGTTACGTGTTTGATACATTGCCTCACTGTAATTCATAATTTCCTCGGAGGACAGTCTCAGTCGTAAAAGTTGGTGGTATTTTGCTGCCTGTATGAACAACCTATTGGGTTGTTTTGGAGAGGAAACGGTTCCTCATGTTTAATATGATATCAAAACCTCACTTTGACTTATCTTTTCCTCTCTTCTGCTTCATTGTTTGGGTGTGCAAATTCTGTTGCAAGTCAAGTACTAAAGGTTAAGCCACTGTCCACATGCATGCTGTTTAAGTGCATTTTAATTGTCTCTGCATAAAGGGCAATATGTTTTTGCACAGTTCTTTTTCAGTCTAAATAATTACATGTATTCACAGATTCAGCAGAATGTGAAAAGAAATCTCCAAAGACTCATTCCAATGAAATAGTCATGAAAAACAAGGAGCTCAACCTTGGCCAGCACTGACTTAACCCTCCAACTGAGATGAATTTTTTATCTTTATTGCTAGCTATTGAGACACATTTACATTCCCAGACACCACTGCTTGGCTGTAATCAAGGTTAAATGATAAGCTAAAGATCAAATATTAAAGAAAAGTGGCAGCTGTTAAGGATGAATTAGAAAACAGGAGTGTGTTTAATCCTCCCTTAGCTGTACTAAAAATATTGAAACTGCTCAGGGATGCTTTGAGATGCAAAATGTGGTAAATCTAATTATTGTACTGTTGTACTTCGTGGCCGTCTGGGATGATTTTTTTGTTTGAACATTAGTGTTAATCCTTTATTTTGTCTCACATTTTCCACTATGTATATATAAACTATGCATGAATTCATGAAACACACAATTAGGCAGAAAGAGTGGAAAAGAAAGGCTGCAAGTGAACATTCATTTATATATTCAATGGCAATGAATAGTAGATAAATACATTAAACAAAAAATGAAAACATGATTTTCCTATTGATGCTAGGTTTTAACAGAAATTGCTGATGGAACATTAGTGAGCAAAGGCATAAATGCAAAAAATAATAAATAATCCTGCTGATGTAGGAGTGGTGATTGACGGTGATGCAGTTTAAATCGCAGATGCCAAACTCCGGGTGGAAGGAAGGGAATGTGGACGGGTCAAACACAAGGCAGACTTTCCCACTGAACAGGATTCATGTCCCATGTGAAACAAAAGCAAAAATAAATAAATGAATAAATTAAAAAAAAACGGACTTTTTTTTAGTTACTTAAAATAGTCACATCACCCTCATTACAAGTCAACATCCGGAATTTAAATAGATTTATTTACTTTGTCAGACTCTATTTTATGACACCTAACCAGTATGTATTTGGTATTTAATCTAGATCAGTGGTTTGTAGCATGAATCACTGAAATACAGCCTTTTTTTTTTTTTTTTTTTACAACCACTAACCATACCTGTATGTATGATGATGATTGACAAATGTTCAGATGTGTTAGCTAGCAAATATGTCCGTCTTCTCCCATAAGTATCAGGTATTTTGCTCGTGCCCATGATGAGCAGTTTCATGTAGAAACTTTATTTGAAATAAAATAGTCACTCTCTCTTTTTAAAAAAAAATCTTCAATGAAAATTACATGGAAGCTTTTAGGTCTGCCAAAATATGTATTATCACGTGGTATCAAGTGATGTTGTTATTTTATTAATCTCTTTGTTCATTGATATTAATTTAAAAAATGTGTTGGATCAGTCTTTAAAAACCCAAAGTGAAAAAAATGAACAGTGCCATTTTCCACAGCACTGGCATGGCATGTTTTAAAGTTAATCCCACTAAGCCACTTCCTTGATTCCTTCTGAGCTCCAAAGGTGTCCTGGCATTTCTTTTCAAATCATATGAAGGCCAACTATCAACCCCAAAGACAGCTGCAGTTACAGTTTAACTTTCAATATTGGAAGCTTATACAATATGTACAAAATAGACAATTTTTGGGTGATGGTGAAAAAGAGAAAATCCTAATTAAGCCCAATGTTTAACCTCTCAGTTTAATTTCTTTAATTGGTATTTATAATGCATCTTTATTTTTTCACTTAATCATGAACTATTTTAAAATAGTTTGCAAGGCATGGGTTTTCTGGTCATCATACCATACTGTCATACAAGCCGAGTAGCTTGTGCACTTTCCCTCTATTTACAGCTTCCTGATAGCTCCTGCACTCCTACTTGCTTTAAGGCATTGCATCTTTTGACAGAAAACTGTAGATTAATTACAGCCTGTGTGTGTGTTTCTTCAGCCTAACATCCCTGACAATGAGCAGCTTAGATTTTTAGCAATAGCAATAAGTCGATGAATGATGTGTGTGTCAAAGCTCCGCCCTCGGTAAAACAAAGATCAGAGAAGAGTAAAGAAACTGGTATTATATTATACTAAATGATACTAGTAGTAAACCCTGAATAACAGCAAAACAGGCTATAATGCACTGTATGTGAAAGAATACGCCCAGATGAAATTGAATGAATTCACAAAAATTAGGTAAATAAAATGTTGTTGTTTTTCATTTCCGTTTCTGTTCAAGGCATGCTCCGGCAGGGCAATTGTATGGGAAATACTGATCCTGAAGCAAGATGCCACATTAGAGTGGATTTGTCTACTTCAAACACACCTTTACACAGACACAAGAACAAAGTAGATGAAGCTTGTAGAGGAGAGAGTTCTATATAGTCAGTGACTCCCAGGTAAGGCATGACTAATGTGAGACCCGGGTACTTGTTTACAAAAAGGAAAAAAATAATATCAAGGTAGTGAAAACATTTCTAAATGCCATTTGTGCCATCATTCTAAACAGTCCCAATTATAAGACAAATCTCCCCTCTTTGCAGTGCAGCATTGAGCCCCATGCCTGATCTTAACTAGTTTGATGGTGAAACTGATGTGGACAGGTGAAGACTGATGAGGTGTATATACCCTGTGGCAACTGTTTCAAGTTGTGTGAGTGTGAAACAACCCCGCCTGTCACCAGTAATATTCCTCAGCATCAGAGTATGGCGACATCAAGATTTTTCCATCTTAATCGCTCCTTCATCTGTCAGCTCCACCCTTAGGGGGAAACCAGTGGTGTCATTTACCAATGCAAAGCCCACCTCCTTGGGTAATTACTATATGAAAGACCTGTTGTAAATGACTGTGATATTAAGATGTTTGTTTTTCTTGTTTCCATTTGGGAAAATCCTATTTGCATTTATACATTTTTGAAGACATTCTCTGCTCTGATTTGTGTGCTCTCTGTACCTTCACTGCATAAATAGAGACTGCTCAACAACTTATAAAGCATCATTTTAAAGTGGTTGTAATCCATTTTTGGACCAAATTACTATTTGTAAGAGGAGTAAATTATGTTGACAAACCCACAGGTATTATCACCTGACACCTGACAATGCTAATAGAATATATCGATGCAGCTGTTTACAGTAAAGAATCTCTAAAGCCTCACAAAAACACAATCACAAATCATTAGAAAGATTACTTTTATAGCTATAATCTTGCATTTTATATATAAAAAAAACATTATTAAAAACTTATTTCACTATAATTCTATTTGGATTTGAAAACGAACATTGCATTGTCAGGGATTTAAATTAGCATTACACATGCTGATAACATTTCCTTTCAGTTCATTTAAATTAAAAAGTTTGACATTTTAAAGCTTTCGGGCAGTGATGATTTAATAAAATTACTACCATGTGAAGACTCATATTACAACTCAAACAGATTTGTTTTATAAAAAAAAGTGACAAGGACAAAGCTTCTTTAGTGAAGTAGATATATTAAAAAAAATGGATGACAAATGGATTGTCTGAATGTGGCTGAAATTTGAATTATGGGACTATTGGCCCAGAGGTCAGTTGGACTGATTTTAGTCATAATGTGGATCTGGGATTTCTGCCAGAAGCCATAACAGTGGTTACACATTGTAATCCTAGCTGTGTGATCATAAGACAACCACCCTGCCCTGTGGAGTAGTGGTTAGGGTTGGAGAGAGGTGGGTCCCATGTTGACAACCAAAACCACTGCCAGATGTGGTAACAGGGAGCAGGGATGCAGTGACAGTTGCCAGGAGGATGATCACTGGACTGGAGAAACAGGCTGGACTGCTCAGGGGGTCTGCCTGGGCACTGGTAACTGGCAGAGAAGAACTACTCAGGCAGTGGGAACAGTGGTGGGACAGCTCGGGAAGGCAGCCAGGGGACAAGGGATGCTGCTCAGGACTGCGGCCCAGATGTTGGGAAGACGGGCAGATACACTTAGGATGATGGCTTGGGGGAAGCAGACAGGACCACAAAAGGCCATTGAATCTAACCACACAGCATACGCAGAACCAAGGGGCAGGCTGAGACTATTAGACTCTGAGGGGTTAGATGCTGGAAGACTGGGCTTGAGAGGGGAAACACCATACACGGCCATGGCTCAGAATTAAGATGAATTGATATTGGCCAAGCTCTGAGAGAGACAGATTTGGGCAGAGGCTTACAAATGTCAAGCTAGGGAACAGAAAGGAGCTTGCTCTGACAGGGAGACAGATAAAAGCTCAGGAACAGACATGGTCTGAGCGACATCCTTTGGCTGAGAGACAGAAAGGACAGGCTCAACCCAAGATACAGGTTCCAGGTCCGGTAGTGAAATGGGAACCGGCTCAGACAGTGAGAAAGAAGCAGACTAAGGTTGGAGCCGAAACAGGTACAGGCTCTAAATGAGAGGCAAAAACAGAATGGCATGATCTAATGTTGATGGAAGGAATGGGAACCAGAGATCATTCATTTAAAATGGTCTCTGCCAAGATATATCAAGGCAAAAGACAGCAGGACACAGAGATGGGCCTGGCTGTGGACTATACAATGTTGAATATAGTTTCAACATTTTTGTAAGAAAAAAAAATCAATACTTAATATATCTGTTAAACAAGTTTTTTTTGGCATAACACCTAACAGAAAACCCTGTGATTGATTTAATTTCTCATCACCAAATTCTCAGAATTCTACGATTTTAAAACATGGTACGTTTTAGAAAGATGTCAGAAATAAACTTAACACGCATAATAATGTTTTATTTCCATATGTACAACTAAAACATACGTGTTTTCAAATACCAAAATAATACTGTGGTCCCAATCCAGTTAGTCACCCTCCGTGCTGTGAAACCTTTCCCACTCTCTGCTGATCCACACCCACAATAATTGCAATGTGCAAACAAGCTCCTGCGGGAAGGACGACACTGTGTCACTAAGTGTGCAGAAAGTGATATCACTTACATCTAACTTTGCTTGTTTCTGAGTCAAACACATCAAAATCCTACACAGGGCATGTAGCACGCCCTCAAGAATGGACCCGAACTTCATAGATCAATGCTGGCACGGCTGTGCAGAAGTTAGTGCTGTTGTTTTACGCAGTGGTTAACACCTTTTGGGCAGAGGTGACTGACACACTTCTTGGCAAGCTGAGCATAGATTTTGCAAGTCTTGTTGCATGCCTGTTGGGAGCAAGAAGCATGCTGATATAGAGCTCAAGATCACACACAAATGATTATCACTGCATAGTGTTGCTCTTGGTATTCCTCACACACTCTTACCGAGTGATACATCCGAATTGTCATCTGCTGCTGGAATCAGCTGCACCATGTATGCTGTTGTTTTAGATGTTTAACACTTGAAAGTAGGGCTGACTGAATTTCAAACTTTTCTAAGTCTGCATTCCATCCGTCCGTCCGTCCGTATATCCATCTGACATCCGTACATCCATCTTTGTGTAGGCTAAAAACTGAAGCTGCACAGCATTAAAATGTGTCTTTGAATTTGAATGTCAATGTTGTGAATAAAGCTTCACAGTATTCATTACAGCCCTTCTGGGAAATATAAAACTGCAATTTAAAATACCTAAAAAATGCTTGTAAAAAACAAAATGGAACTAACTCTCTGATGAGATACAATAGGCTATACGGTGGTGTAATGGCACTTTGCCTCACGGCAAGAGGGTCGCTGGTTCGAAGTCAGCTTGCTGCTCTAGGAGGCTGTGTGGAGTTTGAATGTTCTCCCAGTCTCTGAGTGGGTTCTCTCCGGTTACTCCGGTTTCCACCCGCAGTCCAAAAACATGCTGCTCAGGTTTAATTGGTTGTGTATCTCTGCGTGTCTGCATTGCACTCCACCTGGTGACCTGTCCAGGGTGTGCCCCACCCCTCCTGCAAATCCCCAGCAACTCTATTTAGGATAAACTGTTGCAAGTCTACACACACTTCAGTTTGGGGGTCTGTATCACACACACACACACACACACACATATATATATATATATATATATATATATATATATATGCATGCCGCTCTCCTACCTCCTCCCTTCCTTCTCAATATATATGGATTCCTTTAAAAAGCCCCAAATGTTATTTATGTTTTTTGTTTGTGCAGAAAAATGATTATGACATTATAATCTTATTTAAATGACAGATCAATAATTAAAATCAAAAGGAAATGTGAAACATAATGAAAAGGTGACATAACAATTAAATTAATTAGTGAAATTTGTGCATCAAACACAGCATGTGGCAACAGAACCAAACTCTCAAAATCAAGGCCTAGCTGACATCCATTATCCATAAAAACTGACAAAAAAAAAACATGTAGTTTCAAACCGAATTATACATACATTGCAATGATGCGCAACATGCTTATTGACAACATTGAAAATGTCAAAAAGTCACAGCCAGTTA
>JAOWBC010000001.1:9064916-9086462 GCA_028566105.1 Hypoplectrus providencianus
AGGACGGAAAGGGCCAATTTATTGGTATTTAGATGTTTACTGGAATATAATGTTTTAAAGGGAGGGGGACACTCAAACTTGACAAAGACTAAACAGCCGTCCTAGAATATTTGAACCCAACCAACTCCGTAAAAAGCAGCCCACCTAGACAGAAAACGGCCAACATGAATGCTTTTGTTGCTCCATCTCTGCTGGTATGTAGGGATGTGTTTGATAATATATCCACCATAATAACTTCTGTAAAATGACGATATATGGAAGCTATGTGATGTTATTCTGCCTGATGAGTTCCTGTGCCCTGAAAGGGCCCACAAAATCAATTAACACACAATTCCCAAAGGATGGATTTTATGAGATTTATGAATATTGCTGTTCCACTTCCTCTCTGGTTGTAGGCAGTTCCAAATTGCATCTGACTTACTTTTTTCCCACACTCCGTCCACCTCTTTCCATTCCTTAAATACTGTTGAAATATTGTCTTCAGAATAAACATTACAGTCTGTTTTGAGCAGTGTAAAATAATGTGAGCAGAATCCAATATGAGAGTCCAAAATGTCAAGATGACATTGGATTGGGAAGTTGACAACTAAAAATAGTGTAGAGAGCCTCCCTTGCCACTACAGGATGGGTTTTACCAGCACTTTGAAAACTTTGAGCCATTCGCTAAACCTCAGTTTACTCATAATTTTTAAGTAAGCCTCATCTTCTTGTAAACAAACCCTGCATCGTACTTTGTGGGTAACTAAAAATGTCGAAGAATTTCCCAGATTTCATCTTTACAGCTTAAAATATGCATAAACCAGTTAAAAGGCACGGAAAACTTTGAGGACAGGCTTCAGTCTCTAGTGATGTGCAGTGCTTCATCCTCATTATCTATCTCAAACAATGCCCAAGGGCCTCATTTTGACCAATGTTGATGAGAACGTGGCCCCAAAATGCATTATGCACGCACGCACACTCACACACAGTGAAAAATGTTTTGCATCCGTTCCATGATGCTAATCTCACTTGAGGATTATACATTCGGAGAACAGTGATTCCCAGATGTCAATGCTAGTGCTTATTTTCATGTTTCAGTGCAGAAGCCAGCAGTCTTGGGAACACATAGTCATTAACATGCCGTTGTGTTACAATGCAAACCCCCCAACCCACCCCCCAATTCCCCCCATTTCCACATCTTCCCTGCCTTCCCATCCTATCTTCTGTTTGTTTCCTGCTCTGTGGTAAGAACGTTATACTTTTTTCCCCAACATATTGTCGAGTCCATAAACCACGCTTGCATACAGAATTTTAACATGGTTTGTTTTCTTTATTGTTAACCAATTTTTATACACCTTATATCTACACCTTATTGAATTTACAGGCATTTTCAGCCACATGTTTACCTTGGTGTTTGTGTCATACTGCCATTTATCTAAATACACACAGGCAAGGGCAAAACACACTGTCGCCATATACATGTAATAGATTCTCTTTTATTCTGGTGTTGAGGTGCATATAAAGTCTTTCTTCAGCAGACTTTTTAATTCTTGATAAGAGGAGATATTTGCAAAAAAATGTCAGTCGAGGTAGCCGATGCTCTCCATCCAAAAGAAGGAATTTTTTATTTAGTAATTCACCAAAGCTACATTTGGATGTTCTCACTTCCTTTGTCACACACAAAAAAACTCACTAATTTCATCCACAATTATAAGAAATCCACTCCCAGCTGCACCTCTGGAGTATATCTCCCTAATTAATGACTTAATTAAAAACACTTCTGGGATTATGAAAAGGGTCATATTTGTCCCTATTCAATCAAACACATTCTATTTGGGTGAGAGCGGTGTAAGTGATATAGTATAGCACTTCAAAGGCACACTTTCGGCCAATAGAGCAGGATGTCATTCACACTGTTTTTGTACAGCTAGTTTTAGCAGCTTTTTGAAGAACTGGCTCAGACCTTTTTGCAAAGAAAACTGCTGAGCGTGCACATATGTGTTTGCATGTATGTGCAGTGTGGTGTGCTGGTGAGTGCGTGTCAGAGGACTTGCCACTGCGTTTAAAAATGTAAGGATCACTGACAGTACTCAAAGTCAGATTAAGTGTCTTGTAGCTGTTGAGAATCCAAGATCGTTCTTGTCTCGTGGGACAGCTGAAGGGAAAATAAGTTTTCTACATCTGAAGCAAGACAAGTCACTTTGTTTTTATCTGTTCAATGTCGTTGCTCCAGCCTCTCATTGGCTAATCAATGAAACCCAAGAGGGCTCATCAGGCACCAAGGAATGTCAGCCAAAAGCCTTTGATCCGCTGACCTTCATCCGCTGTGCACCAGCAAAAATACCGTAGAGTGATCCATGTTTGCATGCTTTTAATGGGCCTCCAAGGGCCTTGTTGACAGTCCTTTGGTTTTCAGAGGGTCAGTTCTGGAACTGTACAGCGTAGCCTTGAAAACCTTTAGAAATGTGCCTCTGACATCTCACCAAAGACTCATGCACCATCGTATACATGACAGTATACTAAGAGGCTTATTAGTAATACATGATTAAGTGATTACTTGGTAATCAGTACAGTAAAATACTGATTATGCTGGAAATGGAGCATGGGTTAAATATGGAAACATCTAACTCTTAATTCCTTCAAGTAAGGCACCAAGCTGCTGAGACATTTGAATAACCTTTGCAGTGAGAGACGTAAGGAAACTGTTGTGTTTTTTTGTGAATGGCCAAGCAAAATTAAGAGATTAATCTCAACATGATGACTACACAACATGTTTGTTGACTACAGGGCAGCATGTGTGCATGTGTGATATGTGTGTGGGTGTGTGTGTGTGCTCAGATGTTGTAATGGCATTCTGGCTGGGACTGAGAAACTGATTCGGCTCTCTGAGGCAACCATTTATCTTAATCTGGGGTGACCTAAATCCTCGACATCTGCTGTACAGTCTTTCCCTTAAAAACAGAATTTCAGACTACCCCTCCCCCCCGTGTACCATCCTTCTCTTAACAATAATTGATGACTGTAACCTTTTAATGGTCCACCATATTCATTTGCAGCAAAAGCACCCTCCATGCTGCCTGGACTAGCAAAAAAAAAAGTGGCTGCATGAAAATGAAGAGAAGACAAGAAGACAAGGTTTATTCAAGCATGTTACAAAAGGGTAATCTATAATCAGAGTGCGGGTCTGACATCCTGACACTGTGGGCAGATCTGGTGGATAAATCAGAAAAATGAGGACAGTAGCCACATTTCATGCACTGGTTTGTGAATTGTGAATATGATGTCAGAAGAAAACATTGCTACATGAACATTGAACTAATGAAGAGCTCTGTCAATAAACACTGCAACAGATTTGATCCGGCAATACTGGAAAAGTGTAAGACTTTCCTCTAATTTCATGCATTATCATTACTTCCATCTCTGTGTACGTTATCAAATATCCCCATAAATTATGTTCATGTAAAATATAATATATAAGCACTGTAAGTATTTAAGTGCTGTGACTATATTTGTTAAGACATTGTTTTCATTGCAATTAAAAGGATTTAATAACAAGAAATAGGAGAAAATGACTTGACAAAATTTTCTTAGGAAATAATTGATTCATCAACAACTACCCATGGTAACTTGATATCAGTTTTTTTATTTGTTTTAACTAACTCCACAGTTCCAATATATATTTCTATAGTTCTTAATAATGATTTTAAAACTGTTAATTATATTAATATACAGTTAGTAGATTTTCTGTGTCTTAACATGAGACAGATTATTATGAAATCGACTGCAGAGTATTTTTTTAGGCATTACAACTATTCTGCCCTCACTAGGACATAAAGCTGTGTCTAGCTTGGCAGAGAGCTAACAGGCCCTCTATAAACATCCAGGAGACAAAGGGGTCAGTTGAGGATGTTTTCTGAAGAGACACTGTAAAACTGCAACACAGAATAACAAAATACATATGTTAAAACAACATACGACTTATAATCATCATCAGGCAGCACAACAACATTTTAAATAATTTCACAACAACAATATCAATGTGCTGCCCCTTTAAGAGAGTGTTGTTGACATTGTGCTTGTTTGCATTGTTTGTTCTCTTGGACTTGCTGTAGTTTCAGTTTCAGTTAGTATTCCGGTTGCCATAGTTTCACTCTCAGTTTAGTATTCCAGAGCAACGGCTGTTTTCCACTCATTCATTCATTTTCCTACCTCAAAACCCTGAAGAGCATAATGTCTGTAAGTTATATATATTTCTTGTATATGTCTTGTAGATGTCTGATAAAGTTAGATATTTAGTGTCGAATCTGCTAAAAATGTGTGCGATGTTAATGCGCTAGCTTGTCTATAGCGATTTCAATAGCTAACGGTAATTAACAGACTATGTGTTGTACATGATTATAAGTCATATTTCATTGTTTTAACATATGTATTTTGTTATACAGTGTTGCAGTTTTACAGTGTCTCTTCAGTAAACGTCCTCAACTGAACCCTTTGTCTCCTGGATGTTTATAGAGGGCCTGTTAGCTCTCTGCCAAGCTAGACACAGCTTTACGTCCTAGTGAGGGCAGAATAATCAAGATATCAAGAACAACTCAGATGTTTATTTAAAAAAAATAAATAAATAAAAATAAAACAGAGTAATAACAGTAATGGACAGTGCATGTCAGCAGTTATTTCCATAAATCAATCAGTTTTTACCCTTGGATAAAACAATTTAAAAGAAACAACAACTTGTATTTTATTATTTTCCCTGCTGATGGACTGTGCTGCTTCAGGTGGTAAGGCATATTTTATGACCCAGGTGTTGATTTAGTTGCAGCACTAGATCCAATGTCTGAAGGCTTACCAGAGGCCTAAACACTGCACAGGTGTCTTTAATACTCTCAGACAGGATTGGTAAACTTTGCAGAGTCACAGCAACCATTCATTTTATCCTCTGCTGCGACAAGTTTTGTGAGGAAATTACAGAAATGAATCACATTTACCTCTCAAAGTAATCTACCTGGAATGTGTGATATGGATTACAATGATGCATTTACATTAACTAATCATCAGTAGGCTTTCTATATACCCTTCCATTATAATACCACATAATATAATTGAGATAATATCATATCAAACACCATAGACGCTACTAGAACAAATGGGGAAAAAAAAATCTGCTTCTAATCCCTTTAGTCATGTTTTTTTTCAGCCATGCTTGAATAGGTGCACAACACTTGTGTTACCATTGTCCCTGTGAGAAGTTCCATAATGTGGAAATACTGTGAGCAGAAACAAGACATAACTTGGAAGAATGAATACCAGCATGATTTCAGCACCATAGCATGAACATGACAAAACGGATGTTCAGACCTCAGATTGTCACATCTCCAGCCAAACACGTCGGCAGAGCAGGCAAGAAATTCTCTGTTTTAATCTGAGACAAATGTGCGGAAAGGTGTGGGCAAAGAGGAAGAAAGAGCAGATATAATTATGGTATGAGGGATAGGGGGGGGGGCAGTGGCATAGAAAGAATGGTGGAGAAAGGTCTTCACATTTCAGTTTCGGCTCCAGTGAGGCTCAGGCAGGTTTGGCTGCAGCACAGATACTGCTTATCACCTCGTGTGTGGAGAGCTCCACAGCTTTGGGTGCCTGAGGAAACATGCTGCTACCTGGGTTTGGAGGAAGGGAGAGGGGCCAAAAAAGCTGGAGCGTCACACATTTTCATTATGTGAAGACTCACCACTTAAAAGGTGGCCATGCACAAATGTGATATCATGCACAGATGACTTTTTTGTCCAATTTATAAAACCTGCAAACAGCGTGAAAGTAAATATAAGAAAAGCCTAACATCTACCCCCTCAACTCCCACAGTAACCAAATGCTTTACAAGCATTTCTGATTTAATTTCTATGAAACTCCACAATCACATCAGAAATAATCCCATTTTGTTAGAATTAAATGTGAAAAGATCATTGCATGTATCGATTCTCCACTCTGCTTTAAATTTTGTTTTGGCTTTTCACTGCCAACAGAAGTAACAGTGTGCAGTAATGGAAAAAGCGATTATAGTCCCCATTAAACAGAATAATTAGCTGCATGATAGTCATATTAGGAAGACTGCAATGCACATTCTGCTCAACATGATGGATTGCATAATTTAAGACAGCAAGATGTTTATGCATGCAAGCCATTTAATGAATGTTTCAAATAACGAAAGGCTCTGACTTCCACCAGGTAAGGCAAAAGAGCAGAAGCTTTTTTACAGTGATAAATATATTAAGTTAAGCAATGTCATATCAATGAATACATTCCTGATTTCAGAAAAGTTGGCAAAACCTTTACAAATTGTTTGTAACACATTCAATTTAAAAAATGGAGAACGACAGTATATTTTACGTTCATACTGTTTAAACTTTGTGGTGGTGACACAATCTGTATTGTCACGGAAGCACAGGAGAAATTAGCCACCTAGCTAGCTAACTACTGGACGAATTATCTTACTGGAACTGGGTTAAAGGCCCTACTTATGTGACAATTTGGTACTGAACCATGTAATGGAGGGAGGGTTTTGCTAATCTCCAGGTGAAATAACTCATTCTTTCTAACTAAAAATGCAGGAGCTATTGTGATGTCAGCTAGCCGCTAGCATAATTTAGGGCTCAGCTATTCTTAACTGCAGTCTGCAGTTTAAAGTATACATAATGTATCTTTCTCAATGTACTGTAGCCTTGTTAAAAGAGGTGCTGGAAACTATGTGTTGACTGGAAACCCTGAGGGCTGTATGGCTGTGTAGACATGCCTGACATGTGTTAAAATGTCAAGCTCCTCTGGTCCTGAAAGCAAGATCTGTGATAGTCAGGGCGCTGGCTGAATGTCTGGATATGCTATATATTCTACCATGTGTAGGTTATATAGTTTACAAGTAAATACAATATATTTTAAGTGATATAACATGATTAAAATACAGAGAAGAGAAAGAGATATTTATATATTTTGTTGTTAATAAATATCCCAGTGTCGGGACTTAATTGTTAATTGCTTGGGAGTTTTATTTAAATTAGGATGTAACCAAATTTACTTCTGAAGAAAGTAAGTAGAACATTACTTATATGTTGTATCTCAAAATTCTTGTATTTGAATTTGTAGAGTAATTTTATTTGTTATTTGCACTTAAAATTGCATATAAAAGTCACTCTAAAAAATGACTTAATCTTCATATTCAGGGTAACATAAAGAAACAATGCAGTTTTCTTCAGGGGAGCTTGTCATAGAGAGAACCGTCCAAAAAAATATAAAACTCCTTTACACACAGTAAGAAAAAAAAATACACAAATTATACAGCAGTTCAAACTGGAGCACTTAGTTGAAGTACAAAAAGGGCTGGCGTTTTTTTCAGAATAACAGTCAATCTGTCTTCTTGTATAGGTGCTGTGATGAAAGAGGTCCTGGTCCTGCTAGCACTCAGCCTTATTCTACAGGGTGAAAGAGGAACTGTTGTGTTAGAGAGGTCGGAATATGCACAATTTAGAGGAAACTACAGGTTGTTTTTGTGGTTTTGCGCACAGTTCTCTCTTGCTGTATCCTGTTCTCAGCTGTACGTGCACTTAGTTGCAGCTTGGTCTACATCACGAAATGCATCTCAAGCATTAGGAAAAACAGGCAACACTGGAATATTTTATTTTTACTTGATATGAAAGCAATACAATCACTCACTTTGCCCTCAAAAGTAGTCCACATAAATAAGAGCCAAGGTCTGCCTAGTTCAGTCACACTACAGCATTGCCAGCAAACTGGGACCTTTGGCTAAATAATTTCTGTCCATAAATGGCCCTGGACCCTGTTTTCACAGAGTTCCAGAAGACACTTCCTCTTATTCAGGAGGGCATTTAGATAAAGAGGAACAATGTGCTGGACAGTGGACTCTGCCCTAAAACAGGTGTTGTGGAATAAATATGTGGGTTATACACTTTACATTGCATTTCACAGCAAAGTGGGTTTTTTTTTTTTTTTTTTTTTTTTTTTTACCTTTTTCTGGCCACTTTAACATCATGTTGGATTCAAGCGTCAAATCAACAACAAGTCTGGCAGCAAGGCCAGCTATCTATATCATTAAATAGCTTTTATTAGTTACAGTTCAAATGCACTCCCCTCTTTTGCTGTAGGTCATTGAAGACTGCTAAACAATAGAATGCTTGCCTTGGTGATTTTTCTGCTCATTGTTCGTGACGTTTGACCGATAAACGGACACTACTTCATTTATCCACAAACATATGTATCACATGCTGTCAGTCCAGCAACAGCCTACATCTGAAACTGGTGTGCAGGTGCTGCTGTATTGACAGAAAACACACATGTACACACCAGATACACACCTCTTTGATACAAAGTAGGGCTGCAGTTTGTATAGACATAATTATACTCATTACCACCGCTGTCGGTGTGAGACTGGAGTGCAGCAACAATGACTCAATTATATGTTCACTTCATATCATATGAACAGCTAATAATATGAATTTGTATAAACAATAGACTGTTTGTAATAACATAAATGTTTTTTGTTTTTTTGTTTTTTTTCCAAAATGCATTAGAAAATGATCAGCAGGTGCAAAGTGTCTTGTCAAGAATTTGCACATGGTACAGTAACTGTCAGCTGACTGTGGGTGTCCCTGTGTGTTTAAGGATACAGAGAGTGATGGAATATAAGAAGAGACAAAGAGAGACTCCACTGTCAATAACCCATCAGTCAGGTCGGGTCTAAGCATTACCTTAAATAATTAAATTGATCGATACTTGATCTAGACCAAGAAATAAAGAAACAAATTGTCAGCTAGCTGCAAAACTTTTCCATTTATCCACCCTGGGTACCTATTTCTATTAATCTGCCAATGTTTTGTCTCGGCTCTATTTTCTTTTGTGCAGTGCATTGCTTGGTGGACCTTTTGGGTTCACTATCTGGGCACTGAATTATGAAGCGAGTTCAATATACACAGGTATCTCCTTGGTATTTTTACTTTACTAGACCTAGGAACTGAACCTAAGCCGTCAGCTAACATCTGTAAGCGGTCCTGTTATGGTAGTTATCGGCTCAGTAAGTCAACACAGGGTTTCCATCTAGTTAAGTGCTATTACATAAAAGGAATGGTGTTTGCAGCCAGAGGCAGGCTGACAGATAGGAAATTCTGTCAAAGTCAAGAACGGCTGGCCCACAGACCCTGTCTGTGGCCTTTGGGACTGGACACAGACAGAAAACTTGAAACAAACAAATTAAAAAAGAAAGTGTGAGGTCCCGTCAGTGCAGGGAAGTCCCCAATTATTAAATAAACTTCTATTTAATTGGTGTCACTTCTGATATGCGAGGCGAAGGTGTCAAAAACATGTCCCAGAAATGATTTTTGGTTTTGGAAATGTGCTGCAATTCTCTCTCTCTCTCTCTCTCTCTCTCTCTCTCTCTCTCTCTCTCTCTCTCTCTCTCTCTCTCTCTCTCTCTCTCTCTCCCTCTCCCTGTCTCTCTCTTTCCCAAACTGGAAAGCCTAATTAAAAGGAGGCACAGTCATTGTTTTCATAGTTGGTCAGTTTGATTTATTGAAGGGTATGACAATGATGAAATAGTTAACAGGTCTTTATAGGGTAATCCTTAAGCATCTGATAATTTGCAATCAATGACATGCTGACAAATTGGTTATTCGAATGCATAATCGTGTATTGGTTGTGGGCCTAAACTTTTGAAAAGTCCAGGGCCTTTTTTTTTATTCCCAGTCTGTCTGTGTTTGCAGCATCTGACCAGTCACTAACAGGAACAAGTCTCAATTCAGCACAGCAGTATACGTCACAAAGAGCAAACTATATTCGGCTATAATACTTTTATTAAATAACTTCCACATCTAGAGTAGATGACAATAACAATTGCTTTTTGTATTCCTATATAAATTTCCTTCAAAGTGGCTACAATTTTTACTTTCACATCTTATAAGTACAAGACATTTGTAGTTCTTTATCAAACTAAATCTGATCAAGGAGGCAGACTGAACACTCTTGCCCCCCTAAGCAGCCCTGTTACAATCTGTGCACTGAGCTCCACAGGATCAATGTCATTTTTCAAAAGAATTGATTGGCCAATAGATGTTGCGGTGATACATGCTGATCTGTTATCCTGATGCTCTGGAACAGGTTAAGTGTCCAGCATAAGTTTTGTAGGGGATGTGCCAGAAGTGAACCATGAACCCAACCTGAAGTCACGTGACCGAGTCCAAATCCTACTTCATAGTACAGGGCTCTGTTCTCTCAATTCTAACAATTATGGAGAATGTACAGTTAGCTGCAGCCCCTTTTCCACCAAGCAGAGACAATCAAGAAAAACTATTTACTCATCAGTCTTGTCCCAGATATAACGCTCTGGTGATACTCACCTGAAGGGAAATGTGACCTTTGAACAGAATCACAAATAATCTACATTAATATGGAGCTCTATCCCTGCAATGATTTAACCCAGAACCACAGTTTTATTTCTGCAATACATCAGCAAACACATTTATACACTGTGTACACTGTTGTAGGCCATAAAAAGGACAACCAAGTGACACAAAGCAGTGTCTCCTTTGTGTGCAAATACAACCAGCACCTACAGGTTCAGTCATTCATTCATCTTCAGTGAGGTCACCAGTTTGGTATTCAGTGAAACAACGCCTCTTTGATACATTACAAAATAAGGGTTTCCTCTCTCTTAGGGTGCCTTCATAACCCAAGTCCCTTGGTTAGTCTGGATAAGAGTGAAATTGATACATTGCTTTCATAGTGCCTAAATGTAAGAAGAAGAAGAAGCTTTTTGCCTTGACTCTGCAGTGATCTATGCGTTAAGAAACCTTCCTCCCGTAGTCGATCTTGAATAATTTTATAAGCATCATTGTTTTTGTGGATTTTATTCAACATCTCCTGTAGGTGTTCTCTGGCACAGATGTTGAGCAAACATTAGATTTCAGCAGAAGTCAGAGCCAGTGCTCTCCCAATCATGCTGCATCTGTTGCTCTGTGTACATCTCACAAAATGATAGCTCACATTCTGCTGAGTTTCGGTGCATTTCCTGTTATGGGGACCGATTTGTTTGGAAACGGACTGATACTCCCACTTGCAAGTGGTCTCGTACTGGATGTTTTGGTCTGCATCAGAGTATGATTGGAGCATTTTCAAGCAGCCAAATAAACTGTAACAAGGATTTAATGCACCAGAGTTCAATTGAACCTGACTGAACTTTGGGCACGCTATAATAACCCATATAAATAACAATCAACTGTGCTGAACCAATGCATTCATAGTCTTGGTTTTGCCTCTGTTTCAGCCAATACTCAACCCAAAGTGGCGGAATAGTTACAGCAGAGTAGTTTGATATTCAAATAAAGTAATTAAATTTTTAGTTTTTAACACCCAACAGACGAAGCCTACAGTAACACTATATCCCTGCTCAATACTGTGCATGAATGTAGGTTCGAGAGCCCTTCTCGTAACAACAGACACATAAAAACCTCCCAAACAGGGAGCGCTTTGCAGGTGCACAACATTTTGCATGCTCTGCGCTCATCTGAGAAAAGTTTCCCCTTTAGCTCTGCTACTACAACTCCAAAAGGAAGAAATGCTAAAGAAACTCAAAAAGCTCCAACAGCATACTATGAAGATGCCTTACATTGCATAAACACGTCATGTTTTGCGTTGTGTTGTGCTTCAACTCCTACATATGAAAATGCTAGACAATACCTTCCAAACAGTGAGTTTCACATCCACAATTCCTCTCTGCTATATCCATCCTGTTTCTAAAAATTCAAATGCAGGCACTTCCAGAGCCTAGGCACCTATGAATCCAAAAGGTTCTGGACATTGCACAAAGATAGAAACACTCAGCGAACAACATCTGTCATTATAGGCTGTTTTAGCAGAGAAAACTTTAACAACCAAACAATTTCAAATTCTTCACAATAAATTACAATGGATGGGCTCTCGTGATGAGAGCAGGCATTTTGATTTGTTATCATTGGTTCCCTTTCAGTAAATTCGCTCATCTCCTAATGTGTTAAGTCCGTCAATTCACAAAATGAAACGAAGGCCTCCAACATATGTTCATTAAACACCTCTACAGAGACATCACCTCTGAATCGATTTCAAGTGGAGAGGAAGCAACGTGTCATTTTTGTCACTGAGGGTGTAAATGAGCCAGAGCCAATGGAGCATGATCCCTCATGCTAGCATATAACAGCTCATGTTATGAAGCTCTGTTAAGCAGAATTCTTCCTACTTATCTTAACATTAGTACTGGTGACTAACTGGCAAAAAGTCTGTAAATGTTGCCTTTGTAGTTTCTGACTCAAAAATTATAAAAATATAAGCAAGTATTTATATTTTGATACCAAGCCATAGATCTCTTTAGTCAGCAACACATCATCAACATTATAAAATGAAGTATTTAAATGAATCTAATACATTTTTCTCAGCATACATTTGCTGTTTATTGATCAGTAGATAACATTCTGTGTCCCGGCTTAATAAGAAAAAAAGCGCACCACACCACTTTTCATAACCTTGTTAATCTAATAAGGTGTCTGCAATCTGATTTTCATTTCTTGGGTTTACTGAGGGGTCATATGAGATGATGAATGACTTTTCAAAATAATGCAGCCCCATATATGTGCTGTTATTTACCCAGAGTCGATGGCAGCCTTCAACAAGGTTCACACATGCATGTGAGCATGATTATAAAAAAAAACAAAAACATCTTCATGTGACGGAGGCTTAACATAACGATTAAACACATTTCTAGGCAGCAGATGGGCCTTTGCAAGACAGGTGTGACAAGGAGAGAATGAGATTAATTCTTATTAGATGCTTTCAAACTAAGCTCCCACTCAGCAGAAGCAGTATCAGACAGCAGGAATGCAAAACAGACAAATACACTAATTGTCTATTGAATTTGCTTCAAAATCAAAAATGACAGTTTTACCTCCATTTAAATGTTCACCCCTTCCACTCTTTGTGCATTTTTATTTTATTTCAATTAAATTCCACCAATGGTCTCTGTATTATTACAGATTCAATACAGATTTTTACTGCCAGTTGCATGGAAGCAAGCTAAACCGCAACCATATTTTTTTCACCATCAAAGAAGGTACTCTCTATCAATAACACATAAAAATGGATTTGTGCATTTCTATAATTGATTACTGCAGATCTGCGGTCTAACTTCTGGCTGTTCTGACCCTCACACTGCATCGAACTCAGACTTTCAGGTGAGAGAACCACTTCTCACTATCTTAGTTTAAGCCTCTTGGATTTTATATCTGACGCTCTGTAATGACTCAGTGGTTTTTATTTACTTCCTATAAACCTCATCTTATGTAAACCAAAGTACAACACGGCAGTTCCGCCCAATTTAATAAGTAAATGCACATAAAAACAGACATATGTGTATGCACAATCACAGACACAATCATATGGGAGACGAAAGGTCATTGAGGAGGTTGTATAATTCTGCAGCAGCGGTTGCTCAGGAGAAACGCTTCTCTGCGTAAATAAAGGTTAATAAGGGAGGCTGTCTTCATAGATTGTTATGGAATACAAGTAAATCCTCTTTGAGACCACGGCTTGTGGTTTTTACTCTCTGCCAGGTTCACATTACAAATCAATATGTTTTGACACTCAAGTGAAGCAATATAAGATCTGCCTCCATGCATTACGGTGATCCTCATCCTTTAGCCATCCAGAGGAATACAATTCTCACTTCACTCATTATTCTGCTGATACCAAGTCATTAGTTCGAAAGTTAAACTTTACAAAGCGCAAATGCAATTATTTGCATTCACATAAACTTTATTTATGAAGGAAAAGAATTGACTGATTTGTCTTTTTGACGTCTATTATATGCCGCAATATGCTCCATTTCCCACTGATGTGTGTAAATGCAATCCTTCAACAAAATCCATCAACACAAGTTTCTGTCTCCATCCTTATGTTCTTTAATGGAGTAAATCTCCGCCACACATTGATGTGTCTTTGTGGAAGTACATGAATTGCGAGTGTAGTCATCTTTGCCATTTAAGAGGTAATAAATGAATGCAGTCTAGACTCCGCTTGTCTGATCCAAGTAAATAACTGTCTGCTGACCTATTTTTAATCACTAGATGAGGCAGTGACACTCTCAGTTCTTCAGTTTGTATACAAAACATTATCTTTTAATCATATTCTAAGAAGAAGTATATTGTTTAGCAAAACATTTTTTGGGGGGGATTTTGTATCTGCCCCTGGCTGTTTGAGTCTTGAAAAAACATACATACTATATACAATATTCTTCCATTGTAATGTCTTCTATTTCTTCTAAAATTTGTATTTTGTGTAACACATAAATTAATTTTTTTTTTTTTTTTGTTGGGCAATAAACACTTGGTATGTGTTAATTGCTTACCACTGCAGTTATCATTACGACGCATGATGACCAAGGAATATTTATCAGGATGCGTTGATTTTGGAAATATTGTCCTTATTAAATATATAAACACAGCAGGCAACTTATCATGATTGCACAACTACTAAAAGTATTTTCCAATAGTTTTGTTTGTTCTGTTTATAGCCAATACTTTACGACAGTGTTTATTTCTGTTTGTTTTTCGGTGTGCTACCACAAAACAGTGCGCGTGTGTCATTTCAAAAACCATTTCCTTTTCATCTGGGGTTAGAGCTTTCTTATTTTCCTCATTACTTCCCAAGGAAATGTGGGAGGAAATTTGCATACTGGTGAAATTGAAAACAACATTCAGGAACCAATATGCCGGCTCACTCAGAGAGGGACTTTGATCGCTCTCTAAATGAGGGTGGGATCGCCGGGCCCTTCATTGTGAGTGATTTGTGTTCTGAGCGAAAAGGTGTGATCTGCTCATTGTTTTACTTTATAATGGAGCCTAAACCGGTGCAGTTAGCGGTATTCCACTCTGTGTTCGTCTCTAGCTATCTCTCTGTATCTTGGAGTGTTTCCTTTATCAGTCTCCACAGAGAATTCTGCATCTGACTTCATTTGTTCTGCGCAGTATTCTAGGAAAAGTAAGGCTGAATAGTTTTCAAGATCTCCACTGAAGTATATTTCAGTCAAATTTCATTCTTCTGGCACATAATCAGGCTTTTTATGCAGCTTGGTGGTTTTGGGGTTATGTTCACTGGGTCATGTTTGACATAAATTAAACTATGGTTAATTAAATCCACATTTTTCTCCCTATTTGAGTGTTTATGTCTGCCTACGTCTTGCAATATTTTTTTCAGATCCTAAAAGTATAAGTACTGCAATATAAAACAGAAGCAATTATATGTATTATGCAGAACAATTCATTTCCTTTTATTACTGTTATATATGCATGAATTTGCACACAGTGTTTAATGTTATACTTGTGGAAGATATTGTTATTATATATACTTCTGTAGACGTAAAAATGTATCTATATGTCATATTCTGAGCAAAATCAGTAACTTAAAAGCAACTACTGTAGCTGTCAAGTAGGTAATAAAGAAAATAAGTGACGTAGTGGTATAGAAGCAGTAGTGAACTTTTGTTTCAGGGGCACCAGCTGTGTGTGGTGGGGCACCAGCATGCCAGATTTTTTTTTAATCTGTCATTTTAAATCCAACATAGAGGGCACGAGATCACATTTTCTCCATTTAAAGAAACTTCAGGTAGTTCTGCCTGTTTTCTCGACCACCTTAGAAGGCACTGCATCATTTTTCTCATTGGAATGGAACAACACACTCACTCATTTTAAGGGACTACCCCTTGTGTCCCCATCCAGAGTCCAACAGTGAGCCGAAGTATTAAGAACAGTATCATGGAAATACTAAAGCAAAGCACAGACATCTCTGAAATGTACTTGAGTTCCAACCACTGAACATCTTTTTTTTGGTCAAATTTAGCAAATCTGTCTCCATGGCCACTGTTCAGCCCTGGCACTGTAATGGGATTGTAGAAACACTGACACGAGGAGTGTCATTTTTTGGGTGCCGAGTTCAAATTGCAAGTCTTTTTCCAGTATTGCTGACTTCACCTTTAAGTAGGGAAATTAACCAGTAAAGCCACAGATAGGGTCTAGAATCGCAGCATTATGGTTATGAGGGAAATGACTTTTCCAATCGGAATAGATTCCATTAAAAAAAGAATTTAACACTGAATGTAAGCAGCTCATTTCATCTGTTGCAAAAATGTGCTGAAAATGAGAAACCAAACCAAAGGTTCATTGATGTCTCACTGAATTTCACAGCGACTAATAATCCTCGTCATTCTCCCCTCTACCCTTATGCATACATTTCTCTTGTATATTTCTATCTTATCTCAATCTTGCTGATCAAGTGAAAAACAACAGAGTTGCCTTGAGGCTACCATTCTGCCCACGGTGTGTCAGTGTGATTTATTGTTCAGGCTTTGATTCAGAGTGTGTCACCCACCCCAAACTTATGCTTATACACCTCACCCACCTGCTGAAATGATTAATTCATATACACAATAATAGCTTCATGTATGTTAATCTAATTTATATGGCTACATTGCACGGCTAAGGAACACTGTGCAATTTTACTCTGACACTATTTTAATATTCCCCAAACAGAGGCAGATATAAAATATCTACTTCCTGAAATAATCATTTCTACATGCTCTGCTGCTCCACCTCCAGGAGATTGTATCTGGCTGTTCTGTCTTCATCTGCCCTGCTGAGCTAACTCTTGATGCTTTGGAAATAGAAAACCTAGGGCCCATGATAATTCCTATAGAGAGGGCCAGCACTGTGACACCAATACATTCCAGGAATTGAGATATTGTGTTACGGTTTGATACATGACTAATTGTTGTGCCAGTTATGCCTTTTTTTCAGGCAATGCTGAAATAAAGTTATTACAAAATGGAACATAGTGTCACCCCAAGAAAAGACAGACAAGAACAAGTGTTGTTGTTAAATCAACTCTAATCTTCCCAATATTTCTTAGAAAATATTGGAAATGTTCTGCTGTTATACAGCATGTTTTTTCATCATCTTTTTTTTTTTTTAGCTCCATTTGCTCACAGGGTGCCACGGTCCGTTGCCATCCTTTAAGATTGATTGGGACTGTCCGCCAATCATGACTTTCAGTCATTAATAATAATATAAATATGTAAATGAATAGTAATACACCTTCAGTGACAGATTGAGCGTTGCACTGACATCTTAAGCCTTTGATATAATTATTTTTATTCTGCCCTCAAAAGAAATCAAAATTCATCAGATATAAAGTGACTTAAAGAATTTAAACTGACAGCAGTGGGTCTGTCAGGAGTGAATCTGTGTGTCTGTGTAACTATGGCAGCAACAACAGTAAAGTATGATTGCTGTCATTTAGGTGGGAAAAAATTCTACCCTAAAAACTTCTTTGTATTTTCGTAACTCAGAATCATAACTGAAGGCATTAAAAAAAAACTCTTCATAGCATTTTCATTTCACTGGGATGTGGGGCCATTTCTTAACCACATGCTTGTCAGTTAAAATATACCTTGACAAGTAAGTTCCATGAAACATGTTAGAGCCAGAAGGCATCCATGCAACTGCAAATTACCAAGTCAAAAAAGAATGGTCAAGGCTGCAAAAAATAAATAAATAATAAAACAACAAACAAACAGCAGAATACCACTCTGTATCTGAAAATGATAATAATTGGTCACAAGAGTATTGTATAGTCAGAAAATGTGTGATGAGGGTACTGCAAATAGCCCACATGCACACACAACATGAGTGTGGTTTAACAGAAATAAGAAGAATAAAAAATACAGGTTTAGATCATTGGGGTAGAGTGAAGTGATAAATTAGCCTGATTGACTACAGCTGAAGGAGGCACACAATGACAATGCAGACTGAAATCAGTATACCATGGTCAATATCTTATTGTATTTTAGAGTATTGGTAGCTAAGTTGTAATGGTCAACACTCAACATCAGGTCACTTAAGACTGATGGGAATGTATTGGATCATTAACTGAAATATTGGACAAGTTTGACCTTGACCTGATGGTTGAACTTAATGAAAAGATCAGCAAAGTGATTACAATTCATTACCAACAGGACATGAATGTCTGTGTCAGAATCCATGAAAATCCCTCTAAAGGCTGTCAAATAATTTTAATCCAAACCTTGTAAAGCTCATGCTGGGGCTGGTGCTAAAGTGGATCACTTATTGAAAAGGAAATAACACCTGAGAACAGAGATAATTGCGACGGGATCTCCAATTAAACGACAGAATAGAGATTTCTGTCAATATCACCTATAATGACACATATGATAATTCATGGTTTGTGTTATGAAGTGGAGCTTTCCAAAAAATAGTACGTGTCATTATAAATACACTTAAATTTGTGCCACAAAACCACAGACCAAGGTTTAGGGCAAAAAACTTCCTGGTTAGGTATAAAAATGAATGTTTTAATAGTAAATAATTGTACATAGAGTGACGCAGGTATGAGGGTGAGTTGATGACGCCGATTGTCTTAATTGCAGAAAAATGTGATGAAGAAAGCAGGACACTGATATATTAATCATTTTCCTAACTTACGTTTTGAAATTTTTCACAAACCCTGTTCTCTTGGTTGAAATTTTGATGTTTGTTTGACCCATCCACCACCCATCCAACCCACCATAAGTGCAAAATATAACTATGAGTCACATTTCTCTGCCTGTACAAACAACAAATACGGTTGTTTTTAGGGGAGACCAGTCTCAATATATGGCAGGATAGCAAAAAACATTTCCCTTCTGTTTGTTATAGAAGAAAAGCTGTTTTGAGGAACCATTGTTTGACAGAAAACTAAACAAAATCTATACACATTAAAATAAAAACAAAGTAGATTGATTTCCTTCACATTCAACTGTTATGGTGTGGTAATCATAATGCTGGCTGAATCATGGCTAAGCAGTGGTCAATGTCAGGCAACTAAATCACTTGAGAATGTAGAAAATAGCATGGCAAGGGTAACATTTTCTAAAAAGTCAGCACTCACTTGCACAAAGAAACATAATGTGAACCTGGGCCTCTGGTGTCAAAGTCAAGTGGATTGCAGACCCATCCACCACCCTGACCTTGACACTATTATTTTTTGCTGTGATATGAATGTCACACTATTTTCTGCACCGACACTGTCCAGTGAATCTAAAGTGGTATTGCATTTTGGTTACATATCAGCAGAGGAGTCTTAGGAGACAGATTTACTTGAAGCAAACACATTTACTGCATTATTAGGATTCCTGCACTAACAGAAGATTGGAAGTCGGCTGATTTTTGACAGCCTAAATTCAGATTTCCTTTCAAAGAGTTTTTCCAAAACAGATTGCTGTTTGAAATCAGAAGTTACTCACAGGTAGCATGCTGGGCTAATAATGTATATATGCAGAGGAAGCAGCGTGTTTACTCTGTTGTGGTTCATGTTTGTTTGAACTTGATTTATTTATTTATTTTTTTTTTTACTGGGAAGTCTAGTAAACATGCCCTGCACATTGGATGTGCAAGCAAAACTGAATAAATCTCACTTAGAAAATACAGCTGTTGCATGGAGTGTCTGCAAAATGATGTCAAATACAAGTATTTGACACTTGGTTCTGAGGATTAAATTCAAGAGATAACAGTGTTTGTGTTTCTCTCTCCGGCTGTGCCCGACACAGGTGTGAACGTGTACTACAATAGACACACTTGTCCACCCATTGCCCCCATCCCATCCCCTTATATTATTTGCCGTTTACAGATTTGGACTTAGGGGAGCAGACAGTTACTTTAGGTTTCATCACTTTTTATTCATAATTCATGGGGTTTCACAGCAAAGAAAATAACCACATCAGCATTCAAGCATTTTTCAGTGATTTCAAGAACGCAGACAAACATTACTTTGTGCTTTGTCAAGCGTTTGGAGTCTTCTACAAAAAACAGGATGGAATATTTCAGTGAATTAATTGGTAAAGCTCTCACCAGCTCTCTCATATTAGAAGTGCAGGTCTTTTGTCATTAGGCAGTGAGACTTCTGTCTCTGTCTCCACTTTTCCTCCACTTCCATACTCATTGGGCTTATTTCATTTCAATTTTTTTTCATATTTACTCCTTTCCTCTTGGCTTTGCATTGCATTTGATCTTCTCAACAATAGTATGACATTGTGCTGTAGATTAAAGATCCTTTAGATATGCACTTCATAGGATGAAGTCAAAGAGAAACTAACAGCACTGCAGGAGGACTCAAAGCAAATGACTACATATAAAATTCATGATGTATTCTTAAGTTGCTTTAGTTTAAAAATGGCCTGCTTTGCCTGTACTCTTTTAATCTTGTAAGCAATGACTTTCTTTTCAAAGCAGTTAATTTGAAGTCCAAAACAAACTTTAAATAATGGATTACTGGAGCTTCCTCCTTCTTAACCCACATGGTGTAATAACCTGTCAAGATTTTCCCCAATTTATTTATTTACCCTCTTAGTGACACACTCTCTTGGAGCATTCCAGCATTTGTTTGGGTCTCAAAGCGAGTGCAAATAATCTCTCAGAGGAAAATTAAGCAGACAACAACCAGTGATGCTGCTCTGCCGAGGGCCAAGCATGTGGGCATGTGCTCGGTCTGACTAATACTTGTATCGCAATGCTTAGACAGCTTCTTTCTTTGCTTATTTGTAGATATCAACGCACAAAGCCTTTGAAATATCTGTCTTCCGCTAATCTCCTCTAGGTCCGCAATAGGCTATTATAATAACACGGTTTAAGTAAATAGCCTATCTTCCTTGGTGGTGGCAATGTTTTTAATCTTTTTGCTTCATTTGTCGATCATAATACAATTTAAAGAGAGGATGCCCTCACTGTGTGCACCGCGCTATCAGTGGGAGTGTAAGTTACATTACTGTAGATGAGGAACACACTCAAACACACAAAATGTTTTTGTTTCGACACCAAATATCTGCTTTCTTGAACAGTATATAAATCAGTTACATACAGCAGAGCTTCATCTGCCATGGAAAGCAGATTTTCTGTGTGAGGTCAACAAATAGATATTTAAATTAGTCCAAACCTGTTTGTTTGTCATGAAAATCAAAGTGTGAAATTCTTTTTTCAGTATTCCCACTGATTTTCATTTCTTTACTTTTCTTTTGTTTTTTTTTTTCTCAGATTGCTTCTGATATTTGAATCTATTTGTGCTTGTTGGCCATGGACGGCATGGATGCTGCTGCTCATAAGCCACATCAGTCGTGCTGTAAATGAATTCTGCTCACATAACAGTATGCTGGTAGTTATAGATTGTTCTGTAAATAGCAGGTCACAGGTGCAATCTCTGTGGCAGTCCAAATATGTTCACAAACAGCAGTGTGTCCTTGACCATTTTTTGATAAGCTTTAGTAAAAGGCAGGTAGGGATTCTGGCCAAAATGAAACCATTCAAACAACTGTTTATTATATCTTAGTAGAGAATATATCAAACAATACATGCATTTATTCATTTTGAACCCAGATCAACATAAAAAATTGCCTTGGTTGGCTTTGCACACAGCTAATGACCACCAGCTTTTTAACTGATGTATGAT
>JAOWBC010000001.1:9093580-9106038 GCA_028566105.1 Hypoplectrus providencianus
ATATATGGTCCTCAATTTGATAAAGTCTTCAATCACCACTGTGCACAAGTTTAAAGCATTTAACACTATTCTATCTGCTATCAGTCTAAAGGCGAGGAACTTGAGAATAAAACCCAATTTCATAACAACAGAGGTGGTATCTGATTGACAAATGGCTTTTATGAAAAGCTTTCCGCAATCTGATTGCACCTGGTAAGTGCACCCAAGGCTGTTAAAATGCTCTGCCTAACCATCAAATTACCTGTGAGAAAAATGAACAGGCTCAGTCCTGACTTTTCTAAAGTGTGTGGCATTTCCTTGTTTCCTTGCACTGGTTCTCCTGGGTGCTTTAATGTCATTTTACAGTCTACATGCCAGATATGTTAGAGACTTTCAGATACCCATACAATATTTGGGATTGGGTCTACATTTCTTCCTCGATTCATCTACAGTTTCCACAGTGGTATAACAATGTCCCATGTGACAAGAAATAGTAAGACAGCATCCATTGTCTCCCTAATTTATGGCAGTTTTCTGTCCAAAAAATAAATAAGAAAAAATAAAGTGGTGTGATTTGTCCTGCCAACTTAAAGACGATTATTTTTGATTGATTGTGCTCAATCAAACCAGGTACTTTTTTTTACATTTTGATAATACATATACATAACAGGAATAAGTGAAGGTATGAATGAATAAAATAATGAAAAATGTAAAAAAAAGTTTGCTTTACATCTCAACAGTGGCTAGCTTTATTCCTTGCACAGGCATGGAGATGTGTACGACATGTGGATGTATATACCTATATATGTGGCAATGCAGAAAAATAAAAGTGTCTTTTAACAGACATCTTCAGGGACTAGAGATGACAAGGTTGCTCAAACAGCAGTCCATAAACAGAAAACTCAAAGGCAACTTTTATATCTGCGTGCCCTTGTGTGTAAGATCTCGATCTTGCTTTTCCTCTGTTAGTCTCTCCAAATGTTTCAGTGTATAAGAGAGCTTTAACTTGTACTAAGCCAATTAACCTGATTCATGAACAGGTGTGCCAACTGGCAATGTCAGGAGAAAACCAATTCCTCTCTGCATCCAGCTGGTGCTCAAAGCACAGCCACCCATCCAAAAGTATTGTGGCTTGTGAACTACTCCCTGGAGGATATTGCAATATGGTTTCCATCAACCCACTGAAGTGCCCTTCAACAAGGAACTGAACCCTAACTGCTCAAAGTGCTGTGCTGGTGATCCTGACCTTTGAAGGAATATGATGGATATCCTGCTGCTGTTCATGTTTGTATCACAGACAGATGAAGATTCAAATTATTCCATAAATTCCCACCGTTAATGGAGACCACAGATACTTCCTTTACTTCCCATCACACTGAGCTTGATGTTTCATTCATACGTAACAGAGAAAGTGCAAACACCTTTGAAAACACTAAATTATTTAAATGCCATGTGAGCTGAACTGCAATTATACGCTTGAACGTCCCATTGCGAGTTAACGCGATTCTGGTGTAAAAGAAAAATGTACAATTCAACATTTAACCCCCCATGAACATTGAACCCCTTCTAAATTGTTTATGAATTGGTATAAAAGGAAATCATTCTGCCGTGTCAGCAAGACTAAATTACACTGAAAATCTGTGTAGGTGTGTTTAGTACACATTGCATTACACATAAGTCGATTAAATATAATATTTAATAATATATGAAGGCGCACATATTCATTTAATGCTAGTTTGCGCTATTTGTCTGTTATTCAAAACAATCACTTGTATAATGCAATATACATGTACTTGCATACACTTCATAGGATTTGGTCTATTTGTGTTGTCGTATGAGTCATACTTACTTACTTACCAATATTTATTGTAACTACTTCAAACATTTTTTTTCCATCTCGGGTTGAAGCTTATTTCAATATACCATCAGTTTCAGTCTGTTTTCGATAATATCTGGATGACCAGCTGAAGCAAACTAATGCATAACAAGTGTCTTTGCACCTTCTTGGTGTTCGGGTAGGGGGATGGAGTTTAAAACGTACATTTTTGAACAAAGTGGTGTGGTAGTACATTGCATTGTTGAGAGTTGCTCCACAAAATATTTTATTCATACAGTGATTTGCCCACCATTGTTAGAAAATAACTGAGCTTCTTTTTCTCTTTTTTTTTTCTTTCTCCCTTTTATATATATTTATTCAAATGTTCAGGGTCGAGTTGAGGCTTGTCAAAACTCATCATCATGCCAGGTATACAAGCAAACGCAGGACTGGATTTTTCTCATAAAGACTGTGAGCAAATTTTATGTGAATCAATGAATAACAAAAGGCCCAGTTGTCACAAGGTTGTGTAATTTTTATTATATTAAAGAAAGCGTTTCATAATGTTAGAACACATGTTCTCTGAACATGTCTGTGTTATAGATTTAGTTCATTTTATTCTGACAGAAAAGTACTTCTTAGGAGTAAAAGCAAGGGATGAGGGTTGTTTCTTATGTACCACCCTTAAGCTGCCCCTAACCGAGGTGTCGGCTATTCATGCCATGTATCTGGTAGTAATACATACTAGAATAGACTGATGTCATGTATCTTGAAGTGTTATTGTCTGTTCATTCTTGACCAAACTGTCAAACTTAACTGTGCTAAAAGTCAAAGAAAGTTTGAATATCAATATTTCCATGGAAACTGAGTGAACCCAGTGCGGTTGATACTGTGTGACACGGTTAAAAGCTCCAAAGCAAGCATGCATGGATGGTGACCCAATTATCTCTAGCTTCACTACATTTATGATCCCGTTTACAGATGCAAACAGAGATTAATACAGGAATAAACCAGGTTCAAGACGCATTGCACACATATGTTTTGTAATGTAAACCATGGTGAGTCCCGAACAAGGACATCATCAGTGCAGGCTGTGTAGAGGTCGCGACTGGGCGAACGCAATTGTTTCTTGCAAATTATTTTCCCCCACTAATTTAATGAATTCCAATTTTCCATGTAGGTAAACAAGTTCATCTAACATCTTCTTTGCTAGCCTGAGAAACAGTTCAAAATCAGCGACTCAAGTTGTTGGAATCCACTCTGGTTTAAGTGGCAATGTGTCTCATTTGTCCACTTGTTATCCGATTGTCCAAGATGAGTTTAAAGTCTAAACATGGTCAATGAGATCCAATTGTAGTGGTGATACTTACAGTTTTAAGGTTTCTTTATCACAAGAGGTACTGAAAATTGCCCCCTATGCTGCGGCAGGTGGCACCATTTAGAGTAGTGAAGTAGCAGTAGCAGTGATTGAGGACTGAGTGGTCGCAAAGACTAGAAAGTGCTATGCAGGTGTCATCAACTTATCATTTCTACTCGCTTTATTTTATTGGCTGATTTTAATGTGTCCATGTTTTTTTTTTCTATAAAATGAGACATGAATGGGTCTCCTGGATAGCTGCAGGATGCATTTTTGAAAGTTCAGATTGTTTTAAGGTTAGACAAGGAGAATCAGCTTTCACACTTAAAAATAAGGTCCGAGCAATGACCCTCATCAGCGCATCACTCTCTATAAAACCTTTTTATGTGAGGCAATGTTATTGAGGTTAATGTCAATAGAAGCAGGGGAATGCTTGCTTTGATGGATGAGGAGAACCGGCATTTAAACCATGAATGCTAAGACCGACAAGACAATCCTTTACTGAAAGAGGAGCATGCAATAGCTCCAAATGGGATGGCCTAGAATTAATGTGTATGTTTCCCCTCAATGTGTTATCTAGCTTGATGGTCAAGATAGTATATTTTGCTCATCCTCATCCGTCTTCTTTTTTTTTGACTCTGCAGAGTAATCCATTTCCCTCAATTTCAGGTCTTGAGGCTTGTCACTGAGGGCCATGGGATCAATATTTGCCAAGTTTAAACCACAGGATTATCCGTCTGTCAGGGCTCCCAACAGAAGCTCTCAACTGTGACATAAATCTTGGACTGTCCTCCACCATTTGAGAAGGTCACACCTCCAAACAGCCTTTGTTATATTGTACACCTAAAGGACGGATTAAGTAGTCGATAATGTCACTCCTACACATACACTGTACAATGCTACGCACATTAAGCCTTGAAAGAACTATTATAAATTTACCATATATGATTTAATCTCACTGCCACACTGCTGTGCTGGGTTCTTTTCATGAAGTTACATGGACTACTTTCTTGTGAGCTTCTTCAATGTAGTCAGAAAAGCCCTTTTTTCTCTTTGCTGTCAAACCTCAGGCTCTAAGCTAAATATTTTGGGGTATATGGAAGAAATAGTCCATTGTCGACTATTTGCTCTAAACATACAATAGTTTGAAGTTCAATAAAAACGAGAAATGTCTGTTCATATTGGTATGTTTGTTCTGAAATAATGGCAACACTGAGCTTTACTGTAGGTGAATACTGAGATATGAGTATTAAACTAATTAAATGTATTAAAAAGGATTATGGAAGGAAGTGTTGGTTGTGGCTATAGCTTTAGAGAGACTACAAGACAATACTTTTAATTTAAATTAAATAAAGCAAGAAATGGTTGATTTATGTTATATTATGCTAATATAAACAAATCCCATGAGAAGACCAAAAATATCAATGCATTTGTCCAACTCTCAGTGCTTTTTAACTTCCTTGTTTGTGGCTCTCAGTCTTTACTGGGTCCTACTGAAAGTGAAACAGGCCACAAATATGTAATCAAATAAAATAGAACAATACATAGGGATAATTGAGTTTATTACAGTGTATTATTTAAATGTACAGATGGTGGTTGTCCCCAGTTTGGAGAAACTGGCAGGAGTGCAAACACAAAAGCAAAGCTAAATACTGCAGTTGACAGGGGGTAGCAGCCAAAAAGATTTTTGCCACCTAAAAACAATATTAGTTTAAGTTAAGGCCATATGCTACCTTTCCCCTCTGATTTACCTTGTAGAGAGCTATGATTTAAATACAGCTAAGCACAGAGGAAAAAGCTGTATCAGGCTTTGGTTATCCAAGCGTTACTTATGTTATAAGTGTGATATTCAATCTCCTTTTTACCTGTATGTATCTGTCTGGTGTGAAATGTCTGTTTTAGGTCACTGATTTAATGATTTACTTTGATATATATGTCTTTGACCAAATTAGGCTTGGCTGTCTCATTAAGAAGAACAATTAATTATATTGCTGATCAAAATAATGTTCTACATATTCGTCTCTTTTTGTGCATTTGCAACATGCATAGGGCTATACACAAATGGATTTGTGAGCAGGGTGGCACAAGGGAATATCAGCAATATCTCTAAAATTAGGCCCATCTCACAGGGCAGTGTCCTTCCTCAGCAGCGAAGGTCACCTGCAAACTCAACATTAATCTCCCAAAGTGCAGTGATGGCTCCACTTTGCCCTTGGAGAGTAGCCTGGCACATTTGGGTTCATTACTGTAAATCTTGGCCCTGTCTTGTATGATGCATTGTTAACATGCATCGCTTGCTTTTCCACATTGGTTTAATACACACAACTTAAGTAATTAAATAAACAAGCCGCCCCAGACTCCCTCAGATTGTCCTCTTTACGGGTCAGAGTCATGCATGACAGAATAAATTCTTTATTTCCCATCTTAGATTGCACAGATATTTATGAGTCAATCATTTGATCAATAATTTCAGGATTCTACATCCAGTATTTTCATATATGGAGTGCCTTCAACAAACTAACCTCTGCTGATATGATATAAACAGCCTAGTACTGCTGCCACATCAGTGCAGCATTAGAAGTAGCTGTAGCTTTTAAGGATACATAACCTCTGGTACCACTGATCCTTCTGTTAACATTGTTAAAAATGAAGGCGGGGCTGAGCGCATTCAGTGTCTGCTGGATTTGACATGCTCAGGGGTCTAATCTGCCCACCTGGGGCCTACTGGTGGTGAGAGCAATGATCCATGTGAGGGTTTTTACGCTGCAAAGCTAGACCCCCAGTCTCTGACAATAGAAATGTGCCAAAAGTATATATTTTTTTAAGGCTTCAAAGCTTTATTTATAACATAAATAACATGCAGTGAAATGTACATATACATCAAATGATGTGCTACAAGACTTACAAGAATATCAGGATAAAATCAAAGATAGATCTATTTTATATTGTATCTCTCACATATGGGACAGTATCTCCCTGTTGAAGATATTATCATATAAAAGGTTCCTGTGATTCTATATTCTGTTCGACCGGTAGTAGCATAGATGAAAAGTTAATACCCCAAAACATATTACTCGTTTTTTTTATTTATTCGTAGTCGTCAGTCAAATGAGTGGGCTTATGCACAGAAGATGCAGGCTTTTACCACTGGCTTCTACATAAAGGATAATATCTACTATGTCGAAGATGAACGAAGGTTTTGCCAACATTGCCAACAAAATAAAATAAAAAATCACATTGCCTCAGGGCATCTGTCAAAATGGGAATATATCAATGGTGTTTCAAACACATAAAATGAAGGTTAAGACTGCAATGTGTCTTTTCTGATTCACATGGAGTCACCAGCTGCTCACATATTTGTGCTGCTTATTTTTACCAGTCAAAAGCAGGGCCTAGAGTACATAGAGGTTAACAGAGCATGCACGACTGTGGAAATTGGATAGCAGCATCCACAGGGTTCAACGTGGTTAAACACTGGAATGGTCCTTTAAAACCTCATTTTGTAGGAAACACAACATTTGCTTTACTGTGCTCCTCACGCACACTCAAAGGATGTCACTGACAAAGCTGATTGATAAACGACCGTTTTGTCCAACCACTGGCTTCCTGTGCTGGATTTTAACTTAAATTGAATTTCAAGCTCCAATGAGATGTCAGTGTTAACACACTAGAAACCCTCTCAGGGAAAATGTTGCTGTCAATGCAGAAAGACATTTTGGCTTTTCCCCCTTCTTTCTTTGGCCATTTCCCAAACATCCTCATTCATCATTCATTCAAATACACTTTGAAGGCAGGGACGTTTCCCCCACTGGTACACTCTCAAAGGATAATATTCAACTTACAAATGGATTCTTTATACTCACATTGTGTGGCGTTCGCTTTAATTAATTTCTGTTTTGTGTGTGTAGATTTGATTGGGAACGTTACATTGTATGTTTTTGTATATTATTGAATAGATTGATGGATTACATTGTTTTTATTGGCAGGGGTACATCAGGCATAATTTTAGGTCATTTGTGTGTTACAGAATGTGTGTCTGCAGGTAGAATACGTGTGTGTTTAACATTTGATGATTTTTGAAGCCAGTTTTCCCTATATTCCCAGTTTTGTGTTATTTAAATCAAAGTATTTAATACAGCAGAAGATGGGAGGATTAACATCCACTCATGACAGTAAGCGTATCAAAGATTTTGCAGAGCATATCACTTTACATGTTTGCACCAAAGCCCCTTTGGCCCCCCATGTCTACGCCCTCTCATGTAGGCTATGAATAATATTAATAACCGTTATCAACATGGAACAGTCTAAAACATATATACATATACTTATTCCAGAGTGTCCTACTCTGGGTCATCAAAAGAAGGACTGTTTTATCTAATGCTATGAGGCCATTTTCTTTTTATTAATATCGCTCAAATAGCTTGTCTACAATCCCAGAGAGCTAAAGTGGATGGGCAGTTTTAATGTGTGAAATGAGTAACAAGGATTCTCCGGGATGAGTGCAATTATTCTTAGAGGTTAATGTTGGACTACGGAAAAGCTCTACAGTAATTGATAAATGGTTGTATAGCCCAGAGATGTATTCAGGGGCACTGGGCTGCAATACGCCTGGAGGAACTCTTACACTGAATTATTAAAGATTCCTCTTTCTTATAGGCAGAAATATGTGTCACTGGAAACTGAATTTGAATCATTTATATTTGAGTTTTAGGTGCTGTACTTGAATAATAAGTAAAAAAAAAAAACAAAAAACAAACAGAATTTGAATTGGTGCTCTCTAACTAGCATAACAACCTTGTAAAACTTCATCTGAATAGCATAATTTGAAATTGAATTTATTAGTTTGGATCAAAATTCTAGTAAACTTGAAACTGAATGTAATAGTAAGAAATGGAATCGGGTGGACCTGAGACTGTATTTGATCCTTATTAAAAATGCACTCTCACTCTGTACACTTCCATATTCAGATCTCACATTTCAAATTCAGTTCTTGCAAATCAGTTTCAGTTTACGGAGACACACGTCTGTCGGCTGAAGAAGAGCAGATTCACAGAACTCCCTGTCCGTGTAGATATGTGTTGATAGTTAATTGATAGGATTCAATCCTAAATCCAAAGTGGCAGGAAGGGAAGTCTGTCTCAGAGAAATATGATAGATACACTAGCTTGGAAAATGGAAATCGAGGTATGAGGGGTTGATTTTTTTCTGTTTATCTGACTGAGTGAAGAGCTGGTGATGGCTCCAGAGATGGAGCAGCTGCCCGAACCCCAGCTCCTGAGGTCGCAGCACATGGTCAGTGGCAGTGCGAGGTCTAACCTGTGTAACATCAGCAACAGAGAGTTCACCGGTGGGGCAGAGAGTTGGGGTGGTCTGGGATCGGACCCCCAGTGCTGGGGTCTGCACCTGCTGAATTTCACTCGGAAGAGCCGTTTTTTTCTTCTTCCATTCTCCTCCCTAGTTAACATTTTTTTTTCTCAGCTGTGGCCCAATAAAGAGTAAGGTCTGACTGCATGGGATGGTTTAGGCTTATTTTAGAGTGGAAAATGTTTACATTTTATGAATATAAATTTGAGCTTGAATGTCTATATGTATTGGACCTTACTTTTATTAGGATATTTAAACATTGTATATGTGGTGCCTTTACAACATCATTGAGATAAGTAGCCTCTTATCTTGCTGCCGACTTCTTTTACTTTTCTGAGATGGATTAAAAAAAGTTTTCATGTTGGTTTATACCAGACAGCATATACGCCAATGCCAATAGACACTGATATAGCTAAAATAGGCAAATGTCAGCCAATCGTGTTATTATCAAGATTCTGTTTTGTAGTGGTTCATATGCAAACAAACAGAAAATAACTGTTATTGAAATTGCTTTGATATCCAGTTACTTATACGTCTTTTTTCCTTTGCATAAAGAACATAAACATGTCGTATAGTTTTGACAGATCAGGAAATATATTGTGGCGCAGAAGACAGATTCACATACGCATTCAAAGCTTTTGGAAATCTTTTTTAAGTAATCGAGGCTTAACAATGTTTTGGAAATTACATTTTCCCTGGAAGAATGTATGGTCATCATTTCCAACAAGAGAGGCCTGTGCTAGCTATTTCAGAGCATTCTTCTCTTTGTCAGATAGAAGAAATGTCCTTTGTTGCTCAATGTTACACAGTAGTGCAAACTGTAAACAAGGGTCTCAGAGCATTTCAGTACACATGAAAGGGGCCTGAATTCACTGCAGTGATGCAGTTTCCAAAAGTAAAAATAAATATATTTGGAAACAACCTGATAACTGTTTTGATCATTTCCAAAGAAACATGTTTTATTTTGATATGGCAAGAGAGACACAGAGAGAGAGAGTTGTGTAACTTTAATTTTACAGTTTCTTGACATTTTATGTCCTAAATTTGAGTTGCTCAGGCAACCTTTGTTGCCATCATCCTTCATTTTCTTTCCTCTACGTCTCTGCTGCCTTCTATCTAATAAAGGCAAGAATGTCAGAAAATACTTAAAGATAGTAAATAACAGAAGGCTTTAAGTTCCCTATGCTCAGTCAGGATTCCTGAACACTCGGTGGCTGAGTGGGAGGAATGAGAGATTGACTGACTCCAACCACTTTGTCAAAACTGCAGTTAGACTAATTGTCAATACTCTGCCTGGAGTGAGGAGCATCTGTAAGGCAAAGTAGTACAACCGAATCTCTCCAATGAATCATCTTTGACTTTAATGCATACAGGGTCTGGAGTACATGCTGCTTCCAGGAAATGCGCCTCCCACTGTGAGTCCAACACCCGCTCCTCCTGGCTTGTTGCTTCTCCCCACCCACTCATTTCTTCTGTGCATTACTAGTCTAAATACACACTGCCATTGAAATTGAAAAAGAAGCATTACCGTACTTAATTCAGTCTAGACAAACTCACTGCATGTATCTGTAATGTTTGACCTGCTGTGACAAATCGAAACTTACTTTCAACTGCGTGGGCGGGGACATGTTCTCAAAGATTCTCGTACAAACTCAGTTCAGTACTGTAGGGAAAAGCAGGCCACACACAAAAGGTCAGGGTTAAAATAACGTCTTTCTTCAGATGACATTGCTAACCAACTTTACTTTATTTCCTATCGATCTGCGTTAATATTTTTTATTCTAATTTAAATTCAACTTCTGAGCACATTTGTTTAGCTCTGAGGGCAAAATAGACTTGAAAATCATTGCTTTATTTGGCCAAGAGTGCTGACAGCATTGTGTTTTTTGAGAAGTGCACTGGAATTTAACCTGGCATACCTTTACCGTAGTCCGTCTGCCAGCAGTGGGCTTGATCTGAACATATCATTCTGCCTTCACCTCGGAGGTTAAAATCGATCTGAAGAGCACCTAGAGGGTGGAGAGGCAGAGGGAGGGTATTAGGGTAAGTGTCCCTCTTGGCCCTTGACATCTTACTGTGATGATGACCCAGGCACACTCTGACCCTCCGTCCACGCTGCTTCAGGAGAGGTCAAGATTTATGCCACGGCTTTGAACCTGAGGTCATGATATCTCTCTCCAGCAGCTGCCTTCTGTCTCAACCTGCCAACTTCACAAGTTTCAATTCTCGGGAGGGAATAGAAAATGGAGAGGACAAACCTGGGGTCCACGTGTTGCATTTTTCAGTATGAGATATAATATCCCATATGCTCTTTGAGTCTGCTGCAGTTATTTATGCCTTGCAAGACAAATATGATTGTTTCTTCTGCTGTTGTGCAGCTTTGCAAGCGTGGTCAAATACAGATTGCCTTATCAACATACCTTTATGTTTGTGTGGCAAAAAAACTAATAAATACAGTATATGGCTAATAGCACTACAGATAAATCACTTATCACTGTATTAGTACAGAATATTAACATTACATTTTAATTTAACATTACCACATAATAGGGCAGACTGCTGCGTTTTTTTTTCCAACAAAAAAATTGTTGTAAAATTGATTTTTTTTGTCTTTTAGTAGGTCTAATTCATGATTAAATATGCAGAATCCAACCTCCAGAGCTGTATATCAATCATTGTCAAGAGCTGTGCAGTGAATCTAGGTGGTATTTGATGCGTGACACTCAAAGCACCAAACTGTGCCTTTGAACAACTCAACAGTTATGTCTCTTTTCACATATCACAAAGTCTGTATGATGCTCCAGACTCTCTCCTGGGAACAGTCTAATTGGGAGCTACAGTGGGCCAACTTCAGTTTCCACTCCAGTCTTTCCTATAGGGTTAAACAGACACACTGCATGTATGTTCACGTCTTAACCCTGTCATAAATATATCAAATGAGTAAAGATCATTTTTAGAACATATATCCAGAAATGTCCCTTTAGGCTTCTTGCTAGTGGGGGGATGTGGAGGCAGGCTCGGCACTTAATGAATATTCAGTGAGGAATCTCAGTGTGTCAGCTCAGCAGGTGGGTGTGGGGTGAAGTGGTGTAAGTAAACCTGCTTTGCTGGAGCTATAGATTGAAGTCGCAGACTTTAGTCAACATACTATTTCTCAGTGGAAGTAGCTTTGATGCAACTGCTGTATCATTATACACAACATTACACACCACAATATTCTGCGAATCTATTGACTACACAGAAGTGCGTCTTGATAATCTCACATAGATTATGACCCAATTATTATGTCATTATACTGTGTTGTTGATATAAACACTTCTCACAGTTACCTAATTATATGTTCCCCTATTTCCTTTTTCACACTCTTTATATGCAGCATTGGCCCATCTGGTCCATGGTGTTAAAGCTCATCTTGTAGGGTACAGCTGCCTAAGAACACCGCCACATGGGTCTGTTGCCTTTGTTTATTTGGGAACAGACACAAACAAACAGCTGCCAGTGCTTTCCATGCCGTAATTTTACCTGAGTATAAGTTCAACATATAGCAATGCTGACAAAGCATTTGTTTTATCTGAAAGCAAATCTTATGCAAATCTCGTGCATAAGCAGCCTTTCTGTATTGATACATTTAAAAGGTAGTAGATGCTCAAAAAGAGTAAAAAGAAAAATCAGCTGCACAAAAGACCTTATGCATTGGATTATAGTAGTTTACATTTAAGATTAGTTTTTCTTTCAATGTATAGTGTTACTAAAATTCTTATTTCTAATAGGGAAGAATGCACAAATTAAGATTCTATATGAAAATTATTAGGAATCAATGATTAATTGTTGTCATTTTTGGGATATATATATATATGTATATATAACCTAAATATACCTATCTGCTGTTACAAGATTCCATGTTTTGCCATGTTTTATCACCATAATACTGTAAAAGGTCTT
>JAOWBC010000001.1:9130960-9147333 GCA_028566105.1 Hypoplectrus providencianus
TTTTTTTTACACCAAGATGTTTTTTCCCCATATTTATATATTTTTTTCCTTCAACTTTAGAGTACCTTATTGAAACAGACTGTATTTAAACAGAACGAGAAAAGAAGTGGATGATTAAGAGCAGGTCACTTTCAGATAAGACTTGAAAGACAGTAAATGATTAATTTTTTCTCATCACACTATAATCTAAAGTTGAAAGAGGCGGATAGTCTACTTTGTGAATCTACTCAGTCTTAATTCTCCTTAGGAAATTCCAGTTGACCCCTCTTTGACCTTTGGGTTTGCAATTATTTTTGTTCTCATATCCTCCATTCACACACCTGGTAATGTACATAAGATGACCTTGGAACCTCAGGCAGAATGACTTTCACCACAGCACTCTAATGATAGGGCTCTCTGTATAACCATAAAATTGTAATCAGCGTTAATGTATTCACCAAGGGTAAATTATTTTCTTGCTGATCATTCAAACAATATAATGAAGCAAATGTATCCTTTCTGCATGTAACTTAAGGTTTGCATCCGTATCCTGACATGAAGCAGTTTCTTATATAGTCTCTTGTATGGACAAGCTCACTGTTTGAATCAAAGCCACCTTGGGAAACAATATCAAAGTGCAGTCATAGGGCAAAGGCAGCTGCAGTGGAGAACCGCAAATAAGGGTCTTCTCTCCAATAAATGCTTCCAGATCAATATGTTCCATGTCACCTTACAAATAGTGTTCACATTTTGCTACTCAAACTTGCACATCTCATCCTCAAGTTGACAGCAGCTAATCTTGAGGCGTTGTTTTTCAGAGTGATCCACTGCTTATTTGAGGCGAGTGTGTATTGAATCTATCAACCTTTAAAAGTTAACAAGTTGTCTGGGGAAATGCCATTTGTACCAGTTCAATAGGAAATGTCAGACTCTGATAAAATGGTGAAGCCTTATACGTACTTGAGGATCTGCAGAGAAGTAAGAGTGAATTGGAAGGCTTTGTGCCTTTGTGACATAGATATTAAGAACTGCTTTTCTATGTTTGCCGGGCTTTCAGTAACAAAAATTGGAGAGGGAAAATAACAATTTGAGGGGAAAAATGCTCCAGAAATAATCTCATGTAGCTCCTAATATGTCATCTTAATGCTGACAAGACTGACTGACTCTTTGTCACCAAACATTCTGGCTGCTTTGATGCTGCCTACAGTGAAACTATCTCAGCTAATGAGAAAGGCATTTTTGTGATCCTACTATTTTCTTTCCCGTTGGTCGTGTCATTCAGCTATTTAAGGCACCAGATCCCATTTGTTATTTACAGGGGAAATGAGCAGCACAGTGCACGTACAAGCACACACATACACACACACACACACATAAACAAGAGTCTTATTTTGGCCAGTTATTGAGAGGAAGCACTCCGGATGAATAGGTCTTTTCCATACAGACCTTCAGAAAGTAGTTAGGAATAAAACTGGCACTTTGTTGTATGTGAATTTAGCTGAAGTTGAGAATTATGAGTCAGAGCAAGAGATTTTTTTTTTTTTTTTTTTTTTTTTTTTTAAACGAACGACCTTCAAAGTTTAATACATTCTTAATTGAATGACTTTTTGAAGACAAAATATTGAATGTATATAGAGCGTGTAAAAGACTTGAAATTGTGCAGGACATGAGGAACTTTTTAATGATGCCTTTGAAAAAGGAGGTTAGACTGCTTTTGCAGAACTAGACATTCAGGATAAATACTAACTTTTATTGAATTAAGGTGAAATCTAAAGGCGCAAATGGATCAGATATATGAAAATATACACCTGAATGTTTGCTTTGGGTGTTTTTTTCCCAGTCATCTGAAAAAAAAACCTGTTAAGGGGGTAAAATAGCCCAAAACATCAAAATTGACCCACCAGTGCGTGAAAGTACAAAGGAATAACATGCAAAACAGTGTGTTGCTGCTGTTTGAAAATGTGTTGGTTTTACCAGATGTTATGTCTCTTTACCCTTCCGGAAAATGATGTGCATATACCAGGTTAACTGAATCCACTTGCACCTTGAAATGATATAACAGTGCACTTTGAATTGTTTAATGTGCAAATTGCTGAAGTGGTATTAAGAGCAACAGCGAAATAGCGCCCCATGTCAACTGAGCAGCCCTGAATCACCCCATGAGGTCTTAAAATGTCAGAGCTGACACAATGTTCTGATGTTCATCTCTTTCTTTTGTATGTGTGTGTGTGCGTGTGTGTAACTCAGACAATATGTACGAATTGATGATCCAGCACAGTCCAGAATTAGGTTTTTACTTGTGAAGGCTGTGCGGTATTTATCTACAATAATGACCCAAGAGATACATAAAAGAGAGCTGGCCATTGTTTTCTCCTTCTTCAGGCACCATAAGGAAATATAGAGAAACACTCTTATGATAATGAACACCTGCTGTAGTAGAGATGAAAAGCAAGTGAAACGCTGTGAGAAAATATCCGTATGCATGGAATTACAGTACCTCCTTTCTGTTTTAAGTTGGGTAACAGCTGTGAATCCAATCTGAATATTCTCTATCTGCACATGATGGCCTTTAAATGGTCAGAAAATCATTGTTCAGATCTGTGTGTCTTTACTATTCACATAGTCACAACCAATGATGTGTCGTAAATGATGTCAGTGTTGACAGAACTGCATTAATGTCAAACAGTGACATGTATAAGCTCATTGTATTGTGACTTATGCATGAGTCAGTTATTGGAAACAATGCATGCATGCATGACCTCTTATTTTTGATATGACAAATCAAGGAGGTATTTTAACAGTTGTATGTTCTCAGCTCCAGGTCAAATAATGGACGTTTTAAACTAGGGACACAGGAATAGGACATATTAAATATCATCAAAACGATAAAGCTAATGTTTGTACACTTAATAATTGCTCACAGTTCTACATTTGTTTCTAATCATCTAAAAAAAGATGCTTCCTACTGATTCGTTGGTGTCTTCAAATAAGAAAAAACAGAATTACCCTCAAGGCTCTTGAGCTCTCCCTTTCATACACACACATGCTTGAAACAAACACACACACACACCAGTGTCCCAACTTTCCTCCTATTTCCTTTCCTCTTCTTCCCTCTTGACCTTGATCCATTGACTCTGCAGGTGACCTCCATGGGTCACCATGACACAGTCCCCAATGAGCAGATTTGTTACCATTCTGCGGTCGGATCACTGTTGTCCAATGGGATCTGGTTGGGAAGGTGATATACAACTGGGAGTATTCAGGATCTCTGGCTCGATGCCACGTCCCTGAGTTTCCTTTTCTCTTCACACACATAAGAGTTTTGTTTTCCTCTCTGCCCTAACAAAGTTTTTCTGATTTCACTTTATTGCTCCAACAAAGCCCTATTATTCTATTCCGTATGCTTCATATAAATAAGTAAACAAAACCAGAAAAAATTAAGTCAACACCGACCCCCAATTTTTACTCTCCACCAGAATCTTCTTAACTGAAACCCACAGAATTTATGAATAAAATGTCAGCACTTTTCTGAAGCTGCTCTTCAACATCACCGATAAGCCAAACAACTTAAGAGAATATTTGAAAAGTGATTTGTTTTTTTTTTGTTGTTGTTTTTTTTAATGTGTGAGTTATAAAGACGGAATCCTTTAGCCTATAATACATCCATAAACCAAAAACGACTAACACAAATGAAGAATGTCAGTCTCTATCCCCTGCAGAAGAGACATGTTCATTTACATAAGTTCATAAGAGGCTTATTTTGTGGGCTAAGAAAACTTTATTCAGGACGTTAATTATGTCCCTGTTGTTCATTTTTATTGAGATATGCCTATCTTGATCATTTTTTTCAAAGCTGTGCCATGTTTTTATAAAGGGAAATCTTGATCAATAATAATTCTGAAGGGTAAATATTTTTTTTGAAGCAATGACAACCAGCTAATATAAATCACCGTTGGTGCGCCATCTGCCTCTCACATCTGATATCTGCTTTTGACAGTCGGTCCCAAAAACTATAAGATTTTACTCTGCACATGTCACTGCAAGACACAGCTTTAAAAACATTATGAGCCTCACTGGCATTTAGCTCTGATGTGGAAGCGTTGCATTGCCAAACCTGAGATCCTTTGTTCTAATGCCACGAAGTCAGTTGAGCACAGCCAATTTTCCATGCACACTGGCAGTTCTAATACATAAAAACAGCAAAATGAGATATATTATATATATACTTAATATTAAGTAGATGGTAGGTCCATCAGTAATTCAGACCTGAAAGGGACATATTCAGGGTTGTGCCATGCTGGCGTATTGTTAAAAGCAGCAGTGTAGGACCTACAGTGTCTCCTGCATAAAGAATCTGCTGCTTTCCTGAGTCTCATTAATCACTTACAGCTTAACTTAATTGTGTAACCATATTTGGTCACCGAGATGAATGTTTAAATGACAATTTTCTTGTCTTTTAAATTTTTTATGAGAGCATTATATCTCGTGTTTAACTGCAAAGTACCATTTGATTGAATTTATCATAAAGAACTATATTTGAATCAGAGGGAGACAGCGCTGACTTGGAAAATAAATTACCCTTAATTGACGAATTACGTTGCCTCAATTAGTCTCCCACTAAATTTGTCTTTGTAATGTGTAGCTTTCTACATATAAATGTTCTTACCCCTGCTATTTTCAGACCTATTTCAGCTCTGTCTTGTAATATGAAGATTTTAATATTCATGTGTTAATAGTGGGCATTACAACTCAAATGAATCATAACAGGTCACCATCATTCAGACCAAAGTAGCTCAGACAGTGTGCTGTTAGAGATCTCAAGTCTGAGTGCTTTTACATTTCTCAGGTCAATTTATTTACCAAGATGTTATATTTAACTTAATATTGTTTCATGTATTTTGCTATCAATATATTAAAAAAGAAAATCAATGTCAAATTTTCTAGGATGTTCATGCCTTTGTTTTTATTTTGAATCAACTATTTTATGTGAAAAGATAGAGATAACAAATGCAAGCTGTTGCAATTGTGGGTACCCAATGTTTAAAAAGGTGACCGAGTCACCACTTCTAGTCGAGACTTCTAAGAATTTTTGGCAAATTCACTTTTTATGATAATTTTAAGACAATAAGAAGAAGATTTACCAGAATGTAGAGCAAGTTAAGATATCTAGTTTTATACCAACAAAGATTTGCAAAATGTTACATTTTTAGTTAATGTATTGGAGAGTCAAATTGGTTCTATTAAATTGTATTATATTCCCCTTTGATAATAAATGTGATTATTTTTAACTGACCAGTTCCAGAGCAGTTTGGGGGGTTTGTCTTTCCCTCCCAATGGTACTCGTATGCACATGACGAAAGCAACAAGTTGTTAAAACAGACTACTTATTAAATGTTTTCTAATTATTCATATTATTGATATTAATTATTGGCATACCTTCCAACAAGGGGACATAGAAATGCTACATCTGGACAAAACATCCAAAAATGTGGTGCAAGCACTGGTCTTTGTCCCGGGTTGGTTGGTGCCATCCATCTACCTTCCTGCTCCCTCCCGCTGGTGACTGCACTGAGTGACACTAATGGTCCTGATGTCTGTATGTTACAAGCTGGGAATGAGAATGAGGGTCTAGGGAGACAATCGCTACTCAGACCTGGACCCATGGATCTGCTCTGGATGTTGTGTACAGCACCTCACATATGTTATACCAAGTATATGTACAACATTTCTCACTGTATTTAGGTGTTACAAATATGCTACAACCTGGCTCAAAAATTAAGATTCACTCATTTTCTTTATTTGGGAATCTATTGTAGACATGCTGTGACCATCTAATAATTGAAACCCCCTTGTGGATCCCAAACCCTCTATGGTCCTCATTCTGGTGCTGAAATAAGACTTTTATTAACCTTCCGAATGAACAACAGGTGTAACATAAACCCACTTAATTTTTACACAAACAGTACCATGAGGTTTTTAATTTGAAAAGAAATCTTCAGTAAGAGATCTGTGTCTTACTTAATGATGATGAGATTAAAAGAAACAGTTTCTTCCGAAACATGTTGCACCTGTTAAAAAAGAACAAACAAAAATAACCTGATTCGTTCTACATTCTTCTGTAAAACTTCTGTTTTCATTATTCCACCAATCTTTTATTGCTTTTTATCTGGAGTGAATGGCTCCTTTTGACTGAAGCAGATCTAGCAGAGTCCTAATTAATAGATCAAACAGATAATGCTTGATATCTCCACATCAGTCATAACTGAAATAAAATTCAGGTCGATTACAGGAGCTGGAGGTCTGCCCATTTTTGAAGCACAGCCCGTACCTTTAACTGAAGCTATGAAAGAAGAAATAAAAAAAAATTAAAACAGACTAACTGGTAAACTTTGCCTTAATATTCTTATTCCAATATTATTAATATTTTGTTTCATATAACATAAAAAATATGCTGCAACTTGAGATAAATGAGTGAACTACTGGAAGGACAATTTATTTATTTTTTTTATTTAATATATTTATTTCACTGCAGTGCTAACGCCTGAGAGAGCTGTCAATCATGGTAAATATGCCCCTCTCTAAGCCATAATACTCTCTAAATGGAAAAGTCATTTCCAAACCTGCCACCCTGACCTGACATATATTAAGGGAAATAAAATCTGCTTTTGGGATTTTCCCTGTAAAAAAAAAAAGAAAAAAAAAGAAAAGTAGAAAAAAGTATTGAGTTTCAATTTCAAGAGAGAAGTGCACACTGACGTCCATACAGGCTCCTTTTGCAGCCAACATCTAGCTCCTAATGCTTTTAAATGATACCATGCCGCGTGCCTTTTTGTTACAGTCGTCATTGAATGTGCAGTATTCATATTGTGAAAGCATTTCTCTACATGTGTTCTTCAGCCCTGGACATGCAGAAGAACCCAGCACCAGGCTGTCAGAGGGACATCTTTAGGTCACTGGTGAGTTTTATTTCTTTTTTGTGATGACCTTAATGACCTAAGATGACAGATTTGATGAGTTTTCTGTTTACATTTGCATTTTTCTCCAGAAAAGGGACATTGATAGCAACTTTTCTTAGCAGGTAACTGCATACTCCTGCTCTTGTTTCCCAGCTTTCAGAACAGCTGCTCATTATGCAAGTTTAAAAAAAATCCAGGTGTGTGTTTAAAACATGAACATTTCTGTTATGACCACTCACAGCTCTGTGTAATACATTTTAAAACACATGATTGTAATAACAGAATAAATTTGTAAAGAATAATTAGCAGCTCCATCTTTCTTTGTGTATGATTTACCTTTTTTTCCTGTAGTTGGCAATTGGTTTTCAGTGGTTAATCTCTGTATACCATCACAATATTGTTAAACTGTTGCACATAAATCTTTTAAATACAATTACAGCTGACAATTATATATATAGATTACAATTTTTTAAAAAAATCTGAAACTATAACGTGCAAAAATGTGTAATTGTAATCTCTCATGAGGCCGAAGGATTGTTTGTAGTTGTGTTATATGCTATAAATAATTCCTTTACTATTAACGCTGATAGGGTACAGCAATCTCGCCTCACAGCAAGGGTCACAGGTTCGAATCTGCAGCTCTCCTGTGTGAAACTTGCACGTTCACCCTCATGTCAGTGTGGGTTCTCTCTGGATTCACCGACTTCCTTCCACAGTCCAGAGACATGCAGCTCTGCCTGAATTGATGACTCTACATTGGCTGTATGTGTGCATGTGGGCGTGAGTGGTTGTGTGTCTGCCCTACGATAGTGTGACGACCTCTTGCCCAGTGTCAACTGGGACTTTTTTTTTCTTGTAGAGGCTGTATCAAGCTCAGTTTTATGGCGTGAGAGAAGGTACTGATAATATGAAACTAAATATGAGGCGCAAAATGGTAACAAGAATGTTATGATATCATGTTTGGGTGAAATAATGCAAGTTAACCAATGGTCTAAGGCATTAATTGTTGACCTATTATCTCAGCTGCCCACAACCTGCAATTCTCAGTAAACGGTGTGCAGAATGATTAGAAATAAAGAATGAAGGAATGAATTAATTGAATAAGGCATTATCATTATTGGAAATTAAATCACTTAAACCCACCATAAACACAAAATCCAATATGTTTGTAATTTGTAAACTAGTTAACAAGCACGTTTTTCAACACTGCTCTATACTGGGAAATGGAAATGCCATGCAGCACCCACTCAGGTCAGTCATTCTACAGGCCAGTTTAAGCCTAAGTTTGCTGCATTGCTCTGCACCCTGATGAATGCCATGTGTTGGATTCGGTGGTGCTATCAAATCACTGTTCTCGAAACAGCAAATGTGGGAGACTTTTCTCTTTCCCAGCCATTTGGTCCTTTTTCTCATTTCTCACAGTAATGCAACATTCCCAAGAAACAAAAGTGGAGGGATTGAGAAAGAACATCCACAAATTATTTGTCTGCAGGCAGAACGTATTAAGCCTTATGATGTTAAAAATTGATGAATTTGAAATGAATTTATCTGAGAAACCGAAATGGCAGGACACAGCATGCTGTAAATATTGCACAAAGGATTATTGTTTTGGTATTTATTCCTGTAAAAGGAGAGCTGCTTAACACCGCATGCACCTGCCCAGTATACCTACACATGCAGCATGAATATGAGATGGTTCTTTGGACAATTTAAAATGCAAATGTATGAATTAACAGATTCAGAGCCAATGGGAACAACATCCACTAAATGCTGCCACTTTTGCTGGTTACAATAGATCCAAATGACACCTGTCATCATAGCATGTTGAAATATAATGATACTGAGCCTAAGAATTCGCAGAGCCATACATCTCATTTTGGCTGTCTGTTTGAATGTAAAACACAAATCAACCCATTAAACCTCAAAGTACAAATTGTACAATGACTCTTCTATTTATTTGACAAGCTATTGTTTATACATTTGAATAGATATTCTTCCAGCCTTTTGGCAGGCGGCAGCTCGCTCTAATTAAATGTACACATTCTCGAAAGTTTTCCAAGCCGATAGTTTTGTGACTTGATTATTCAATTGTTAATCACAATTCACAATTAAGGTGTGAATAATCAGAAAATAACTGATGGAGCTTTTGTGTTGGATCGTGAGATATACGCCATTTACTTTTCAGAATTATCAAGACTGCAGCTTGCTCTGTTGACAGCTGTTATACACTTTTCATACATCTTCACAACAATAACAATAATAATAGTGGACAGGCTGTGGCTCAGATGGCAGCGCAGTCGCCCACTGGCACCTTGTCGGGTGACTTGTGTATGGGTGTGTGAAAGGGTGAACGATGAGCAATTTAAGCAATTTGAGTGGATGCTTTGACTCGAAGACCCAACCGGAAATCACAGTGTTACGGGAAACGGCCATGATTTACGCAACATAACATGCATGATGGTTACAAAAAAGGCTGTAATAAATGTTCAAAAATGTCAGGAGTTAAGCAGTTAAGGCAGCATAATGAAGCACAAAGGCTATGTGGTTATGAATATTCCAGTTTTGCGAGATCATGTTGAAAAAAAGTGCAGTCCGGTTTTCATTTATGCACATGCATGCCTACAGACATAGGGCACTTTCCTATACATTTAAAATAACAAGCTTTTTATTCCCTTAAAGGGGTCATTTGTGGCCATTAAAAGTCAAAAACTTGAACAAGATAATTAAGAATGCACTGAAAAAGTATAGAAAATATGTGCAATACTCCAAATTGTTATATTGTCAATCGGTAGAAAGACGTTCCACGATTAAAATAGACCTTTCTCTCATAAAGAATTATTTTCTTACACTTAATCTTTCTTCATTTTGCATCAAGCAATGTCTACAATGAATACATTTTCATACCATTATTTTCTAGTTTCCTGCTGTGTACCACACATTTTTTTTTTGGCACTTTACTATAATAATTACATTAAAGCTTTGATAAATTAAGCACTTAAATAGTTAAATGTATTTAGAACTTATATATGTAAACACATGCAGGTACTTACATTAATATGCACAGTCAGATACAAGGTAATAATGCCATATTCATACATTTAAATAGTTATTTACCACTAAAGGCTAAAGAAGGGACAAAATGCGGTGAGCTACTGGTATGAACAAGGCCATGACAGGGCTCCATCTGCTAATGAAAATGATTTTTTTTTTGTGTGTGCGTCTTGGTAAGTATGTAAATTTGTCTGTTGAATGTGTTGTATGTGGAATGGTGTGGTTGTAACCACCTGATAGTGATGCATTACAATGCTGCTGTTAGCAATATATTTAAAAGGTATTTTTGGGCCCCCAGTAGAGCCACAGTTGGATCTTGTGGGATTTGTTGTTGGAAGCCTTTCTTAGGGCATTAAGTACCTTTCCAGAATGGATTTAGAGCCATGTGAACCCGTCCTGGCTACTATATCTGGTGTTCTGCAAGATCTAGTGCTAGTAATTTGAACCATGAGTTGTGAGTAAAAGTCAAACCAAAGTGATAATCCTTCCTCTCAAACTTAAGGCCATTAGGTCAAGGTGATGCCTCTTGACTGTTTGAAGTGGCAGATCATGGGCGGCCCCAGTTCTTCTGCTCCGTGGGTTTGTGTTTAACTTCTACTGAATAATTACAAGATCCTCTGTGTGGTGAGAAAGTTTTACCTCCCTCCGGCTGATGAAACGTCTTTCATCTTTCAAAGTTACACAAGTTTGTATTTTCCAGATACTTTCATCCTTACTCCAAGCACCAAAACACACAATGAGAAAAGCTTTCTCATTGAATCAACGCGACCATAAAGTACACATTTAGCAGGCCATTAAAATTATTCAGACTGCACATAGGCTATTAATTCCATGTTGCACTTACAAAGGCCTCTGTGGAATCACAGAGTAAATACATCATTTTGCATGGTACAAACATGTTAGTAGCTTTTTATCAAGGGCCCACTCTCTCATATCAAAGGGCCCCCTGTGGGATGTTGACCTCAAGGGGAGGAAAGCTTGAGCTAGAGGTTTAGAGGAGAAATAAAATGGCATAGCAGCTTTCCAAAGGCAAACTAAGCAGTTCTCATAGATGCGAATGCACCCTCCGTCCTCTGAATGTGAAAAGAGGGAGCGCAGCACAGCTGAGATTCGAAGATGGTACAATTGCCCACAGCAAGTAGCTGCATCAACTCTCCCTTCAAAACTTGAAAGGCCTGCTGGTCCTCTCTCATGTCTCCTGTCATCACTGTAGTCCACACTGGCAGGGGGTCCCCTCTACATCCATGTCATTAGCTCAGCCCTCAGCATGATATTTCTCTGCTCTCGTCTTTCCTTTCTCTCTGACCAGCAGTAGATGGAGAAAGGGAGGAGGGGGATTGAAAGATTGGCTCCGTTCATATCTTTATTTTTGTTTAACTTTGAAAGGTCAAAAACACTGGTAAAGCCATGTCGAAAGACAGTAAAGGCCTGACCTATTATAACAAAGTACATATCATAATATAATAAATATCGCTGAGCCTATGATTTTTGTGGTACTTTTCATTTCCAATTTCAATTTCTATACTCCACACCAGAATAAATATCCATTACTGTGAACTGGTTGCAACATAGAATTATACATTTTATTTTCAACAGTTGATTATATCAAGGGACATAATTAAGAAGTATATTTACTATTTCATATCAATATTCATATCTGTCAGGTTTTATCTGAAATGACTGTGAAAGTGCACATTATTGCTGAACAGAATATAGCAGGTATTGTAATTTTTTGTATTATTAACAAAATATTGCTTCTGTTCACATTCTTATACATCCTCAGTTGAAGTTGTAATTTTTTCCTTGTCTTTGGATATTCATCTTTGTGATCAATTAAACTGGTGGTTAAGTCAATATATGTATTTATTATTGGAAAAAAAAATTACAACAAGAATTTCCTAGAAAAATAGATTTTGCATATTAATTCACCTACAGCACAGATTTATTAATGTACACATCGTAATCCTTTTATACATTACGTCAAATAAGTTTCCCTATCATTTTTGTTTTCATTTCAAGTTTGTAATGTCATAGGAATGATTTGGAAATAAATGTTTATTAATACACCAAGCACTCGTTTTCTAAATGTGTGTTGGATCACACTGATTGACCTAGTTTATATTATATCTTACAGATGAGAAAGTAGACCTTTGCAAGCAGCCAAATTAGCAGGAAATGCTTAAATATCCAACTTTAATACCAGTCTCCTTGTCCTGCAATTGATGATTTCTTTCTTAAATAAGTTACAATTGATGAACATGATCTCCGTTTTACATTAATGATCTATACTAAAATTACACTTTTAATTAAACCTGCCTCAAAATAGAGTGCACTCTATTTTTAGCATAAGTGTAATGACAAAAAAGAATTAACACTTGAATCCCCAGCATGTACTGACATTTGTTTTATATATATATTTTTTTAAATACTGCAATAACTTCCTGCCTTTGCAGCCCACAACTTTTCCTAAAGTATATTTTTTCTGAAGCCTAAATATTAACATAAAACAGACACCATGGTCATTTAGAGCAGAGTTAGAGCACAGGTGCTGCCCTAACACGATCGATCAGTGGAAATGAAGATAGAATGATGGCACAATGCATTTGAGAGCAGGGCTGCCACACAGTAATAAATGTACTCAGTGATTGGTCAGCAGACTCATCCAGAAGGCATCATGTATGGCTTGTGGACAGCTAACAGCAATAAAGCAGCATTTCAAGGCTGGAATATAGCTTTCCTGAAATGGAAAAGATTGCACTGGAGCACACAGGAACAAAGGGTAACTCTCACATGTAGCAATCCACAGATATGATTATCGTATGTATGAAGACACTTTGTATGACGTTGTCACCCTGAAGCTGACACTGTGGTGGGAAACAAATTAGTTGTATTGTAGCCTTTAAAGTGAATTGGTCCATTTGGATGGGAGATATGCAGCAGGAAATAACTTCACACACTTCATAAACATTGTGAGTTATGCCAGAACATAAAAAAATGAATGTGCTTGTGAACAATGAAAATACAAATGTGGAGTGTCAGATTCCTGCTGGGCTTGTAGTGTGTGGTTGAATCCTGGCAGTTCCAGTGTAAACCAGTTCTGATAGAGTTGGAAAATTACTTAGCACAAAGAGATAAACTTTAATTTAAAGTAATCTTTGGTTGAGCTGGTGGTTGACAAAATGTAACATAAATAATGAAAGAAAAGTGCCATTGGCAACATTATTGCTCACTTAGTCTGCTCTACATTTTAGGTTTCTGTATTTCAATTAGAGAAATACAGAGAAAACAGAACAGACATTGCGCTGTTTGTCATTCTCATTTGGCTGGTACATAACAGTGATTGTTGTTAGGTGTTATGGTGACAGCGCGTCAGTGGGGCCAGTAAGTGTGTTTGCAGCCCCAGGGATACTTCTCGAGGAGGCTGTGATTACAACAATGTATAATAAACCCACTGATTAATTTAGTGGAGTATATATAGAAAATGACATTGTTTTTAGATAAAGGAATCAGTAGAAATGGTTGCAAAAATTGAGAAATTTCCTCATGTTAACGTTGCATTTTCTCAATTGAAACCCCCTTTGAAGGATGTGATGTAAACATCTTTTTGCTTGCATGTCTTTTCCTCCCTTTAAATCTCAACATTTTACTTCTGTCAATTCTTTTACAAGACAATCATGGAGAAATTCAAAGAGGTAAGAACAGTTATATAATGTGGCATCGCACAAGGATTTGTCTCAGTTGACTGAGGACAAGACTCTCTGTTCCTTCTTTCAACATTAGCATAATCTCCTGAGATCCATCTGACCCAATGCAGTGCCCTCTCATCTAAAGAACAGTTGTGAGAAACACATTTGTGCTTTGACTGTTCAGATTATTGAGCATGTCAATGTCAATGCTCTCATGTATGGTAGATGGCTCTGAAAATAAATTTGTTTTATACCTGACAGCAGTGTTGTAGTCAAGACCATGACCTGACCTGAATATGAGCCCATGTCATGGGAACATGGCATGGGTGAATAGACCTGTATGGACCATGTGTGCTGTTTTACTATCAGGATGTCACGAATGGAACTGAGGTACTGCAGGATCTGCAGATTCTAGAGGATGGAGGAATCCTCCTGCAGGTGATGAGGCTACAGAAGAAGAAAGGAGATTAGGCCACACCTAGTACCGTTTGGAACAGACCCAACCATCTTTTTAGCTGAAGGACATGCTTTCAGGAAGACCTTGTATGCCAGAGAAGAGATCAGTGGATACGAGTGGTTGGGACCAAATCGGCTCTACAACAATGGTCCCTGTCATTCCCCCGAAGAACACTGGCTGCATTGTGGCAGTGGTTAGAGAAAACATGAGTGTACGTGGTATGAACGGGCTGGAATGACCGTTCAAGGAGTGGCAGAAGAAGCTGTAGAAGTACTCAGCGAGGGAGTTAAGGGAATGGAAGGATGGATTGCGGGCTTGTTCCACAAGCTGTGGCCGTACATGTTGATGATCTTGGGAGTCATCATTGTAGGAGTGATCACATACGTCCCGGCCAAGAGAGGAGTCGCTTCCGCAGCACGCGCCTGGAGGAAGGAAAACTCAAACAAGGAAGTGAGGAGACCCCTCCTCCAGGAAGGGGAGGAACAAGAAGAAGGATAAAGATCTGGGCACGGCCGCAACCTAGCCAGTCAAATTCCAGATTTTGGAGGAAAAGAAAAAGAACAGCACTAGTTAATGGTGATAGCAGAACATAATTTTTAACAAGATTAAGAAAAATAAGAATTCCTTTATTGATCCCCCATGGGGGAAATTCGGGTATTTCAGCACGCAATACACAAACACTAGAATGTTCACTAATTGAAATAGAATACAAAAAGTGTACTATAAACATAATGTACAATATACAATATATATACACCATATATACCATTCTGAGGGCTATTTGACTTGTGTACTGCTGTACAGTACCTTGGTCCCCAGACCAACCGTTGAGGTTTGTGACTTTTGTTTGTGAATTTGTCAGATGATTGGTCACAGAGCAGGAGCATTATGGAACAAGTTTACCGTAAATGTTCATCAAAAGTGGCCTGTTATTAATTTTCCGATGGCAATTTTCTGACTATTTTTTCACTGTCACTGTGATTCTGGACAAAGTGCGTACCTTTTCATCTCAATACTGAACGGGTGCTTTTGTATCTAAATATGGGACGATTCTGTCTTTCAAGGTATGGTTGGCACTTCTAGTTTTACTTAAAGCAATATGTTTTATGTAAAATCACAGTAAATATATTAAAAAGTAAATTGATATCTCCACAGTTGTGGTCTTGACCGTTCTTGACATAAAATCCAGAGTCTGCTTTGTCCAAGACCGAGTAAAAATGCAGTCGATTCTGATATCGAGTCCAAGACCTTCAAGACATCACTGCCTGACAGTCATGGAGACATTCACACCAAGCCCATTGATCTACCCTCCAGCTCCCCTTGCTCTCTCCCCCTCTGTGAATGTAAAACAAAAATGTCAAAATTTTGATAATATTTTACCTCATTTGCATAAGGTGTACCTTGATGCTAGACACAGACTGTCTTCCCTGCATTTCAATTTCTTAAGTGTACTGGGTGGCACCAGCCCTCTGCAAGCTGCTTTGTCTTTCCCACCATATGGCATCTTGACAGTGTTTTCCTCACTAATTAGTCTTTAACACATATGCCAAGTTCAAATGACTGTAATGTCAGGGCTGCACTGAGGATTCTTGTTGCATCAGAATCTGGTTGCAGTATATTAACAAAGAACTGCATTAAGCTTTAGTTGCAGGTACTGCACAAATATTGGATCATTTTACATTTTCGTTTGAATCCATAAACTATAGGCAGTATCTCTAATTGAATCCCAGTCAGTGAAAGCTGTTTATGATGGATGTAAGCCAGCACCTTCAAAGATCTGTGCTGCAATTGCCAAAGATTCTTAAGGAAAGACGGTTGGCAGACCACATAACTCAGTCTCTCTGCAAAGACACACAGTGCATACTTGAGTTGATATCACATCTGATCCTGAGAACACACAATGAGAAAGTCCTCCCAAACGATAACCTTGTGTAGTTTGTATAACAGCCTAAAACGACCTGTATTTATCAACCGAAATGACATGAGAGGTCATTTTTCAATACAATCCATAATGACCCATAGGAGTCTTTGTCAAAATGACCCATTTGAGCGCTTCAGCATAGAAATAGCGCACACACCATTATACATACACTTAAGTGTTGCTGTTGTTATAAAAAAGACAGCAGTTTGGTGGAATTTAGGCGACAAAATCACTGATATGAGTGTCAGGGAAGTTTGAAGAGAAAATAAAATTACTTAAATGCTGGAAGTGATGTAGTTGCAAGGACAATGTGACTACCAGAT
>JAOWBC010000001.1:9167969-9180732 GCA_028566105.1 Hypoplectrus providencianus
GATCTGTGATGGCTGATTTTAGATTTTCTTGTTCTGCTTTGTCCTTCTGCGAACGGGTGAACTTTCTGGTGTTCTTTTTTTCTTGTGTTGAATGTCCGCCCTGTCTCCCCGATGTATGTTTTATTGTCAGATTTGCATGGTATTTCGTAGATGATGTTGCATTTTTGATCCAGTGTGATCTTGTCCTTTGGGTGTAGTAATTACTGGCGGAGTTTCATGTGTGTGAGTTTGCTAGGCCGGCCAGCTGATATGTGACACGTCAGCAACACGTCGGATGACCTTCTGAGGAAGACTGGAGTCTCAGTCGAAACTGTCAAACAGGTAACATCTTCGTTTCATTCTTATCGTCTTAAAACAAGAAAATCTACTTACACAAGAAGACGAAATGAACATCATAAACTTAACATTTTTAATAATTTTCTCTGTTGAAATGACGGGCCAGGCCTCGTCTTTGCAATGTTACTTGAAAAATGAATTAATTAATTAAAACATGACTTAGACAAAATCTCCCTGATATGCAGACTGAAGTAGGCACAACAGTCTACCGATCAAGGGCCCGTCAATCTGAGTCCCCCTGCTCTCATAAAACTTGCTTTTTTGGTGCAGAAGTCCTCTCACCCAAACTCATTTTTGGCCCATCAACGCCTCCTGTCTGGCAGTAGAGTTTAACTTGGTGCATGCGATTGTGATAGATAATGTCCCACCACCAGAATGGAAAACAACAAAAACACATTAACAAATGCCAAGCTGAAAATATATGGAAAAAAAGCTGTCACAACACCAGCCCAGGGACTGCACTTAAAAATGAACCAGTAAGGTTAATCTGGCATTTTTACAGAGATATCTTCCTGTCGTCCTCATCGTTTTAGACTATGAATAAATACATAAATTAACACACAACTAATGACTAAATAATTCAAATACATACAGATAGTAGAGAAGAAGCAACAATGGCCAAACATGCAACATGCATGTTTTTATTAATTAACTAATTAACTCAATTAATTTCAAGAAGCTGAAATTTGAAAATCTAACATTTCAGGGTAAGGGCTTGCTATACGGGTGAGAACTGTCTGAACATAAGCACTCATGTGGCCATAGATTAACTTTGCGGGAATATTTTATGTTTTGCATTTAAAAGCAAATCAAATTTAAGGATCTTAACGTATGTAAAAGAACAATTTCACAGGACTTAAAATGAACATCCATGCCAGAAGCTGTAGGCTGCTTTAATTATTTAAATCAGACATTTGTGTTAAATTGTTGCATACTTATTAGGCATCATTATATTAAATTTCCCATTTAAAAAATCTACCACTGTGTCTTTGCACAGCCTCACAGAGCTGCTGACATGGCCCTCACCTCTTGTTTGTATATTTTTTTGACACAAACAGCGGTTCTTGGAGCCTTTTCATTAGAGGCCCTCAGTATTCACAGTTTTGACCTACAGTATTCCACAGTGACCTCTGGGACTGTAATAACTCAAATGATTCAGATTTGCTATATAAGGTCATAGTAAGAGGAGCTGGCCAAGGTACAATTTCTCCTGACAGAATCTTAATCTGTCATAGTTATTGCTGTGGGTATTGCATGACAGTTCATGTTCGCTCATCATCTTCGCTGCTGACCTTCATGTTTCATTTGGTCAGCCTCCTCTTCCTCGGGGTGTGTAATATTAATATATTGTTCTTCTGTTTATTTAAATGGAGGCCACTAAGCCCAGACTTTTGGATGAAGACGCATCGGCCTAAGCTCTGTCTCTGACCATGTCTGTGAGGCTTACTTTGTATGCACTCAGACATCTGCAAAGGTTGTGCTGTCAGCTCTGTACGAGACAATGTGCCCATATCTACAGAACATTACTGCAACTCTCATTCTCCATTTTTAAACTGATTTCCATGGCACTACACATCCATCTGATGTTAAAGGCCAAAAGAAACTATTCTTATTTCATTCCTTCCCTGATTTCTTTTTAGATGGCTGAAAATGCTAATTAGATTTATCCAGAATAGCCTTTCCTGCCCATCACCTATAACGCATATATGTGCACTCTTTAATTTATAGAATATATTCATTTTGTTAATATGTATGCAAATGAGTATGTCACTTGATTTTTTTTCATCTACGTGTTTATATTTGGGATACACTTGTGTAAAAATTAAGACTGTGTGTAGTATATGGGTGTTAAATACCACCTCGAAAATGAGAGTGTTATGAAACACATTGTCAAGGTTTTGTAATTAATAATTTAGCTTCTTTTGAAAAGCAGTTGCTTCTCATCGTCTCTGTGTCACCATGTTCTATATTTAAATCTCTGTAAATTGCCTTGGATGCTTTGAAAACCCTTTGAAAATGACTATGTCTAACTTAGCCACAGGTATCTTACTGTACATCAGATATCCAGCACAGTGTGTGAGTGAGGGAGAGAACTATCCGGTCAGGAAAGACGACTTGGGTTCTAGAGCCGACGGCTGCACGACTCTTACCTTACTTTGACTGCAGTCTACAGAGAAACTTGGTCTTTTTAAAACCCAGCTGTATCCGGTTTTAGATCTTGGCCTCCCACCGAGCTCTTCTTCCAGCGAGCCAAACAGGAATCCCTCCTGGCTGAAGATATTTAGGCCCACAAGGGCCACAGGGTCTCTTGGATTGGTTGAGATCCAGACTGCATTCTCCCACATTAATTCGACGAATTGAAACTAACTGAAGTCTCGGAGCAGACTAACATTAATTTTTGCTCTTATTATCTTCAAAAATGGCCTTCAAAATATGTAGATGGTGCTGTTTCTGTCGACTGTATCTTTGTGGAGAGTTGTCTCTTCTTCTGTCTGAAGTGCATGCCTTCTCTGTGACTGATTCCCCGCTGAACATTCACTCTGTTCCACTTTGTGCACAGAGGCTTCCCTGAGAAAAAATATTCTCAAAGCCATATAAAAAGAAAATGCGATTGGGAACCTTTTTTCTTGGTTGTGGCGTGACACTAATTTACTTCCCCTCACACTTCCAAGGCAATTAGCTTTGAAGCTTCTCAGAAACTATTCTTGCCCAAGTCGATAGCTAGCATGGCAAATAAGAATTTAAGCAGGTCCATTGGGCGACAGCTGATAAATATATCAAATGAGGTTACAGTGAGAAAGAGAAACCTAAAAGAATAAAGAAAATATAATTACTTCACCAGTTATGCTGAGTGCCTGGCCTGTCATTACTGGCCAGTGGTAGCATGCAAATGTATTGCTGATTGCCTGTGAGCTGATGAGCAAAACAATGCAGCGATATCCAAACATCTGTGGAAAAAATGATGCTGAACACATGGCAGATGAAACCATGTGATGACTCTTATTTATAGTCCTGAATGTGTGGACGTACACATGCTGGACAATTACAGGATAATAACATACATTAATTTATAGATTTACTCCTCATGAGTAATATGATCATTCTATATTTTTTGTTAGAGTCGAAAGGAGATTGTTGATTGTTGTTTGCTGTCACTTAAAATAGTCAGGGCTCTATTAGAAAACATAAATTACATTTCACAAAACTGTACCGTCTCTTACTTTTCCTTGACAATTAAATGTATGAGAAAGTGCAAAAGTTTAATGACATTTATAATTTGCTTATTAACAATGCTTATCATCCCACAAATCTTAGACCCCTCTCCATCCACTCTAATGTTAATTCCATGGCTAAGGCCTCATCTCAAACAAATGCTAAAAGGTGCCTCGTGTGTTGGTATCAGAGGTGACAAAGTGTCAGTGTCTGACGAGTTTGGAATGAGACCACGCTGGCATACTAATATTTACACAGCGGGAAAGCGGGCTGTGTAAAATGACAAACACAGGGTGATTTCCTCTTAATGTTTGCAGAGGTGATGCCCAATCAGTCTCACAGCCCCTGAGCCTTGATATTATAGAACGCAGAAGTCAAACCTATCACTCATTGGTTTGATATATATCTTACAATTAAGGTTTCAAGATAATTAATATCCAGCAGAGTTAATTTGTGTTGAATATAAAACACTGTACTGGTACTGGTATTTTAATGTGTTTTTGGACATCCACACAGCTGCTGCACAGATCTGTGGCTGAATAATCCTGTCCAGTCTCTTAACCTTACAGTGGTACCCCTTATTTATGATAGGTAAACAGTAAGTCTAAGCACTCTTTATCACCTCTTGAGACTGCTGTGAAAAGGGTAGGTGAACATCAAGTGTAATACACTGTTGCCTATAAAGTTGGAATAATTTTTTTTTCAGACAAATTCCTATTTAAATGCATCAGTAATACCTTTTACCCAGGTGCAATGCTTGAATTACATTAAATATACATTTCATTTGTCAAGAATACATTAAATTGTTCGTTATTTCATGGGAAGAAAATATTTTATTCCTACTTAATGAGCAGCAGTGTGTTAATTATATATGACTCCATGCAAAGAAAATGGCTTGTATGATACATTTTGAAAATGTGACTATATAATCTCATTAAATAAGCATGTTGGGTATCCAATGTGCTTAACGGCATATCCTGCATTGCAGTGTTGTTTGAATGTAAGGACCCAGAGGAACTTTCCCCAAGAGCAGTTGGTGAACACCACCTTTTCCCACCACCGAGCCACTGATCTGCTGCTTACGCCTGAGGTAAGACCCATCTGTGTACCTCTGCCTCCCACTCCTATATTTTACACCCAGGATGAGCTGAGGGAGGGTCTCAGACATCTTACACTCCCAGAGTCAAGCCTTCCAGCATATGTGTGAATTGTGCACGGGGAAAGAGCCAGAGCAGCATGTATCTTCACCGTATACTGACGACGGTTGCACCGACATTCTCCACAGGTACATGTTATTTGCTGCTGTTGTGTTGAGGGAAGATGGACGGGTCAAACAAACGGTGGACTTTCACCCACAAGAATAGGATTCGTGTCCCATGTGAAAATAAAGGTAAACCTTTTTTTTCTGTATCTTCAATGGCTCCCAGTTTGTGAATCATGATCTTTTTTTTTTACTGTAACTTACTTGGCTCATGATACCCCCCATAACCACATCACTTCAAACATTTACATACATTTATTTACTTTATAAACTCTTTTAAAACACCAAACCAGGATGTTTTTTTCCCTTAACCAAGGTTGGTGATATTATAGCCTAAATTCACAGAAACTCCAGCCACATACCACACTTATATGCATAATGATGTGTACTATTTTTGGAATGCTGTACTGAGCACCTTAAAAGGCTTACATGTTTGTTATAGTTAGTATCGATAAACCCTTTATTTGTTCGTTTAGCTTGGAGATCTTGTTGTGAATCCTCCCATAGCGATATCCTGGATCCCAAACTGTATTATACGCATGTGCTGGGTAGATTAAAAAACAATTATAAACCAAGATAGTGACAGCCGCAGTGCTGCATCCGAGCCTTCAAAACCAATAGGTGACGTCACAGTGACTACATCACCTATTTTTATTCAGCCATAGTCCCAAAAGATGTACAGCATTAGAGCGTGTAGCCCTGGGGCAGGGTGCCTCTCACTTGTGGCTCGACTCTCATGAGATAAAACTCACCAAGGTATTGAAAGCGGCTTCCAGCAACTTGAGTTTTTTTTTTTTTTTTTTAAAGGAGTTTTGAAGGAGAACAATGGAGTCTTTAGTGGCCCTCTCCCTAACAGGAAGATGGTAAAGGGGAAGCCTCTACTGCAGCCAAATGATCCATGGAGCTTCCACATGGCAGTGCAGCTTGCCATGCTCTGCACAAGGCTGAGGGGCTGCTCATCTGACTGCATACAATGATAAATGCCTGGAACCACATGCAAACTTGTTGACATAACTGATGCCTTTAAATTACAATCCACAGGGCTCACTAAGTGTAGGTTTGTAAAAAGGACTACATCCAGAGAGGGAATATAATGTGAAAGTGGAAAGGTTTGTATAATACGTACGTTTATAATGATGTGTGGTATTTTTAGAGGACTTGTTCCGCTCAATACCACAAACCTAAGAATACTTACATCGGTCATTTTGACAAACTCTCATCTGTTATTATGGGTGGTATCTTCAGTCTACTCTATCCCAATGGGTTGGAGATCTTGTGGGATAATAAGGTAAATAATCATTATTACACAGACGTAGACACACACAGGTTACAGTGTTAGTGGTGACACTCGTCCAAGTGTCCAGAATCTCAATTTACTGCTCAATAAAGACCAAACTGCCATGTAGGAAACAGTAATTGAGTGGAGGATGGAGTGGTTTAGGACACAGTTAGGGGCTTAAGGGTGGAGAATATTGGTGTGACCAACCTTTCAAGTGAAGCTCCTCTACTTTTACCTCCAGTGTAATAGTTAAATTGAGACTACCCCCCCAGCCTCGCCTCAGCCAGCATGCCTGCTTTGCCCCCCTAGCATCTTTTTTTAATGTCTACTCAAATATTTTAGAGTGACAGAAGAGGACTTGTTCATATCTCTGACATTTTCACCCTGGATTTAATTCTTTATATTAAGCAAGGCCCATTATTTATTTTTTCTTCTCTTTTTTTAATCAATGCCCATGACCACATACGTCCTGAAACCAGTAAATTGAAAGCTGTCTTTGGATGGTTAAAGACTGAAGCATAATTTTCTGTGGTTGAATGATAAAATATTTTTATGCAGTAGTTTCTGTGCAGCCTTATACTTTTTTAAAGAACGTAATGTGTCAGCTGCAGTATTGGCCAGAGCAAATAATACTTGAGAGGACACGCTGTTATAAAAGATGTTTTCAACACGTTCTTTTTCTCTTTGAAAATGAGGACAAGGTTTCTTTTTTTCTAAGTAAAATCTGTTAACAAAACTAAATGCTCTGTACATGTGAAGGATACACATCTACGGCTGTTATACAATGAAAAAAGAACCACAGATGTGGAAGAGCTCAATAACCCCATGAGTGCACTGTATTATTTCACTGGTTTATATGATTTTGAACCAAATTTTTTCGGACTATTGGCTCGTGTGGGCAAACGGTTACAAAAAAAAAGACAGTACTCTTGATGTGATCATCCTGCACACAAATTAAGCATACACATAATTAAAACATTTATTGCAGTAGCTGTATAACTGTAGAGTAGTAACAAGGATTAACTGTTTCAGTATCTGTGATGTCAAACACCCTCACAACTGACAAACATACTGCGATAAGCAAATCACTCCATCCCACGTAACTTCTTTATATTGTGACATAAATATGAAAGTGCTTTACAAACTGAATGTCTCCTTAATGCACAAATCAATTCTATTACAACAAAATAAAATGACACAAAAATGATCAAGCTAATTTTTAAAAGCTATATCTTTTAGCATGCTATTCCATTGTGTAATTTGCCTTCCATGCTGTGGAATAAAACAAACTTTTTCAGACAGTGGAATGACAGATGATCTTTCATGGTTAACCCATTATCTGCACATGCCTTTGTGTTTTTTTTTTTTCCAGTACCAACTTGATTTTGTACTTTAATACCTGTGTGATTATGTCTCTAAATTTGGCAAACATTCAATGCATAAGGCATTTGATTATCAGACAGGATAGTCTTTGTAGCCAACATGTTCTCGTCATTAAAATAAGCACAATTCAGTGTTTGAAGAAACATCATGAAGGCACAGTGATTAAAGTGTTATCTTAACCTGTGTTTTCTTATGTATGGAAAATAATAGTCTGTGTGGAAATAATATATTTACACATGTCAATAAACTGCAGGTACTACTGAGGGATTGCACTCAGTTGAATCACAATTTGAATAAAATCTATACAGTAATAAGATCAACGTTAGATAAAACATTTAGCCATTTACAAATATATTGCTATTTAATTGTACTGAACACTTTCAAAATCAGTTTATAGAGGAGAGCTTTCAGAGCTTTTTCGTTTTTATAATGCACATATTGAGCACTTGACATCCTTCATACAAAATGTTTTCTAAAAAAAGGTTTGCCTGTGGTTTTGCAGTATTTGAAGGAAATAATTATGAAATATGGGCAACATTGAGTATATTATGGAATGGAAATTTGTTTCAAAATCAAATATAGGGTTTTCAAAGAATCAAGTTAATGTTTTCTTGTTATACATTATGCCACATTATAAGTCTTTGTCCGGTTGAAATCCCAAATCCAGATGACAAGCCATTATGATGACAACAGCCAAGAACTGTTCTATTCACTGTGGTTATTACGGATACATGATAGTGGTTAATAAGTCTTATTTACAAACACACAGACAATGACAGAATAAACAAGTGTCCACTAACAGTGTTATCAGAACAACACTTTCTGAAATGTAATTCCATTTTCTTTGTTTGTGTTGATTAATATAGTCCTGAACAACTCAATAACAACCACACCACAAATATCTGTATATACTGGTCAGCCATGGTAGTTTCTTTTGCTTTTTTTTTCTTGTAATTTGTTTTCATTTTCTCCGTTATACGCATGTCCTTCCTCCGCTTGTCCAAATCACACACGAAGTGGACAGAAAATGTTACGTTGAAGAAATCCATGGAGATTCATAAAAAAAAGAGGTTCCCTCTAGAGCCATAGTAAAGTTGAGTTGTAGAGAACACGGCATAAGCGCTATAGTTTTGTGGCCTACATAGTACATGTGGCTATCACACTGCAGAAGCATCAACTTAAGTGGGAAGAGATGAAACGAGAAAGAAAGTAGTAAAACAGGAGAGGAGCTCAGGTGGACGTCTGAACAGCACAGAAGCAAAGTCCGTCTTATAGCTGCTGGTCCTTCGGGCTGTCTGGGCAGGAGGCTGGCTGGCAGGACTTCAGACTCACTAGTGGGATGTCAGCCATGCCACTGCTGGTGAACTGTCCCTCTCCGCTCCCAAACTGCTTCCTGTCACCAAAATGCTCTGACCGCCCACCATCATTTTTCCAGGTTCTGGTCAGAGTATGTCCATTGAGAAGTTTTTCCTTGGGACCCCACTCCCTCTGAGACCCAAAGCTTGACACAGGTGATTTGGGCTGCTGGTATGTTCCTAACGTCGGGGGCATCCAGCAGTTGTCTGAATGTCCCAGGACTAGGCATTCCTGTGTGCACATCTCTGTAGCTTCCACTAGACCACGTGGTCCCAGGGGGCCATCTAAAGGAGAAGAGGAAAAGGAAAAGAAAAATAAAACATGTTAATTATATAGCAGGGTCAGCAATAAAACCTGCATCACTACCTATATGTCCCAGTCCTTTTCTTTATTACATAAAAAAGACTGAAACAAGTCAAACTTAGGTGTTTTCATGTATAATGCAAATTCATATAATTCAACATAAAGACTTTGCTAAAGACAAAGACAAACATTTTCAAAAAACTCGATGTGTTGAAAATTGACAATACAATGAAAGGCACATGGAATCTGCCAATCCGTTCTTTTCCCCAAATTAGATTTAAACAATCTCATTTTTGAAAGTGTTTTTATATTTGTAATATTATTCAGAATAATGATTTTTCATTTGGTTATCCAAAAATTACTGATCTCACATTACAATAACTGCAAATATCTACTATTCATGTAATGTTCTGGTACTAAAAAAACACCATTAGTTAGGATAAGAATGTGTACCTATCTACTATTGCTTAACCACTCTAGAACATATCAATTGGCACTTAATGCAAATATCTAACCAGTCAATATAGCATGCATACATTTTGAAGAGGCTCAGGTGTTCATAGGTAACACCAGAATGTGGAAGAAATATGACTTTGACAGGAGAATGATTGTTGGGGCTGGACAGGTGGTTCGAGTATGTTAGAAACTGCTCAGCTCCTGGGGTTTTCATGCACCACTGTCTCTAGAGTTTACAGAGATTGGTGTGAAAAACAACATCTTGTGAGCGGCAGGTCTGGTAGCAACATCTTGTTAATGAGAGGTCAGAGGAGAATGGCCACATTGGTCTAAGCAGACAGCGAGGTAACAGTAACTCAGGCTTTAACAGACAGAACAGGGCTATGCAGAGCAGCATGAGGGGCATGCCTGTCAGCTTGAAGCAGAAAATCAAGGCCACATGGGGTGCTGGCTAACAAAAACTGGGCAGGAGACAATGTTAAGGACGCTGTGTTGGTTCAGAATTGGACTCTAACAAAATTAATCCATTGATCGGGATCCATCCACCCTTTTGTCAAGGGTGATAGTGGTGGTGTAATGGTGTGGGGAATATTTGTTTGGTCACTTAAATCCAGCGGAGCACCGTTTTAATGGCTTCCAGTGGCCGATCATGTGCATCCCTTTATGACCACAGTCTACTTATCTTCTAATAGCTCCTTCCATCATGATACTGTATTACACCATGCAAGCTCACATCATCTCAGGCTGGTTCTACCAACATGGCAATGAGTTCGGTGTCCTCCAGTGGCCTCATCCCAACCCAACAGAGCACCTCTGTACATTTACACGACACATCTCCCATTCCACCTCATCCCAGACCATGAATCTGCAGCTATGACGTGATAGCGTGTGAACATGAATCAGAATCTCTTAAGAATGTTTCCAGCACCTTGTTAAATCAATACTGTGAAAAGTTCAGGCTGTTATTGATGCCAGGATGTAACCACACACAGGGATAGCTACAGAAACACTAGTTCTCTGTCAAAGTTACAATTACACCCAACAAACCATCGGCCATCTCAGACTCTTCTTAGGTACAAAAAAAGTAACACTTGGGAAACCTTTGCTGGTGCACAATAACACTACATCTTTCCTCTAAAATATACTGGTATCAAATAAGTAAAGCGTATTGTATAATTTCTGGTTGAAAGGGGTGAAATGAAAGCACCTGCCTTCAGTTCATGATGCTATTGTACACTTTTGTCTGCAGGTTTTGCATCAGTTCAAATCCCTTTTGATTAATTTCAATCAAAATGGCATTGGTTGGTTTTTCTGTGCTCAAAGAGGCTCTCCAGCTCACATATGAAGTACAGGTCATGTGAGTTCATAGAGCTGAATTCAGTGAACCAACCAACAGCCTGAAAAATGAATGAGCCATGCATTTGGGAGATGGAGAACATGTGGGGGGCTATAGATCGTAAGGAGGATGAAAGGATGAATGAGTTTCTTTGAGCACTGTCGTTGGAATCCATAGAGACATTTGCAGAGCCTTCGTAATACACTGTAAATAGACTGATGTACATGTAACAAGATGATAAGATGCAGAGATGTTGGCGGATATTCACTCAGTAATTAGGCAACCCAAACAAGCCAACTCCCTTCATCACTTTCTCCCTTTTCAATCATTTAATTTCAAACTTTTAAATAACTTAAGAGATAGTTTGAAACCATTCCCAGCATATACATAGCCCTGTTACAGTAGTATCCACAGATTGTCAGAACCTTTTTGGAAATCTATCACTTTGACGAACTTTAATGTCAGTATGGACTTTTGACAACAGCGCACATTGACTATTTCTCTAGTATAAATGATGGATTTCCTTTCTCTGGCAGAAATATTTTCCTTGTGGAAATTATCCCAACCTCCTTTCCCAGAAGAAAAATAAAGAAAGTTGAAGGTCAGTCTACATCACAACAAATCATCAGCAGGACACTCCTCTCTAAGTCATTGCTACCATCTGGGTGCTCGTCTGATGAACATGCACCACCATTCAGATGGTGGAAATCAAACAAGTCAGTGTTTCAGGTAGTATTCGTTTAAATCTAATTTGATAGAAAAGCATGCATAATGCATGAAATATAATACAGTCCTGCTATTTGAAGAATTCTTCTCCTTTGAGTTGGTTCTTTCTCCTCTTTTTAAAGAAGCAACCAATTCTGTCTGTGTTTGTAAATCAAGCTTCAAAGGGCTAAGAATTCATCTGTTTTTGTCCTAAAAGAGAAAATGATAACTATTTGTCCTAATTTGTCCCTTTGCTTCACAAAAAGCTAATTGGCTGCTGGGTAAGCTCTGTAGGTCTAATATTTCAAAGGGCTTTTTATTCCAAACTCCTGTCTGGACCTGTTTTTCTACTCATTACTTTAAACTTACGAAGACAATTTGAGAGTATTTCTTAGAAAGACTTATTACAGAGGCGGTATTTTGGAAACCATATGCGGGTTTAATTTGAGTATTTATGCGAATTGTATTACCTTATAGCTTAGATGTTTATTATTTGTACATTTATGAATTATTTTGCAAATTGATTCAAATTCTTATTGAAACAGAATTCATTACATCGGGCCATGTACTTTACATATTTAAGGTTCATTTCATTTCTGTACTTGCTTGACACTGTATTTAATAATGTAGTTTAATGTATAAAGGCCTGTTGGTGTTGATCCCACTGAGAATCAATAACCAATTTTGCACTTTTCACCGCATCAACCCTTTCCTTAATTGTTTTTATTGCCAATCTTTATGGGTCACTCCCAACGGTTCAACCTGCTCCCTTATGGTCAAAAACTGGTAAAAAAAAAAAAATTTGGAGCTCAGCTGGAAATCTTAACATGTTCCACGCAATGATTGATGTGAAGGAAAATACTGTATATTTACTTTTGTGGTTAAAGATGGAAAACATTAGCGATGTCCATCAAACAAAGCTAATCAACCCAACAAGGCTTGCTCCATGAGTAATTAATTGAAATAAGCTTGGCGGCTCATTTGGAATATACTTTGGTTGCTTTGGTTTCATAAAGCATGATACAAGCTCATTTAAAATGGCTTGAATGTCAATTCTAAATTATTTTGTGTATAGAACTTCCACATCACATATATATATATATATATATATATATATATATATATATATGTTAGC
>JAOWBC010000001.1:9180832-9198014 GCA_028566105.1 Hypoplectrus providencianus
GTTAAATTGAAGTTCATTTTTCATAAGGAGAGAAAATATTTCCCATTCTTATGTTTCTAGGGGAACAGGAAACATCCCATGTCTTTCGACCAAAAGCAAATCCGATTTTAAATTGGGAAAGATGGGTAAAAGGTATTTTACCTTTCGGCTCATTTGCTGTGCTCTTTATGACAGGGTCTTTGTGGGTCATTCATGTGTAAGACAATATGAATAGATGTAAGTCTATTTTAATAAGAACATGTGCTCATATTTCCACAAACCCATGCTGCCTGGGCTCTGGCTTTGACAGCACATTTGGATATATGATGTGAGGAAAGCTGGGGCCCCCGAAGAGAGAGCCAGTCACTCTTCTTCATGAATGTGGAGTCCATCACAATAACAGGCACTCATAATTGGCATGTGAGGAGTCTAACCAAGACACACATTATCATAGTTGCAAGAAGAACCACAGAGAGCAATAATACATGGTACCCGAGAGACAGTAAGATGAATTCCTCAAATGAGATTGTAGACGAGTGAGTAGACATCTGGGGAGCTGTTACTGAAGAGATATGGGAGAAAGGGAAAGGGCTTTGCACATGTAAATGGTGTGCAGTGTTAAGCAGAGGAACGATTCACAGGCCCGCCATTTATGCGGCTTTTTGCTGTTTTTGTATTGTTAGGGAAATGATCATAATGAAGGCACGATAATGGTGATGTCACCAGCATAATTTCTACCAACACATTAATCCTTGCTTACTTGAAAAAACATTTAAATAGAAAAATGAACACCCTGACAGAATCACAATATATCTGTATGTGGTATCAGCAGTTTGACTATTGATTACAGAAGAATTAGGTGACTGTAATCTCTGTATTTCGGAGCCATTAATCAAGGGCACTTTGTGCTTTGCTATTCTCCCGCTGTAATAAACATGACCATTTGCATGTAGATTGGTACAATCAGTTGCCCAAGTGGGCAGCAGAGGATAATTTGAATCAGCCATTTTCTCTTCTAATCTGTGCATACCTGCTGTTTGAGACAATGCAGAGACACAACCTGATTAAAAAGACCACTTGAGAGTTGATAGCTTTAGAAAAAAAAAATACAAATACAGCAGTATAATGTATATAATATAGACTGGTGATTTCCAGCCAGAGATACTTGGTTAGGGTACTTCTGCAATTGCCATTGCGCGAATGAATGGAGTGTGGAGTTCTAGATACTTAAAAGGTATAACACCACATATTTGTGTTGAAAAGGAAATTAAATTGCATCAGAAATTGGTTTGGAAATGATCTTTGGTATGTTAAGTGTCACAATAATCTTTTGCAAACCCTTAGTACCATTCCAGTTTATGAAAATACTATGATCATTGTTTTTTTTTTTGTTTTTTTTGTTTTTTACTGTTATCCCATGTAAAAAAAAAAGTAATAAAAAACTTTGAGAAGCACTGGGACCACATCTACTCTGGATTTGACCTCAGTCCTGCCCACCACTGCCCACCACTGCTGCATCAACTCTGCTAAGTTCTGCCATCTAAAGTAGAAGTAGTTAACTTGTAAACTTGTCCAAACCTCCAACTAGAAAACTATCAGTTATCTAAACAAAAAATGCATTTAAGAGATATTCAAAATAAAACTTTGTGTACTTGTACAGTCAAAATCCAGATCTCTTTTTTTCTTGAAGTTTTTCATTGCAGCCCAACAAAGCACATTTACAACTCAGCAATATCTCCAGGGTGAGGATATTTCCCCTCCTTTACCAACCAAGAAAAAAAAGCAGACAATTCTTTTGTTCCCGCCATAATAAAGTACTGTGGTGTATCACTCTCCAGGAACCCAACTCCACACTTGCTTATTCAGAACACCGACTCAGCAGTCCAAATATTTCAAACAAAACCAAAACACCACACAGCACACACTATTTGTGCCTCAATCTCTCTTTGCCGGCTTCCTATTGATGCATATGTAGATGGAGCCCTACCCTTAACAGTGTGCGGGAATATGTTGGTCCATTTAATTGAAAGGAAGCTGTTAGTGGGGGAACCTTCTCCCAACAGCCTTCCTCCCTCTGGAACTGACTTTATGACTTCCTAAAAGAATGATTTCAGATTTAGTATGCCTTTATTAAGCACAATCTATAAACGCCAGCCTTATTAGCCATTGTCTTCGCTTTCTTTCCTTTTTTTTGCAGTCTGTCATTGACTTATTTCTCTTGCGGCCTGACCTTCTATAGTTGTCATATCTACGTAATCAATACAAACAAATTCAGAGACAAATCCTTATTTCCATCTTTTTGTTTCCGCATAGCTCTTTGTGATAAACCTTATTGTGAATAGATCTCTGTGATTTTATCTGACTCAACTTGACAGACATTGATCATAAAGGCTTATTACAGCTAGCGTTTTTTCTGATTGTATTGTGCCCCCAAAAAAAGCTTGATGGACTTGTCGCATTGTGACCTCCCACTCTGTAATCAGGATGACATTGCATGCCATGTATCACCAATGTGAATATGTCAGTAATTGAGCAAATTGTCAGTGACACTGGATTTTTATTTTGATAACATACCATTTCCCTTTGCTGTTTCATGCACAGTGACATAGCTATACATGCTAAGTCTATAATCAAGAATCTGTCACTGCTGAAAACATGTGACTTGGTAAAGCCCAGAGGGTGTCGAGTGACACCCTGCTACTCCTGCTGAAGAGCTGCGGACAGATAAGCACCAGCACACCATGACACTACAACTGCTGATAAGAGGCTGCTGGGGTATGTACTCCATTGTACAGCAGCTAGTAAATATGACATAGATCCCATCTAGCTCAGTGAAATACAGTTATTTAACTTTTGCATGTAGCTCAAGATTTAATATTTTTGTTTTACCTATCTTTTTTTTTATCTACACCTAAGGTAACTTGTTTTACTGACTTCCTTTGACATTCATTTCATTTTACGTTTCATGGATGGATGGATGGATGGATAGATGGATGGATGGATAGATAGAGTACTGCATGGTATAGAGAGCCGTCTATGATTTTTGCATATTTCTTGTTATATGCAAATCCATGCAAAGGCAATATTGATGGAATACTTGTCCCCAATAAGCTATTTTCTGCTATTTTCAGAAACTGCTAGATGATATGTCCGGTTTTTGATAAGAGTGGGGAAGAAACAGCAAAAATGATTACTGCTCAACTAAAACATCTCTTTCATTTAAATTCATTTTGCAAAGGTGAGACACAAAACCATATTTGTATTGATGTTCTCTCACAAAGAATCGACACATCTCAGTTCAACAGCATCAGCATGCATATTCAGCTCATTCGACAAATTCACAGCTTCTATACATAGATTCAGCTGTATATATGTTCTAACTTCCTTCATTCACTCGAAATGGCTTCCACACTGTTTAGTGCTACTTTGTCTGTGCATAGCTCGTTGCTCATGGTTACTATGCTCAAGAAGTCAAGTTTCTCTTCCTGCACACACACACACACACACACACACGCACACACACACACACACACACACACACACAAGCAAATAGCCGGTGGCTGATGTTTGGTGCAGAGCCCCTGAGTGCTTTAAATAACATTGAGGCACAGGTGTTGAGGAATGCAAGGGATTCAGAACCGTGTCAGATGGTGCTTACTTTTGCTTACAGCTCTGTGCAAATGTTGCAGATGTCCACAAAGACAGATAACTTAAAGACAAAGAAACCATTAGATTGCCTCCTGATAGAGAGTCATTAGGATGTGCTGGGGGCCGGCCTGTTTAATTCTGCAGAAGCTGTTGAATAAATGTGAGCCATGAGCAATCGTTGTTTAACGATGGACACTTTGACCAAACAGTATTCACATGCCTCTCTTTCAGTCCTCCTACTCAGCAGCAGCAGATCACAGAGGTTACAGAGGAGGAGAGAATCATCCTCATTTTTGGCCAGAGGTTGTTTGCAACTATAAGGGAGTGTTCTTGTTTTAGTCTGCCGGCTATTACTAATGAGATAACGTTAGGCTAATTAATTGGATGCACACTATCAGTGCTGATGTTTCGGTCCCAAACGAACAACCTACAGCCTTCAGAATGGCAAGGGGGAACGGGCAGAGAGGGAGTGAGAGTGATTGAGTGCTGGGGATTTAGTGTCCATAGGGCTTGTTTATTTATCCATGCTGTTAGCATGCCCAGATGTTGTTATTTGGGGATGAATGAGGCTTTGTTTTGGTCCAGCGTGGAGGCTCAAAGTGCCATACCGCTGTCTCCAGCTGCTGCTCAAAAACCAACAAGACACATCTGGAAGATTAATTCTCTGTGCTTTAAATCTGCTGTGGATTTTCTCTGTGACCCATTCATCCTCCACTACAGGCCACACGTACAGATGTATAACACCAATCCATCATTGTACACACCAAGGCATGTAATGATATACAGTATTATAAACCTAACACGTATTCATAAAGATCTGCTGCGCCAAGAACAAATATATTGTAAATGGCTTTGGGAAATGTGTGAGTGGTATGGCGGTTGGTGTCCAACAAAGCATAGAATTACGGCTCCATACAGATTTGCAGCAAATTTGAAAACAGGTCCTATGATCTACAGTAAAGGCTATCTGGGGTTGGATAGATATGATAGTGAGCAGAGCAGAACAGAGCAACACGCTGGATGCATCCTCCAGAGAATACTAGTCTGGCTGATGGATCCTTTCTAGTGCTCCCTTTGAGGCCAGGCAGCAGCTTCTCATGAGAAGAGATGAAGGGCAGGAGGCAGTCGAAATAGAAAAAGAAGACAAAGCTTGAGAAGCGAAGCGAAGGGTGGTCAGATAGATAGAAGAGAGGAGCGTGCAAGATGGAAGAGAAGAACTGCAAAGAAAAGGTGAGCAATAGTAAGCAAAACAAAAACACAAAGCCTGTCAAGAAATGGCTGTCATTTACATAATTTCCATGATTCCTGATAAATATTATTGGTTTAGACCTCACTTAAAACTATTCTCAGATCAATTTGTAATTCAAATATTCAACCCAAGGTACTTTGTATTGGACCCACACATTTTTTTCTTGTTAAAAGCACTGTTTACAGCTTAGTGCATCAGGGAATAAATGTGCCACTGATGTTAGCGTGGTGGAAATGAAGCTCAAGGTATGCTGTTCTTTTTTCAGTTGTCAAAAAGTAAACAAGTATTTTTTGGCAGATGTGCATTGGGCAGAGGACAAACCAAATACTGTATATACATATGCATCAGTCAGTCTATGTGCTGTATTTATCTCCCGAAAGTCCTGAAAGAGAAACAATAATAAAGCATACATGTTCACACTACTCATTATTTTAACCAATTTAGTAAGTGTTGAGTTTTGTGTGTTTTTCTGGTATTTGCCCTGCGCTAATGGGTTGCAGGGCTGGCATCATTATGTATAATTTGAGAAGCATTCTAAGTGGAAATTGTACAGTAGTGTGGTCTTTGCTTGAATACCCTACAGCGATTTCAAATTGCACAGGGACTCAGAGCTTAGGCTACTAATTGACAATCACAATTTTCAGTCTTTCAGATGAAAACATACATCAAATCATCTGATAAATAGCATTCAGGTGAGAAACACTTATTTCCCTATTTTATCTTACCTCTATTGCTGTTCTGACTCGAACATAGACTTCATATTTGTAGCCTCTATGTTACATTAAGCATCACTTTGATAAGTTTTTTTTTTTTTTTTTTTTTTTTTGGTGCGAAGCAGCTATGAAAACATAGTAATCCAAAACATATTTGCACTGCTTTCTTTCCCTTCACCCCCAATGCGCTCTTCACTCAGTGTTTCCCCTCAAAACTTCACTGCACCACTCTAGGGTTTAACTTCTCCTCCACTAAAAGTAGAATATTCGATCAAAGTTGTTGAATTTTAGTAAAGTAACATTAAAAATTAAACTGTTGTTTTAGGAGTCAATATATTTCTTTCTAACTTTATTAAAAAGCAGACTTGATATTTCCCTGTGTTTGGACAAGTGATAATTATTCATTTATAGTGTTGTTGCTATTTTGTAGCTCCAATATACATTATATAAGTCAGTGAGGACAAGGCTGTATTCTCTAAAGTATTACTGAATGCATATTTGATTCTAGACTCCGACACTAAATTAAATAATAAATTAAATATGCAATGAAAGACATGCTTTAAGTTCTGCAGTGCATTCAATCCCACCTGGCCTCTCGTGCTTTTCGGAGAAGCTTAGCTTGACCTCAGTCAGATATTGTGGACTGGCAACAAATTCTGCAGAGCACAGCATCAGGCATTCTGAGTAACAGCACAGGGCTGCTCTAAAAGACTGTGGCCTTTCCTGCTCATCTTCTACTGTGCCCCGCAAATTTCATTTGCAGTTCTGCCACCTACAAAAGTTCTCAGGTGACTGCTGCCCTTTAGACCGCAGCAGTGAGGAGGAGTACATGAGACCGGTGGAGAGTTTTGTCAGTTGGAGCAAGTAGAACCATCAGTTTAAAAGCCGGAAGAGAAAAAAAGCTTGAAATATGAGCAGTACAAAGCACACTTTCTGGGGCTGCAATCCAGATCAAAGTCCTTTACTGTTAGATTGCATATTTGTCGGGATGGAACAAAAATGCAATTTCTTGTCATCCTTTTATTCTATATCTGTTTTAAAAGACTTTAATATGCATTAATGCTGAATAACAATGCATCAGAACTTTTCTATCCTTCATATTTGTGAAATATCCTGTAATGTTTTGTTAACTATCTCTGGAGAGATGAGTGTCACTCTGCTGCTGAAAGGTTGTAAAGGATTTGGACAGACTCCCACATGGGGAAAGTGAATACTGAAGTTCAAATGCAATTTAACCAACAGCAGCACTTTAGAAGTGCAGTGCGCCTAGCAAAGGTTGCTAAAATGACACGCTGACATACTAGAGTAACTCAAAGTGCTGTGCATTAAAACATGGTCAAGTGTTTTAATTGGGCTCAATGGGAAGATTTTGACAGCTGGAGTACCTCAAGCAAACAAACAAAGGTTCCAAAGTGGATCAGGCTTCACCTGGCCCATACCAATCCATCAAAAATGCTTGGATCAATTCCAATCCCAGGTATCGGCTACAGACATACCTACTTATGTTTTTTTCCCCATGTTTTCAGAGAACAACAAGCAACTTCCACAGTGTCAGCGAGCACAATGAAAATGTGGCAATGCTGCAGTTGTAAGCATGCCTGGATTTCCATATTAAGAACAAACTGTACTCCACTGATAACATAGAGGAATGGTGCAAAAAAGGGCAGATTAGACTGTTCTCACAGGACTCGGTGCAACGGACCAGATATTCTCAATCAATTTGGGGAGACCGGAACAGTGTTCTTTGTGGTGGCATGCTAGAATAAAAAGTGCAGAAAGTAAGCTCGATTAACAAAGTGGTGAAAAAGTGCTGTCTGGCCTAGAGGCACCAACAAAGGGGATGATGAGGACTAAACTAGACTCCCTTGTACGAAACACCTTCCACCCCCTCCGTGGCAAGATGAAACTGCAGCACAGAACATCTTCAATCTTTGCCTCAGCATCCAAACTAGTGCCTACAGCTATTAGACTGTACAATGCTCTGTGACCAAGCAACTCAAATCCAAGCCAACTATGAGGAAAGTGAGGCTGGGTGTCTGAACTGCACAGCAGAAACAAAATAAGTCACCATGGACTGCTCGCTACATTTGTATGCACCAGAATCCAATGCTTTTTTTTTTTGCTTTTTGCTGTATTGTTTTCTTCCACACATGCTTCTGCATATTCCTGCATATTCCTGCAGATTCCGGCATGAGTCAGTACATAATGCACTTTCACCGTAGATATTCAGTGCTACCTCTGTCACATTTGGATATCACAGTGGTATTGTGAAAAAAATGCACATGAATTCTTGCGTAGTGCTATTTTTCCATATATGCTAACTATACAGTATGTGTCCTGGAGCATTTGTAAAGAGCACAGCCAGGAATAGAATCACAAAGCTCTGTATATTTGATGCAGTGTATTATTGATTACAATAACATCCTTCATATACTGTAGTATTGGAGATATACTTTCAAGACATTAAACATTCTTTTGTGATGTAACATATGCAAACTTCTCTGTTTTGAATTTAAAAGAAGAAGAGAATGATCTTGGTTGACTTGTTTTGACAGAGCTGCCAACCCTGATACAAGTAACATTTCTGACATTCAGACCTTCAGTTTGATAGTTATCTGTGCTGCCATGAACGTGATTTTATCATCCATCCATCCATTATAACTGTCTATCCATTTATACATCTGTAAATAACACAGAGAAGTCATTTATAACTGTGGCCATATAACTAATTTGACAGTTTCAGTGTTGGACACTAAAGAAAAATGAGTGTTTGTATGTTATATTTCATTGGATGGTTGAGGAAGGCAGATTCCAAATATTGAGTGAGCATTGCAGCTGTGTCATTAACGATACTCAGTATCACACAGACTCATTATTGAACATCTGTGAGATTTATGTGTGAAAGGCCAAATTCATTACATAAGCAGATAAATTAAACCACATTCAATGTCTGAAAGAGACGCGTGCTCAGAAGCTTCATATGAATAAATCCATTGAATTTGAGCTATGGCACAATCGGTGACAAAACATTACTTATTTAAACACATATCAACACAATACAATGAAATACTACAATAGTTAAGACAATATAATTATATTAAATGAATATAATAATCAAATAACAGAGCATGTATATATACCAAAAGGCTTTTTCTGACAGTGGCCCACATCATGTGTCATTACATGGCAATATGAAGATGGCAACATTATTTTGAATTGCTGTTTTACACAGCTCAGTGCAAGTGCTCAGTCCCCATGACAACAATAGCCATGTAAAAAAGATTTCTTCTCCCTCTCTAATCTTCCACTGCATTAGACTCAGCCACTGACCTTGTAATCTAATTTCTGTTCTAAGTCAGTGAGTATGCCTGCTCATCTCAACAGTGGATCGAATACATTTCTGGTCAAAGACCTTTAACAGCACTGATGATAACAATGAGACACACTGTGTCTTATGAGTGATTTGGTTTTGGCACTTGGCCCTTGTTTATTTTTCTGGTTATAAAAAATAATGTCATTTATATAATTAAAGTTTTTTTTTTTGTTCACAGTCCATTGGATAAGTGGAAATTTGAATCTGCAGCTGGCTGTGATTTATTCTCTCTGGACTATGAGTGTCTACGCCAAGTTTCATGTCACGACCCGGCCAAAGTGCCTCACTCTCACGTGGCCATGCCCCTAATGTGGTTGAAATATAGATCAATAAAAAAAGTCTACAAGCCCGTGCTTTGATCGCACACACATATTCACCAACAGTCTCTGTGTTGACATTTGAGATATGAGGAATGGATATCAAATTCAATACGAGGGTATAATCTTTTAATCATCATGAGCTTGCTGTGTCTGTGATGGTGAAAGTAATTTAACAGATACAGATAATGATCATGTTGACCTCATAATACAGTAACGCTGCACCATGACTGCAATTCACTTTGCCCTATATATATAAGAGACACTAGGAAATTCAACCATCTCAATGCGAGAAATAATGACTGCAAGCATCAATGTGGCCCGGTGGTTCAGTCCAATTGCTTCACGGTGAGCCGAATTACACTGTGTCTTCATGTTTTTATTTGTGATTGGGTTCTTTGTGGTATGCAGTGGGTATTGATTTTAATTTCGAATGAATGAGAAGGTAAGAAATTGTCATTGCTGCTGATCTACTGAAGTGCATTCATGACTATTTATTTGTTTTCATCACTGTAAGCCAAACAGTAATCCTAATGTTAGGTGTGTTTACTGAAAACCACAACATATCAGTATCGCTGTATATTTTAAGAACAGAATTGTCAAACACAGACTTAATTTCATATTTAAAAGTAAACAATATTTATTGAAAAATAGATTTAATTTTTTTTTTTTTGGCACTGAGCTGAGATCAGCTTAATGATTTAATATCATTAAACTGAAATATCAGGCAGATTTCTCTGTCTGTCACAGGGAGGTCTATGGGTGTGGGTCCAGGTGCAAAGCAGCGGGGAAAGCAGAGCGTAGGAAGTCTGCTTGGGGACGCAGTAGATGATCTGGTCGTTAGCGGACTGGGGGTCAAAGACCAGAGGGCAGGCCTAGCAGCGGTGTCGGGGACTGAAGGCGATTCGAACAGGGGACAGGCAGGGAAAAACTGGGAAACAGGCCGAGGGTCAAATACTGGAAGACAGTCCGTAGTAGAGTGACGCTGGAGAGTACTGCATAGTGCAAGTGAGTCCAAGTCCAACTGAGGCTTATACATATAGCTGAGGAGTGATTGCTGAATGCAGGGCAGGCAGGTGATTACAGATACCAGGCAGGCGTGTGATTGGCTGATGCAGGGCAGGTGAGTGGCTCTGCCTCAGGAGAAACAGAGCCACGGCGGTGACACTGTCAAATGTCAGACTATGTTTGCTCAATGCACGGTTAAAACAGTTATTCAGTGACTTGCATCACGTTCACTGTTGTGGTTTACCACAATGCATGTAGTTAAGCCTCCAAAAGATTTTGGTTTATTTCTATAGTACACAGATATTGTACAATAGTAACACAAATGCCCACTAATAATATAACAGATTAAACTGAATGTTGTAAATGAGGCTTTTGGTTGATGGTATCCAATGAAGTCAACTTTAATTAATCAATAATTCCTGCACATTAACTTATTTCTATTTCAAGTACAATAGGATTTATTCTAAAAGACCTACATATTTCTGTGTTATTTTACATTTTAGTTCAAGGAAGAAAGCAGTAAAATGAATCCACTTGTTTCAAAAAGATTTTTAAGATAATTGGCCGCTTAGCTAAAATATGACATATAACTTAATCACTGCTTTATTTTTATTTTGGAAATTAAATGTGTGTTAGATGTTTCATGTGAGTAAATTTCAAATGAATGTGCCTTGCTGTCTGCTCGGCCTTCTTCTGGAGTCACTCGACACACAGCTCAGCAGAGACTCGGAGTGCAGAGTCTGAATGAGCATCAAGGATGGCTAAATGGCCTGTAGCAGAAAGCAACAGCGGTGTAACAGATATGGTGCTAGGTATTCATACAATTATTTGGAGTACTTTCCAGGCATGTGTTCTCCCAGCAAAGCCCACACATGCAGTCATAAGCATAACGCATTAGCATAAAGAGGAAGAGGACACAGCAGGTACCCTCACTGCTTACTTACAGAGGTGCGGCAAAAGTGTAATAGCAGAGGGAAAAAAGAGCGAGAGAGAAAGAGAGTGAAGACTGATAAGTTCTACAGTGAAGTAGTGACAGAAAGACATGTAATTCTGTGTGTTGATCATTACCTTGAGCCTGAAGGAATTTGATAATAAAACAGAACCTTGTTAATCCCCCGGGAGCTCTGTAATTGCAACGTTGAGGTACATCTCCTCTCTGTTAATAATTGTAATTTCAGAGCATGCTCTGCCCACATATACATTTATTCATAATTACCTGAGGGAAAGGATGGTGCTGTACTGTCTATTAAAACTGCACTGAATTAAATGGATATAAGGTAAGCTTGAGAAATTAAGGCCAGTAACTATTGATTTGGTACAAAATGCGCTTTTTTTTCTTTTTTTTTTCGTTTTCTCCCTGTGTTTCAAGGTCATTAATATATATTAATATTGCATGGATTATCCTTACAATCCTATACTCTTTACATAATAGTAAGAGAAAGAAAGAATTCTCTCTCTGGTTTAATTGCATGTCAAGAAAGCAGGAAAACATGTTAAAACAGCTAAACTAAGCCTTTAGCACAGTTTCTAGTGTTTGCAGCTGTGTGTCGATATAAAGTTAGTATGTGTCAAAACGGGTATCCAATAGGAAAAGTGAGCAATCGCTCTTTACACTGTGTGACTCAGTTGCAGTGGTGTTAACGTGTTAACAGGAGGTAGCAATGTACAGATTTGCAGTGTGTTATCGACACATCCCTGTCAGTTCTAAAGCATAACACACATTGTCTCACGGTAAAAAAAATCCTTTAAAATTCTTCTCCTCTTCCCACCCTTCTTTCATTTACTGACAGATCTTGGAAAAATGCTAAATCTCCGCTCATGTGATTGATATATATTAAATGAGGGTAATCAGCGAGTGATGATGTATTTTACAGATTGACGCAAAGATGTTTAACTTTCAGCGCATGTGCCGGCTTTGAATAAAATGACAAAAAGCAAACATGAAGGAAATGGAAAGCTGATAATGATTACATGGAAGTATGAGTGATAGCCATATGCATAAATCTGCTTTGTGAGATGGAGGGTGCACTGGGAGGAAGTGGAGGTCAGGGCCTGGCAGAGACCCCTGTTGGGTGCAGGTGGCGAATAACTTCTGTCAGCCAAGTAATTAAGTGTCCATCACATCCTCGCAGGAGGGCTGTGCAACCCAGAAGCCTCCTCCAATCTCCATCTGTGAAGAGGACTGGAGCTACAATATGGCCCCACATATGACCGGCATATCTATACCAACAAGAATGTGTTGGAAAAATGTGAAAATGTCATAAAATGTGAACAGATGTAAATAAAAAATATATATAATGTAGGCTTTTCTGCCTTTTTTAAAATAATTTAGAATATCCACGTGAATAGGAATAAGGAACAAACGGAGACAATTAAGAATAAAGAAAAAAAAGGACTTATGTCGTACTGGAAATCAAGACAAGCAGATGGACAAACAGGAGCCTGGTTTGCCATGCTGCAACTTAAAAACACATTACTTGCTGTCCCTTTGCTTCTAACTGTAATTAGTTAGTAATTATACAATAGCGAGCAAGACTATGCACTAGTGCTTGTGCTTCATCATTGTCACCAGAACAGTGTTTGTCTTTGTCTTGGTTATATTATAGCCTTAAAGCCACATCTGTATTTTTTTTATCTGACAAGACTACATGACTCTGATAAAGCCCTCCCTTTCATTGAAGAACCTTTACATATGTCTCTACATGTTTTAGCAAAACCTGAGATTTGAGACTTTTCTATTAAACATAAAATATAATTGGTGCAATGTTGTGGAGATAAGATTCAAATTGTGTCAGAACTGTGAGAATTATTTATTTAGCTTCTTTTTTTTTTTTTTTTTGAAGCACTTTTGAATGGTGCCTGTACAACAACCAGCACTTTTGGTGCGTAAGACTTTGACACAGAAATTACAATAGTTATACAGGGGGAAAATGCATTATTGTCTACTACAAAAGAAAAACCTGGATAATATAAAAAAATGGTAAAAGGTGTATTTGCACCAAACAGTATCTCAATTCATCTTTTCATATTAAAAAAAGAAAATTTCCCTCCTAAATTTCCAAAGGCAATGCATGTCAGATACTTTAAACTGCACCAGAAAGAAATAAAACACAGCTGTATTATTTGAAATACAACACTTGATTCTAGCCAACACGCTAAACAAACGTCTTTGTCGGTATAGTCTCAAACTGTTGTAGAAATGTATCTATTTGAAAGACTGACGTATTCCCTTGCACTACAACTCGATCAAGGGTAGTACAGGATTTATTTTCCGAGTTTCAACAATTGCCATCACATATTAATTTGTTGGAATAGAGAGAGGAAACAGAAGCAGCCATTCTGGGTGATAATCACAGACAAGGATTTAATTGATATCGTTTCTGACCTTTGATGGGGTTCCTGAAGGCAGATTGTCAAAAGGAGAAGAAAAACATATTACTATGTGAAGGTGATTACAATTCCAACCCTGGCTGGAGCCCAGACGGCTGCAGATGCAGGCTGTAAAATGTGCTTTCCGCCACACAAGGACGCCACATCTCTTTGTCGGCTCAAACCACGTTTATCACATTGACAAACTCATGTGACATCCAGCCGTAATGTAGTACAACTCCTTTTTTTTGACTGGGTGTGTGTTAATATGTGTGGTTACTCAGTCTTAATGTCAGAACATGTGTGAAACTAATTTGTTGTTTTTGAAGATGGCAGCAATTAATCTCTCAAATGACCTGGCTAGATTAAATGAGAAGAAAGAGTGGATGCTGGGAAAATAAATGCCAGCATTAGGGAAGAAATTACAAGATGACCTTACTGAACAATGATTTATGGATTCCCTCGTCAAGCAATTACAGCAGGTGATACCTTTGAAATTTCAAACCATGGAAATTAAATTTGCTCCTTTGCAAACTGTGCACTTGTCAAGGACATTTACTGTTACCTACATTGGAAAGCTCCTCTGCAGTCATCCCTCTTCCCTTGGCAAATCACTCAGAGTGATAGAGCATATGCAGGGATGGACAAAATAATGAAAACATCTAACAATACATGAATATCAAATATCCAAAAAGCACTACAGCACGAGAACGGACATTTCAGAGGTGTTGAAAAGTTTTAATCTCCCAAATAATTGCTCTCTGTACTTGTTCTGAAAAGCCAGCAATGAAAAAGAAAAGTAGTATTTTTTCCCCCACCGTCACCAAAAAATAAATAGATATGGTAAGTTGCTGTCACTCTTTGGACAAAATAAAACCATCTGGATGAAGTAAAAAAAAAAATGAAATATTCATCAAAACTCCCACTTATCACAATGTTTTTTTTTAATATATTTTTTCTCAGCGGTGTGAATTTAAGCCTCCTTACTCCCAATTATGCATCTTTGTGTCTTAAACTTAAGTCAATGAGAATCCTGTCACAAATACCAAAAGAGCGTTTTGAGGCTTAAAGCGTGCTAAATTACAGTACTTTCTCCCAACTTATTTTTCATTGTCACATTCTACTTTAATATGACCTCATATTTGCATATCTGCTTTTACAAATGTGAAAAATTTAGGCCTATTTCAAAGTGTAAGCCTTTTTCATTTCTGTTATAATGGGCACTTGCAGAATTCATTGTGCTTTCAGTAGACGCTGCCTTTTTCCATTTGGCTTGTTTCGATAAAGAAGAAAGATCATAACAACCTTGCTATTTTGAATCCTGTTTGGAAGAAACAAATCAATCAACCTAATCTCGAGGATTATATTCCCTTATTGGCTCTCTGGGGGAGCGATGATAAGAGAATATATTTTTCTTTTACTGTGCTGCATTGTGTAAATGCTAAGCGTGGAGGTGCTCGCAAATCCTTACATCTGTACCTCACCCCTGCCACTCCTGCTGTAATGGCTCTTTCTAGCACTCACCTGCAGAACATGAGGATGAAAGCAGAGATGCACACCACTCTGGTGCATTTGGAGCACATGTCTCAGCCCACTCCATATGTCACCAAAACATGAAAGTACATGGCAGATGAACATGGGCTTTCACTGGTAATGAAGACCCTAATAGTGAGCTGAGAGGGGTTAAAATTATCAGGTATACTGACATGTTCAGGGCACTGATTGATCAGCTTTTTACATTTTTTTTTTTGCTTTATTACACTGACATATATTTGCAAAGCTGGTCCTTTACCCACTATTATCCCAGACATCTGGCAGCATGTGTACATTATCCACACAAAAAAAGTGTTTTAGTGCAGGGATGCATTTCGTTTTCAGCTTACTTGACATGGTTTTCTACCTGGCAAGAATAAAGTCTATATAAAGCAGGTATTATGAAGGCAGCTGCTTTGCACCTGTTCAGCAACATCAGGTGGGTAATTATAACTAATGTGCTACTGTATAAAAACCCACATCATCCCGTAGGCTACGTTCTCATACATTTAATGCCTGGTTCTATGACTTTAATAATCAGGTGGGAAGAATGGTAGGGTGATTTGTTTGCAGTGGTGTTTAATTTGAATTATTTTATTATTGCTTTTAATATTGATGTTCTAAGACAATATTAGTTTGCATAAAGCAGGTAGTTTTTTTTGTATGTCCTAAAAACTTTACAATCAATAATAGTCAATAGAAAAACAGTGATAAATAGTGAGTGTTACTGCAAACCAGCTAATAAAGTTACTGTTTTAATTAAGCAGGTTCTTACTTCTAGAGCAGAGCACTTCAATAAACAGAGTTAGCATTTTCTCTATATGTTTCGTCATGGTATGCAGTAGTAGCATTCTGAGTAATCCAGTGGGACAGAGTTTTTGTCCTGTGTGAAGAACAAATGATTTTTTTTTTTTTTTTTTTTATGTAAATTTACAGTATTTTCTTAACTTCTTTTCTACATATTTTATCATTCACATGATTCTTGTGACTACTTCACTTTGGCAATTTCCGTACATTTATTCACTTTTTTAAGCTGTCTTTTATAATGTGGAAATTTTTTTTTTAAACTCACAGAAACTGCTGGTTTTTATAACCGTGATCTGTACGTTAGTGATTTTTTAGACCTATTCTGTCCTTCAGTTTGGAGATGTTGTTGGCTTATTTTTATTTCTCAGAAATGTTTTGATGATGATTTTGACCCCTTCTTCCACTAACATTATTGCTGGAAACAGGTTCTTTTGTTTGTTTGTCACATCTGACGTCACACTCTTTCCAGACTCTATTTTCACTCTGTATGACTCACACAGAAAGACTTTCTATTTTACAGCTCTTCTGCAAACTGAGTAAAAAAAAACAAAAAAACAAGGAAAAACTAAGATGTGTAACGTTACTCTTTGGCATCTAGAAACACCACCAGTTGGCACAACCAATTAATTTTTATGACAAGTTATTTGATTAATTAAAATCATTTTTTTCTGCTTTCTGAAAACAAAGTGTTTTACTATTTCTAGCGTTAAAGAAAAAATATAATCATATATTGTCAGAGCTTACCACTAAACACCTACATGATTTAATATTAATCAAATCTTTGTGTAAAGTGAATAAATATAATGTTTCTAGATAATGTTTATTTACACATTTTATAAATGTAGATTTATTCAATCTTAGCACACACGCAGGTGTATCACAAAGCTTTTAAGACTGAATGTGTAATACATTGTAAGGTGTTTAAAATATATTGGCAACATTCTATGTAGCGCCATGCAATTTTCTCTGCACTATTCATCCCATTCTGTATTTCTTTCGTAATGTTTTTGATTAAGAGTGAGATTGTTTAAGGTGAATCTTAGGAAATCGTACCCAAAAAATATATGTTGGGGACGCTGTTATTTTGACAGAATAAATGACGGTGAGAAAGCCTCGAGCAATTGAAGTAGCGAGGAATAGCTAGTAAATTGTAAATGGCACTCTGTCAAAACCCATTCCTCCTGCA
>JAOWBC010000001.1:9198114-9219443 GCA_028566105.1 Hypoplectrus providencianus
AGCCTCGAGCAATTGAAGTAGCGAGGAATAGCTAGTAAATTGTAAATGGCACTCTGTCAAAACCCATTCCTCCTGCAGTCCTCTCAGTCATTGGACATTTGATGAGTAGCTTTGTCTGTTCCCCTCTCAATGTCAAAAAATCAGCAGGCACTCTGACTCTCTGATGGGGTCACAGACCTCTGCCGCTGTGAGAGGGTGACCATGTTGAGCCGAGGACACGCTCTGTCATCACACGTAGACACACACACACACAAACACATTTCCTGGGACGCGAGTGAGATCGTATGAGCCGGTGTCTAGTACATTAAAAAATAAATGAAATACAATGTACACAAGATAATAATACTAAGCAAGCAGCCAGACATACGGTGTCATCGCCGTGTTTGTCTGCAGTTGTTATTTTTATCCAACATTTGAATCCTGTGACACATTAAATAATGCAAATCGGAGTTCACTGACAAAGAAGTGGATATGAAAGCAGAGACATGTAAGGGGCGCGAGCAGAAACGGTGCCAGCGGCCTCATCATTTCATTTTCTTTAGCCCATCTATAAATGGCATGCATTTTAATCCTTTTAATTATGGATCCTCGCTACAATTACCTCAAATTAAATTACTTTGCAAACCTCTGAAGGATACATAGCTGACTGAGAAGAAGAGGATCATATTGCCAGGGATTTAACCTCAGTTTCTCTGTGGCACATTGAGCTATCACCCCCACCTCCTAAATCCAACTCCATATGGAACTGAAATATTGAGAATGCCTAAAAGCCCATACTGTACCCATTCTAGAACCCAATCAGCCCTCAAACTCCTCCAAATCCCCTCTTTCCCAGTCCTACTCTATTCATGGGGCTATAGAGATTACAGAGAAGAACCCTGCCTGCCAGGCATGCCACACTTAAATAATCTCTGGGTGAAATCCCAGTGTTAATGTGGGGTTTCTGGATCACGGCACTGCAGTGTGTTGCGGCGCTCTGTGGCAGGCTGGTCGCAGATGACGGGCATGCACCAGGAGGCAGAGGATGTACGGAGAGAGGGTTGGAAGATTAGGATGAAAGCAAGGAGGGTAAGAAGAGTGATGAGAAGAGAGAGTGGGAAATGGAGAATAGGAAGGGGGCGAAGAAAGAGAATACAACAATATGGCACGCAGCAATGGGGCAGATGAAAAGAAGAGGCAAAGGAGACATAGAGGGAATAGAGAGGATGAGAGAGATACCACTGTGGAGGCGAGATAGTCCCTTGAGTGGTTCACAAGACGCTTGCCAAGGTCTAAATGACATTACTCTGCATGTTATATACTTCATGGCCTTGGGTGGGTGTCCCATGTGCCAAGAGATGCATAAAATCCCGATTGCTATTCTTACCCTTCACTACAGCTGACCCATAAACACACTCATCTCACACTTGAAGCATGGCATCAAACCAAGTATGCTCAACACGGAAAATGAATTAATTACTTGATGTTTCAATTGCAGCGCAATAATTGCTTTAGTCCACAGGATAACCAAGAAAGTGAGAAGATAACATATGCCAGTGAAGACGACAGCATAATTACAGGATTAGTGTAGGTCTTAAAGACTTCATCTTTCACAGATACACATGGAAGCGGAGGGAGGCATGGAGGGAGGGGGAGCGCAAAGACAGGGAAGAGAGAGGAAGCTATCTGTCTGAAGGAAGAAGATGCTCTTTTTTTTTGGCTAATATTTACAGGTGAAGTTATCTCTTTTTACATGTCTGCAAAATATCTGAGCATGGTCCTGAATCCTGTGCATGAATATAATAATCAAAAGAATAAAACACAAAAGCCCTTAAGCTCTGTGCTCTGCCTCTGCCAACCACTCTCCATCCTTAGAGGTTACCTTGTCATTACTTCATCACCTGGCCTTGATTCTTCCCTCTTCTGCCTTTCGAGTGGAATGAACTTCCCACTCAAGTCAGGACAGCAGAGTTACTCATCAAGAGCAGAAACCTTGTCTGTTCAAAAGATACTTCACAGACCCCTTTTGCCCCCTGAATGACACATGACTGAGTGATATCCTCCTCCTCAACCTGCCTACAGGTGCTCTCAAAACCTTAAAGCTAAAGCAATTTTCTCCTAACACAGAGGAACTGCAGTGGCACATGAATATTTTGATTCAAAGTATTGTCAGGGAATCATGACACTGACCTATGAACAGCTTGACGGTGGGTGAACTGTTTCTGATTCAGGTGTAAAATCTTCTTTCACTACCCTTGGAGCTTTTCGCCTGAAATGTACATTTAATACTAGAATTGCTGCCTCATGGTTATATTCCTTCACCAACCAAGTTGCAGACTTCTCCATGTCTTTCTAGAATCATATGTATCCTTGACCAAAGATGAGACATAAATGATGAATGGTGCCGTAAAGAAGCTAGAAATTCTTTATAAAAGTGGATACATTATGAAAATCGTCAACCGGCAGCACAGAAGATCAGTATGATCACCACTTGGTCACTGCAAATGACCAACTGTGAAATATGATCACCATTCACTTTGGTTTCTGATCTATAACACTGAATAGTGGCCAGACATTTGTGCTATTTTTTTAATTTATTTTAAATGGATGTTTTTGCCAAATTTAAAGAAATTTCCACTGGATCTAAAATCACATTTGCAAGGTTGGAGAGATGGACTTGGATGGACTGTTTGCCCATGAGTTCAAGTGAACCTTGGTGCCGAATGATGAAAAAAATCATGAAAATGGGACATACTGATGCATGTCTGGAATAATGCACAGGCAAATCAGCTGCATCACAGACTGTATATAAATAGTGGGCGTAGTCCCTGTGAAATCACCCTCTGTTTTGTGGACTGCTTGTTGGAAGCATGGAATTACTGCCATTGTTGTTTCTTTACATCTGTCAGCAATCTTTGTTGTTTGAATCCGGAATAGGCCATATTTGGACTAGGGAGGAGCGAGGGGTGGGCCTATGAGTGGATCTGCCTGTGAGTCAAAGGAGATGATCATCACTCTGTTAGTCGATCACAAGGTAGCCACGCACCAAGTCATACTCTGCACATGCATCTGTGGAACCATCATTTATACAATTAACATCATTTCATATTGAAGAAGACCTGACCATAATCTTGACACAAGCATTTTTACTGAGCTAATAAATGACATGACAAGTAGTCTCATTTAATACTGAGACAAAAAGGACTGAACTTCTTTGGCAGCCAACAGTGTCCACCTCTGCTGGACTTTTTAAAAGGATGCAGACCTTTACTTCAAAGCTCAGACCAAGAGGTTGCTGTTTGGACTACAAATTGCCATTACTACAGATGTTGCCAGCACAGAAGCAGAAAAACATGGTTCATCAGGTCACAGTAGTGTTCTCCTTAAACGTCAAAAAACCTACTTAGTTTGTTTTTGAACCCAAGAGGAGATTTTTTCCAAATTTAAAGAAACTCTTTTAAATCATTCCAGAGATATCAGGAATTCATAAGAATTGGTTGGACATACTTATGAATGGACAAGCCAAAAACAAAATGCCTCTGGCAATGGCAGAACAACATGTTAAAACGGAAAATTATTTTTTCTTCTGTCAACGGATTTCATGTGGAAGTTATTAGAATCAGTTCTAAATGCTTTCAGCTATTGTGGACGAAGGGTCAAAGGTAGAACGGTTTGAGCCAGGATAAAAAGTCACAGGTAGTATGTCCTCACCAGCTAAAAGCAGGAGTAATTAAGAGTAAATGGTATGACATGAGGTCATGTCAAGGCCTTTGACACTTCTAATTGCCTTTATTTAAAGACTTGACCTCTCTGTTCCAAGGAAATTCATTAGAAGGTGAAGCAACCTGAATATCCAACAATGAATGTCAAGAGTTTGTAAAGAACACAAGGTTTTGTGTGTTCACACGAGGTGGAGGGGCTGAGGTGGACTGTTGTGTGTGTGAGGAGGCAGTGGGGTGAGGGGAACAATCTGTACCAGTTAATTAGCACACACAAGGGGGCATCAGGAGAGCCCTGTCTAAATCCTCGCCTTCATCCCATGCCACCACAACAAGGACTGCTAGATTAACCTGTGCGTATCATCATTTCAGCCAACGGGTCCATCAATACACAACAGTGCAGGACAGATCCTATTAAAGCAGGAGAGCACACATTTAAAGCAGGATAATTGGCCTCTAACAACACACCATTGAAGCTTGATATGATATATTCACAGGATTCCAGCGACATTACAAGATGTTCATGGTACCACAGAAAAAAGCACAGAGCTTTGTTACTTCACAAAATGCTGTTTTTTTTTATAATGTAGTCCACTGGAGAAAAATGTAAAAATATCAAACTCTAATATTCAGTGAAGAAAATGTTAAGTAGGATTATGGGCTGACATCAGATCAAGCCTATCTTACGTCTATGTGGATCATTGAGGGGGGTTTGAAGAACAGAGCACAACATTACAATTTTTGAATCATTGCACTGCTTAATAAATTCATTTCGCCAATTATTTTTTCTGTTTAATCTTGAAGGTAATACAACCTTGAAAGGTCCAGTCCCCAGCCTCATGACTCATGAACCCGCAGTAGAAGTTGTTCTTTTGGTTCACTGTTTTGATCTTGGCCGCTCTACTCTGAATTACATCTCACACAGTGATGTGACTAATTACTGTATTGTGCTTTACAGTTAATTTTCTCTCCTTTTAATCTCTCAAATAAACTGCAGCCTTTTCCTCGCATTGTTCAAAGATCTCTGGGGATGTAAAGAAGACGCGCGATATAAGATGTATGCATGAGCTGAATTCATTTCTTTTTCTTTTTTAACCCCTCCTTCATCTTTTTCCTTTATTCTATTTTGACCCAAGGCTCTTTCTGATGTTCCTCATATAAAGGACTATGCATCCAAACATCCCTGCCATTTCGTCCTTTTAACTCAGCTCCAAGATATTGGACATGGTTTGTTGCCACCATTTGAATAACTGCTTTTTACATTTCTAAACCAAACCACTATTGTAAATGGGAACACTGTGATAAAATATAAAGACTGATTAGGGACAGGCAGCAAAGCCACTTTATAGCCTATTTCCCAACATCTTCTGTTCACCCAGTGAAATCTACTCCAACCAAACCCTGCTTATGTTCTATATGTCATAAGAATAGGAGTTAATAAGTATGGGTCTGTAGACTGATTTACAGATCTAATAATCAACCAAAAGTGATTAGAGCTCAACTCAAATTAATGTAATTCATATTTTCTGAAATTTTAATATACATAATGTATGTTACAATAACACGTCTAGCTCTTCCTGTCTTTGACTGATGGTTAACTTTCCAGGACATGCTGTGAAAAATTCATTGGATCCCGTGACATGTCCAAAGTGTGAGATACATTTAATTAACTTCTCCATAATTTTGGAAGCATGACAAATTATCTTAATGTGATAATTATCATAATTCCTTCCAATTAAATTGGGCCTTTTTACCATATTAGCTCTGGGGGACAAATTGTATCTTAGCTGTTTGCACTTTCCATTATAATGTGATTGCAAAAATGAAGTAGGGGATGACTATTTCTTGTCTGTAGTTGCAGCGCATCCTAACTACTTTTTTGTTATCTTGAATTAAGTTTTGTTGCAGTATTTCTTGCATCCCCCCTGAATGTTGGTCCATCCAGTTTATGCACTGCCAGTTTGGGGAAAACTCTGCATATACTACGGAAAGGAGAGATGATGTCACTTTAGATTATGCATTTATAGCTCATTAAGCCTTTCAAAAAGTCGAGCTCCGACAGTCTACAGCCACTGGCTGTGAGAACAGCTGCTGCTCTGCCTGGCTGTGGTGTTTGAAGCTGTGGTTTTGGATATCTATGCTATGGACATGGCTCGGGCAGCTGTAGTGTGACTATGCTACGGCTCCTATTAATATTAGCCAAGAAAGCATTGTTTATCCACACGGGATTTGAACCCACAGTTCTGCTATCACATATGACAGATGTGTTACCATTGCGCCACAGGAGCAAAAGAATACTGTAGCTTTATATTGTGTTCAGCAAACACAGCCATCTCAACCCACTGCACACACAACACCTGCATGTAGTCAGTGTTAAACCCATTATTAACGAATGTGTCATAGCAATAATCATAACAACCCAAGCCCAGTGACAGCCGCGGCCAAAGAGCTGCCATCCCATGGCTATGGTCCTAATCAAAGCCACGGTCTGTCTCTATCAAAGCAGTTGGTGAGAGAGCTATAGGCTGTGCTAGTTAGCTATCTAGCAGTCAGTCTGGCAGCCATTGGCAGCCTTAGCGACGTTTCATCCGTTTCAACTAAAAAAAGGCTCTTGCTCTCTCCCGGGCCCCCTGCTGACATGTTGGAATTAAATAATTCACCAACAATATTTCGCTAACCGTTCGGCCCTGTCTCTCTCCTACCGGCCCTCTCTGTGCACCTGTCATTCATGAGAGCCTGCTGAGCATGTGGTCTGTGTGGTCTCTGTGATTGGGTTCACTGGCCGATAGGGTAGGGCCCCAAATTAGCTATTCAAATGGGCCCCTAGATGCCTAAGGCCGCCACTCTTTGTGCCTAAGCCAGCCATGCACACAAGCTGAAGTCAAAAACAGCTGAGGCCACGACCAAATAATACATAACACAACATAGTCATACGGCTCAGCCTTTCACTATGGATCAGAGGGAATGCTAAATGTATTGTGACGTAATGAGAAAAGAAAAAATCCCACCATGACCTTTCAGGGTTTTGTATTACAAAGAAACGTTTGTGGGATGAGACTTAACTTGATTTGTCATATAAACCCTTTTCTTATAGCTTTTGGGCTGAACCTGCATAAAAGACTACTTCTTAGATAATATATTTTATGGTTCTTCCTACAGCCTCTAATGCTTCAACCCCAGAGGTAACCACAGTTTGGAATTAGTCATACATGGTACACTAAACGCATGATCAAAAGTCACTCCCTTTCATGATATTTCTAGCTCTTTCCTCTACCTCCTTTGCTCAAAGTACTTCTCTTTAAAAGCATACATCATGCTGTGAAACGACTCCACTTTTTTCAATAAAAGATAAAGACTATCTTATTACCTTCCCATTAAGAACATAACATTTTGTTAAATGGACTCCTATTTAAAACACTCCTTCGAGCTGTGAGCCAGATTCAATGAATCTCAGCTGCACTTTAATCAACTCTGGCTCTGCTGTTTCCACATAGCCTTTTCATGATTAAGAAGAATAAAAATTCATAGTATTTGATTATTCTGAGTCCTAATTCAAAGGAGAGCAAAAGTCCCCAAAGGGTAATCTTACATATATCTACATCCACAGTATGAAATATCAATATAATTTCCATTCTGGGGCAAGTGGAAGTGACACAGGTATCAGATTTAAAATAGCTCTGTCTCATTTTCTTCTGCTCTTGCATAGACACACGCACACATGCAGCATCGCAGCGAGGATGCAGAAAACCAATCATATGGATTAAGTAAAGCAGTGCAGCGAGTGAGGTGGAAAGAATTCACTCCACGTACACACACATAGGGTGTGAGTGGGGCCTTTGAAGAGCGTGAATAATTTACAAGCCACTGTAAGATGCTGCATCAGTTTAACACCATCTAGACCCCGTTTGTGTAAACTAATAAACCGATTTGTGAACTTTTTATTGCCGAGACAAAAACACAAATTCTTCATGTACAAAATGTGATTGGGGCCAAACACTCTAAGTGGAAACGTTGACACTAGAGGTTATTTGGATCTAAATGTTTACTATGCTCAGCCTATCAGCCCCGATCATGAAGACCGTGAATAATAGAGCTTTTGGCAGAAAAGGTTATGAATGTTGAAGACGTTGTGCAAATGGCAAAAGTGCCACAGCACAAACAGCTGCATCAGCTGTTCTCTAGCAGACAGCTCTTGTACCCAAGGGAAAGGTCACAGCGGCCCATTTTTAAGGGCCTCAGCTCCGAGTGAGTCATATCAGGGCCCATCATCACTGATCATGTGACACCCCAGGCAGTAACTGGCAGTTGTCAACATTAGTGAGTGCCTGTCATTTACCCTGTCAATTTCAAGCCTGTCCTATCTCTGTCCTCTTAGCCTGGATCAACAAAATGTGTCCATGTGATAGCCGGAGCTCCAATGCTCAAAAGGCTTCGATTAGAACACTCTGATCTCGGCACAGTAAAAAGCACAATCGCATAAATGAATTAAAGGTGCTAAAGATTACATGTGAAGTGCTAATTTAATGTGTTAGTGCCTTAAAATCTACTCTGGGAATTCACAACCTCGCTCTCAACTGATTTGAAGATAAAATGTCAGGATGACATCGTTTTAGTTCCAATCATGCAGCAATATGCTCCATTTCTGATGCTTTTTTTTTTTTTTTTTTTTTTTGGTAGAATGAAATTTGTTTTAAAAACTAGTTTTACGATGCAATATGTTATCTGCTTTGCACCATACTGTATTACTTCTTCCACTTTATAGTTTCTGTTGCTGTTTTTAAAGTGTGGCAATCTTAAGCAAACATCTGCCACATTTACGCACCAAGAGTTGGGATGCTTTCCAAGGCACATATGGCCCCCCTGATAGGGTAGGTTTACTCTTTGTCTCTTCTGTAAACCCATCTGCTGCTGTTGTTGTTACATCATGTCTTTCTGTACACTTAGACTTCATTTCCTCTCCGAGCAGCCATTTTGTTAGAGTAAAGATTCAGCATTCTAGATGGTAAAGACAGGGATTGTTAAAGCAAACAGCGGCTATGACACAATTGGGCCAAATAGCTGGACAGTTGCATTGAAATGCAAAAAGATTCTGAGGTTTTCTTTACAAACAGTTTTAGATTAACTCTGCATCCACTTGTGCAGTTTACAATGAGGAGACAATGATGTGTAAACGCAAGTGAAGGAATTACCTTAAAAGGAAACATTATAGTTCTGCATGGGCATAATTGTTATAATATGACATTACTTGCTGAGCATGAGCCCACTTTGTTCCTCAAACAGAGAGGTACATAGAAAATTATCACTGTTTTATTTATTTATTTTTATTTATTTTTTAAATTTCAAATTACAAAGCCATTTTTAGGAGTCTAAATCTGACCCACCCATTGTTTAGCATGCATTCCATGCCTTATCCACTGCAGCAAATAATGGCAGGCATCGGATGGGAGAGATCATGTGCTTCCATTCATTATATGATATTTGCATACTGTGTGACACTACATTACTTCCAAATTAGTTTCAAAATTAAAATATGCAAATTAGTAAGCACATCATGTCTGACGCCATCACAACTAGCAATGGTCATTAGTGCTCTCGACTCTTTCAGCTCCGTGGCTCCTGTGATGTGTTTCACTTTCATATCCATACTGCCCATTTTAGACTCAAGGTTTTACACATTTAATACAGCTGCACATTTTGCATTCACTGGGCTCAAATTTAAATATGTTAGATGGATGATTAGTTAAAAAAAAAATAAAAAATCCCTTGCATCACCGGTGGTGTACTATATTGTTTTTTTGCATATTGTATAATAGGGAGGGAGAAGAATAGTGTCAGTGTGGAGCTGTTGTGGCAAGATTCAGACAGCCTTTTCTTCACCATCAGCAGGAACAAAATGCAAAAGTTCAAATGCAATCGTCAACCAACAGCCGCACTTTAGAGGCATAAAATAGAGGCAAACTAACCAGTTTTTGTTCTTCTCTTGCATCGCTCGCAGACATATCATTAACTGAAACTGCTGGATGCTGTGTGCTCTGCGGTTCACTCGCGCTCAGTGCTGTGTGTTAGGAGATGCTCCAGTGTTTTAACTGAGCTCAATCGAAGGTTTTTGACAGCTGCAGGACCCCAGAGCAAACAAACAAAGGATTGGAAATGGATCAGGATTTATATAGCCAATGTGAGCCATGAAATAACAATCAGAAAACAATTGGAGGTGAATATTTCTATCCAATTTCCCTACACATCTGTAACTGACACCTTCATTTGTTGGGCAGCGAATGATCAAACACAGCAAAGAAAAAGAGAATAAATGTGAAATGTGTGTGGTCTCAATATCTTTATACACTTTGAATGGTAACGCTAAGAAGTGGATGACAGATGTTTTGGGGGTCCATGATCCTGTATTAAGTTAAGGTTTTACAATATCCTGCATGCTGCTTTGACTGCTCCTCATTAACAAGACCACTAAAATACAGCCTTTACTAAAAATGACAGATGTGGACACCCTCATGCATGCATTTGCAAAGTGAGGAAGACAATAATGACCAGGTTGGCCTTGATGCCAAGAGCCTGGTCTCGGCGTCCCCATCCCCCACCCCCCTTATGTTTATTTCCAATTTTCTTATTAATATTTCAATTTTTATGTTGTGCTGCATTAATTGTTTTCATAATGGAGGCACTGTGAAGTCCTTTGAGCCCAGCATGTTTGTGCAGCCCTCTGCTGTGATTAAGGACTATCCAAATAAACCCTTTACTTTGTATGGGTGTGTGGGTGTACGAAAGTGAGTGAGTGACATAGGAAGTTGTTGAGTAAACACTGAGTGCTTGGCTGTTGTTCACTGGCTTTACTGTTGTATACTCTCGCTGTGCATTTGCTTTACTGTTGCACTAATAGATTTTGAAGGAAGAATTTTAATTGAGCTCATAGTTTTAATGCTTTTTAATAGTTTAATGTTTTCTTTTATTATTTTACAACTTTGTTAGAGCATCTGCAGCCTGCCTTGCTGATGTTAAAGGTCATATCTAGAGGACATAAATAAAATCTATTGTGACAACACTCTGAGGACAGGCATCCCCCCAGAGTCTCTCTTCGTAAGAGGCTGTAGGCTGGTCATCGAATATATTTTGTGCTTCAGCAGTAAATGTGTGGTCAAACCAAAAATTTCCTCCACGTTCATTTCAGGAAGGAAGGAGACTAGACTTCTGTATTCGCCTCCTGGTCACATATCGATCCAAACAGAATTCAATTTGATTGAACTTCGACCTGAGAGATCCAGAGGCTCTCCAATGTCCAGCTAATTTAAGAAGGGTATAGGATTGACTTTTGCCACGCCAATTCCAATCGCACCACTAGTTGCAGGCGGCCGTTCTCCCTCAGCCTCCTGTTCATTTGGCTTGGTTACATAAGGTCTCTTTTAAGACAGCACATCCACCATCTTACTCACGCTTCAGCTGGACCACTGATGTTGCACAGAGTCATCCTTATAAGTTTTTAATTGCTATGTGGTTTCTTCAGTCCTGCACTTTTTTCAATCATTGAGTTGGTTTGTCACACAATGCGGATTTTGGTCTAAAAATCTCTTGAAATGGTACTTAACAACAAAAAAATCATTCCTTAAAATGTGCACATATTTAGTTGTGGTCTGTTATGTGGGGCTGTTTTGAATGGATGCTTCAATTTTAACATTAGTCATCCAGTCTAAACATGATGATTGAATGTAGAAAGAAAAAATCAGGCAGACTGACCAAACAAGTGATGTGTTGCAATGGTTTACACCCAACAATTTTCAAATAAAGCAATTTTGCCAGATTGAAAACACAAAAACATTTCTTCAGAAATATGGGGTTTTAGGATATGGCAGTCTATGTCATATACAAAAACCTCATTAATTGTTTTGACAGCATGTGGAGACAACATCTATTGCAATATAATATAACATAATTCTCAATAAGCAGCAAATACACCATATAATGGAATTATATATATATATATATATATATATATATATATATACATATGTCAAGGGGCATATATAGCACAACTTGAGGTGAGTCAAGCTGCTTAAGCTGTCATCATTCCTTAATAATAGAACACAGCTGTAAACAATATGGCAATTATTACAATGCATGTGGTCATGCCCTTAGCTGTAGCAGTATAACCTCTGTATAATATGTTAATTCAGCACAGATTGTCTGGTATCTAGTGCGCTTTTGTAGATGACATATACATCGGATACACTGAATTGTGGAATCTTATTTGCAATTGTCTGTATTTTTAATGCATTAATAAACACTATTTTGTCTAATTAAACATGGAAACCACTCTCACGAGGGGAAAAAATTGTGGATATGAATTGTACGCTAAACTACCATTTATAAGTGAAGTATGTTAGGAAAGATTCAGTGTTCAGTGTGTGTAAAGCCTGTTTTCCTAGACTTTGAAATTAATCTATTACTGTGGGGTCAGCAGTGTACAACAGGCTACAATAGTTACAAGTGCTTAAAATATTTTCTTTATTTACTATGTACGCTTTCACTGTTTATGCACTTGAGAGAAACCTGAAGCACAAGCCTTCATGGAACCATGAAATTTGCATCTAATCACTTTGAGCTTTGTGTCTGAGTGAGAACAAAGTGCAAACAAATATCATTATGCAGCTAAGCACACATCCAGTGCAGCCACTATTGTGATCTCAAGTCAGCCTGCATGCCTGCAGAATGTTATCCCCTAACTGTTACTTTTCCTGACATACTTCGATTTTGAAAAATCCATACAAATAAGTGCAAACAAAGAAAAACGTACAGCAAAAAGATCTGACAACACGCTCACATTACACTACAAAAAGAAGAAAGAAAATACACATACACAGCTAAAAATGTCACTATACACGATTGTATTTCTGGGCGATTCAGCAGTACATTTGAGTGTGTGAGGACTATGCAACATACCGACCGGCAACACTGTCACGTCTATTTTTTTTGGATTTGTTCCCTCCCTCCCAGCAGGTTAACTGTCCCCAGACAATGAGCCTCAGCTCTGCTTCAGGGTCTACAGAGTAGGGACACCAGACAGACAGACAGGCCTTGTATTCAGGCAGAGCCGATAGGCCTGGCAAGTGTGTCCTGTTTGGCATTTAAAACACCTCCGCTCACTCCTATGTCGTGGGAGAAGTGACGGACCTGACAGGCTCAGTCTCTCGGGAGCCACTGGGCCTCTTTCCAATCTCCCTGGGTCAGTGCGGGGGTGAGGCGCCAGTGAGGAGCTCCTGGCTAGAAACACTAATTATCATGGCTGCCTTGCATTTAGTAGTACTGTGTTCAGCACTAGGTAGCGTGCACCTCCTGGTCACGCTGTCAGATACCTCACAGGACTGGCTCTAATTGTGGAGATTGTAAAGCTATGGGTGTTTAGGTTCAGGCTGCCAAAGGCAACTCTCTGCATCACTGACTTATGTAAATAAATGGGTAAACAAACAAGTGTTTAATGCTCCGCCCCAATTTACTTGCTGCTGTTGATATTGTTTGTGCAGGTTGCACATTAATGTTCCTCTGCTTAATTTGTGTACAATTTTTTGATTGATGAAACAGAGAGGAGCAGTCATGTCGCAGATTGCACACACACACACACACACACCAACACAGCATTGTAGCACTCTCACTAACACACACAGTAATGCCTCTGCCCAAACTCATGATAATTTAATAAATGCCTGAAGGCAGAGTTTGAGGCAGTGGACAAATATAAATATTAATTAACACACTAGGGACCCAAGTAATGTGTGAAAACTTCTCTGCCTATTGGCTGCTGCCGTATTAAAGGAAACTCTGGTCAGATTTTTAATGCGGTTCAGAATATGCATTAGAACTTCAAACATTAACTTCTAAAGTTTACATCTTCTCACTGATATTGAGGGTTTAAGTTTGAAATTAATGCAACTGGCTGTGAGTGAACCAAACTAAAAAATCCGAAGGTTCCCTTTGAGAAAGCAAAGTTTCCTGACATACCCCATGCGGTATGAGTCATTGGTACCTTTATATAAAAAAAAGTACTTCCCAGACTAATTTTATTCTATTGTAGCTAAATAGGGTTACTTGTCAAAGTCTCAGATCTCTAATTAAAGAATTAGATCGATGCAAACGGAATCACAGGGTCACCCGAAGAGCATCAATCGAAATGTTAAGGACATTATGTTAACTCATTACCAAATCCACCATTCTTTCCTCAGCCACACAATACACTGTTCTTCTGACTAAAGACTCTCAGTGATGGGGAGATGTGCCTGTGTGACAGGTTTGAGGACCCTTTGGAGCTCTGTACTCCCACACTGTCTGCCTTCATAGTAATACTCAGAGAGTGGGCAGTGTGTGACAGGTGGTGGGGAAAAGGGTGGGCTGAGCCTTGACATTGCCCATTTCCTTCTACCCTGACAACAGCTTATACTGGGCAACTTAACAACAATGGTATTGCTTACAAAGGTGCCAGAGTTGGTATTACTGCATGCTGCTGAGTATTTAGTAGGTTATGCTAATATTGAGCCGGGCATTTAGTGATGTGTACCTCAAGACGAGGAAACACAAAGTTGTATTTTGGGGGGACTTGCTCACCCTGGCTGGACACTAGAAGCAGCCAGTTGATATAATTATCAACCATATATTTCAATGAACTTTGACTTGTCTCTCTGTTTTCATGATGATATTTGCAATTATTTTGCTTAATATTGAGATCAGAATTATTTCTCACAATTATTCATTGATTTAAGGGCTTAAATATTTTCAAATCATCAGCATCTAAATAAACAGAGCACTAGTTTCACTTTCGTTCCTGCTTATGCATGGGTGTCTGTGGCTCGATGGTTTAGACAGATTTAAAGGTTGGTGGTTTGACCCTTGGCCTTGGCGGTCTATATGTCAAAGTGTCATAGGATGAAGGTTCAGGAAAGTATGTATCATGCAAAAATCTTTGGACTACCAACATTTTCGCGGAATTATTTTCACCTAAACCAATCAGCAGTGCTAAAACACATGTATGTATGATGACCTATGCATTCATTTTTACACTCTGTACTGCAAACCGTTTGACAGACACTCATATGGGTCATTATTGGTGAAATCGATGAACAACCTATTTTGCCGTTAAGGTTGTAGATTTGCTGATAAATATGTCACGTTTATCACCATACATCTTGGGAATGGAATGGGTTGTTGCCATTTGGATATGATGAGACTCAATATACTGCCCCCTGGTGGCTAGATGTCAATTCAGTATGTTAATAATTTGATTTCAGCCTAGTCTTCGATAAGGCTTCATGAACTTCCATTTCACTGTCAGTTACGTTTTTTAAATTGCGGGAAGGCAAAATTGTGATCACGATTAAAATCCAAATACGTTGTGCGGCCCTACATAAGTTGCAACTTTACTACTTTGGAGGATCAAAAGTTCTGATCCCATATTACAACACGTGTTGTCAGTTGGAAGGCTTAGACATACATTACATTCCTCCTGTGATTGAGCCAGCATTGAAGAGGAATACCAGCTAACATGTTCAGCTTAGCTTTTCCGTGTGAGAATTAGAAAGTCAGACACACACAAGAAGCTCTCTGATCTCTGGTAAGGAGAGGGCTGAAGTGCCAGGTAGGGGGAAGACAGATGGGGTTGAGTTTTCCTGCCAGCTGTCTATACCGACTCGCTCGGTACCATCACAGTTTGGCACAGAGGTTGAAGCAGGTTCATGTTTTTTAAGGAATGTCTCATACAATGAAAGTTATGGTTACAGGCTGGCACAGAGCACTCCTGGTATAAATTGTCCGGTCAGCACCTCAACCCTGGTGAATCTAGCGTGTAGTCGTGACTGAATGATGGGTCTATGATTGCAAATTGTTTTCATCATAGTCAAAATATTATGGAGGGGGATACATTTTAGGGCAGAGGGGCCACGGTTGTATGAGCAAGTTGATGAAAATGGTTTTAAATCAGACAAAAAAATGCAATATTTTGTAATCATTTCATAATTGTGCTAACTTTACATGTTTGACCTGCACATAACAGAAAAGTAAATAACATAATTAGTCAATTAATCAATATGGTGCAATAAAATATTATTGATTTATTTCCAAATAACATACCACACAGATATTGTATTTGCAATTTTGTAAAAAAATAAAAATAAAAATAAAAATAAATAGATCAATATAATGTCATGATTTCTTATTAGCTTTATGAGCTAGCTAGAGACGACTCTTGTACACACTACTGTTGCTCTGATTCTCCCTGAGCAAAAGGTTCACCTGTGGTGCATCTGTTAAATAAAATAAATAAGAATGTGAATGTTCTCTCTGCACTCCCTGGTCAAGCTGACATCATTTATTTTGGGATGATTTTGGAATCTAGTTCCTGTGGTTCGAAAGGAAATAGAAATGTTCCATTACTGAGTTTTTCATTTCATGTACTGCATGGGTAATGGACAAGGAATTATGTTAAGTTATGATTCACAATTGAGCAGTCCTTATTTGAGAAACATGATGGTAAAAATACAACATTTACCGAGAACCCTGCGAAAAGCAAATCTGTTCCAGAAACAAATTTCCCTTCATACTTGTCCTGAATATGTTGTTGTCCAAAACCTGACGGTGCTTAGAAATGAGCAAACACTGTATGATATTTTTTTTACCACTGTTTGTTTAGCATTTCCGAGTGAAATGCTGACTTTTTTAAAGTAAAAAGTTTGAGTTCAGCCCCTTAAGGATTGCCCTCTGTAAATCATAGTGTAACTCTATTAAACACTTTATCTGAGTAATACTGTCTACCATGCAAAATTGCAGCTTGTAATGGGGGATAGATTAAATGGAATCACTCTCACCTAGTGGCAAATTCCACACCAGTAAGCAACAAATGGCTTGCCAAGCTCTGGGTGACATTTCTGGGGATTAGCTCATGATGTTGGGGTTGAGGCAGGACCCAGTAGGAGGGACAGTTGCTGAGCATCATAACACCCTGCACCCTCCCAGATGCACACTCACACACACACACACATGCACACACGGCGTATTTGAGTTATTTATATAGCAGCCATATTCTACCTGCTCTGTCAAAATAAACAGAGAATGCTTAAAAAATGATTTTAATCATTGAATACAATAAGCAGGGCAGAAAAGCACGGCTGTACAAAAAAAAGGTTTTAAAAGAGAACAACCTCTTACCACACATCTACTGAATGCTGAATACAGTCGGTTTGGCTGTTAAGCCCCTGCCAGATGAAGAAATGAACAGATGGGAATGTCGAAACTTTGCTTTTTCAGATGAGCACACAACCCAAAATTACTTAGAGAGGTTGTCTGTGTGCTGCCTTTATTCTTTGTCAGAAATGCGTGTGTGTGTGTGTGTGTGTGTGTGTGTGTGTGTGCTATTGTTCCAATCTCAAGACCTGACTCCTTTTTACTCTCTGTTTTGAAAGGTAATTTAATGCATATGATCAGTGGCTGAGTTGTTACATCTAAAGTGGTAAAGTCCTAAATAAAAAATATAAATATACTTGCAATCCATTACAATTACTGAGAAATATTTTTCAGTAATTTTTCTGTAGACTCTAGTGTCATTTTGATTATTTTTCACTTTAATTATAAAATTAATACATACACATATATTCACATAATTTAAAGATAATTGTATATGTTGTAATATATGTAATAATATAAGCATTGTTATATGTAAGTACTTATTTAAAATGTTGTTATGTGATAACAAAGGGTTTTAAAAAAGGGTTTAAAAATGCTTCTAAAATATTTAGTAAAAATCTTCTATTTTCTCATATGTTTATTCTGTTACTTTGCATCTTTTCTGGTATCTAAAACCTTTACCATTTCAAAAGTTACTATCAAGACGAGTTTCTTTGTTTGAGCATTCATTTTCATTTCTTCCTCCCTCAGTCCGATTCTGACTTGCACTTGATTGGAATCTAACTCAGCTTCTCTCCGAATTTGATATCTTGACTCAAGTTTAGCAGAGCGAAGTGAGAGAGGAAAAAAAATGAAAATGAGGCGAAGCCACAAGTTCAGAAACAGCATAAAATCTAGTGTGGGGAAGAAGGAAAAAAAAAAAAAAAAAAAAAAAAGGCCAACAGCTGCTGATGGAGATGTGGTCTGAGAGGTGATGCATGGAGAGCACTGGGAGGTTATATGCAGCAGAGAGGAGGGTGGGTAAGTGAGAAAGAGTGGAGAGAGGTGGCAAAAGAAAATGAAAGCAGGCCGCGGATGTGTGCTTGAAACCGAGGAGAAGACCTATAGGGAGGATGTTGCAGCTCATCTACATCCTCAGCTCGAAGCGTTGGCGTTGCAGCCGTGACACCAGCTGAGTCAGAGCTCTGTCAATCAGCTGTCGTTCTGCGGGAAGTGACTGACGATTAATGATATTTAAATGTTCAGCCTGTGAACTGCGAATTCCTTTTCTACACCTCTAATTTGTAAAAGCTCCACTTATCTTTCCATGTCTCTGTAATTAAAGGTTGCCATAATTGGATCTATGACAAGAAAACCTTGGTCCTCGCAGATATTTAGCTCTGCGACATTTATAACCCAGAGTACAGGGATTCTCTTTCATTCAAGTTAAACACCTGCGAGTACCAACATTGTGTTTGTGTTCACCTCCATCCAGTTGCATTATTTCGCAATCATTGGAGTTCAATGCATTTAAAGTGTTGTATGACGATCAGTAAGTCTACTTCACGCATATCTGAGCTGAGGTTTCTTTAAAAGGTTTCATAAAATGGAAAATGCCTTTTGTGTTGCTACCTTGAGAGCATTGTTCCTCCAAATATCAACATAACATTCTATCCTTTCCATTTTCATTCAAATGTCATTTTTAATGATATACCCTGCAGCCATGTGCACCGATAGAAATTTCACACTATAAAAAGTGATCGTATTTCGGTGCAGTGAAGCCAACAACACTAACCTGCAGGTTTATTCTCGTGACTTCACTGGATGTCAAATGTCTCTTTCAGTTCACTGCTGGATCTGCCTTCAATGTAGGTTAAGACAAGCAATAATCCTTCATCTCCAACAGGATGTGATATATCGAATTTGCTAAAGCTCCTCTCATGCCACTATTACAACCAGCCGTGGACTGTAACTGAGTACATTTACTCAAGTACTGTAGCACAAATGATGTCATTTTACTTAATTTGAGTGTTTCTATTTACCTTTATGCTTCTAATTTGTTTCTCATTTTAGAGGCAAATACTGTACTTTTTAAACCGCTACATTTAGCTGCCAGCTTTACATTTAAGGTTGAGATTTTACATGAAATAATACAAATAATTCAATATTTTATTGGTAATTAATAAAACAGAGTAGAGTGGCTCATTTCACATAATGAGAACTCTGACTTTTAATCCTTCATGTACATTTCCTGCTGATACTTCCGTACTTTAACTGAAGCGAAGGGTTGTAATAGTATTACTAACAAATTCAAACTGTGAGCCCATGGGAAACTCTGTAAATCTGTTTTTGACTGTCCTACTGTCCTCTCGGTGTTTGCCACCTTCTATCTTCAAAAAAAACTTGCTTTATTTTGTCAGTGACCTTTTCCCTTCTATCACTCGCAGGATCGGTTTGCATTCTACTCTCGGAGTGATTACTTCTCACCCTGTCAGCTCACCTTGACTTCACCTGTCATCCCTCCATCTATTTTCAATGAGATATTTTCTTTCTCACCTCTTATTAGTTGGGCCCATCTGAAGTCTCTGTTGAGTACCCATCTCTCTGTATCCCTCTCTGTCACACACAAGCACACACAGGCAGACACACACACACACACACACACACACACACACACACAGAAGCCCGTTTTTTGCTCGTACTTGTCGTCTGCATTTTTAAGTCAACAGTCATACTATATATTTGCATTCAGTAATTATGTGTCTATAGTGGATTTATTGGTTGTGGTTTTCTCTTGCTGATTTCACATTGCCCATCTGAGCATGAGGGACTCACAGGAAAAAACATATTACTGGTGTAACATCTCATTGTAATTGTTCAATCTCTTGGTGCAATATAGAAAGTAAAATATAAGTCAACTTTCCGCTTCACATTAAAAGCATTTAACTGGAGGAAGATAGAGGGGCTTACATTGTGACGCAGTCAAAGGAAATGCGAGGGGTTCGTGGCCGCTGTCATAAAGTGTGTTATCAGGACTGCGTCAACAACACAAGGCATTTTTTCATGCATGGATAATTTTTAATTTTAGCAAAAGGAGTGGTGGAACAAGAAGGCACAGCCAACTTTACTTTCTTTTATTTTCTGTTGCTTCTTGGCTTTGATACAAATTTATTTCACTATTTTTTTTTTTTGGTTCTTGGGTATGACAAAAATGTTAAGACAGTACCATGTACGAAACCACAACAGTAAACATGTTGTCCTCTGTGATTGTTGAAGTCGCTGTCAGCCTGTCACTAACAAATATGTCACCTTTGTCGACCCTTAATTGTTGATTCCCCTTCAGCTATTCAGTGTCATTTTAAATACTTGAGTGCCGCAGTGAGATGCATCGTTCCACCAAGCCGTGTCAAAATCGCATCAACAGTCTCTGAGATATTGTGCATGACACATGGATGAGCAAACAAATAATGTAGTGCCTCTTGTTTTTTTCTTTGTTAGCAAGTCTTTAGCTCTTAGTGTGGAAGTGAATTTGCTCCAGCAGGGAGGCAAGAGTGTATTTGTTGAGTTATCATATAGAGTGTCTGTGGATTTTAATGTCTTCAGCATGTGTACAGTAACCTAGTTGAATCTGACTGACATGCTTATACTGTTAGGCTTCAAAATCTTACTATCAATTTTATGGTGCCATTATTTATATTGACTATGCCTCATGTTTTGCTTGAATTTGATCAAAATTGGTTTCATTATTCTGTATATCCAGTCTTCCAATGTATAATATTAATGCTAACAACTCCTTTATTATACTTATATCCTATTATTTGTATTAAACCACCAAGAAACCAGTAAAAAAAAAAAGGGTCAGCAAAGATATCCATGTACTACAACATAGCTCAAATAAGAGAGTCAGTTCATAATAATATTTGAGAATACTACAACATGTTTACATGCGTACATCTTCAAAATATCCTCTACCAGAGGTAAGGTTGAGGTGAAGGTTAACCAGGGTTTGGTAAAGCCAGTAAGGGTTGGTCAGGGTAAGGGGTTAAGTGAGCGCGGGTTAACAGTCACTGTGCTATTTTTGTCAAACTGCCAATGGATCCCGCACTTTGTTTCTGTAGGAGGCTACATGTAGCGATGTAAACAATGCAGTAACATGCCTGAAGCGGATAACCATGCATGATAAAAAATAATCTTTTTGAGCCAAACGTAGAAAAACACTTGGAAAAGGAGTGTTCACAATGATTGCAAAGCTAAGGTTGCAGGATTACATTAATATACATTTGGGGCATAATTTTAAACTGCAGAACATCCAATACTACATCATATACTTTGAATAAATACAAACAATCTTGAAATACAAATACATTGTAGAACATGGATAAACTAACCAGAATAGCTCCACTTGTATTATTATTATTATTATTATTATTATTATTATTATTATTACTTGTATTATTTTTTGTGTCTCACCATCTATAGGTT
>JAOWBC010000001.1:9221263-9239469 GCA_028566105.1 Hypoplectrus providencianus
TGATAAACAAACCACAGCTTTGCCATTCCTTGCCTCTTGCTTGTGATGCTCATCAGACCCACCAGCACCATCATGTCCTGCTAAAACTTGTTTTCTCATTCTTGATAGAAATGGATTTACTTTAAGGCAGCAGGCAGTAAAAGTTGATAGTTTAGCATCTGATCTTAGACTGATAGCACAAGTAAAAGAACGTCAACATTTTCCTTGTCATGTGCACAGCCGTATATATTTAGCGTATATATTTTTTGGATTGCCCCCATCAAGCTTAAAGCTGACCATCAACTCAAACTTTGCTAATAATAATAATAATAATAATCCTGCTGCAGTCTTTGGTTCAAACTCTATGTTATAAAACGTCAAAGAATTGGAAATTGGTTTTCAGTGTGCTGTTGCCCAGCAGAAATGAGTCTTGACTAATCTTTATTGGTTCCATACATGGTTTATGATTAGACTTAAAATGATTCTTGTATTGATTTTATGTATAAATATAATATACTACACACATATCAGATTTATCTCTGTTAAGTGGACAGATCTGAACGTGATGAGTGTATTTTTTTCACTCAAATATCTCCTTGTCCACAGATGAACTAATTTCTTAAATACTCAAAACTCTACCCATAATTGCACAAACTGAATTTAAAAAACCCCAAACATTTTCAACATATCCTGACTATTTTAGCTCTCTATGCTTAACTTACCATTCAGAAAATATCTAACTAAAGTTATCTGCTCAGTATTTCTGACAGCAACTAAGACACCACATAGCCCCAAACTAATAACATCACTTCCATGGTTATCTATGAAGCTTTAAATTCCTTATGAATGTTAAAATTTTTTTTAAGAATTTAAGAAAGAAATGAAGGGTAATCAAGGTTCCTGCATCCATTTTTCATTCTCATTTTCCATTATCACTCTATCACAGCAGTCTCATTGCAAATCATAGCATGTTCTCTAATTAAGAATAACTGACTAAACCTTCATTGCATCTTTCAGCATTGGATTTTATCCACCTTATCTGTGTTGAAGAAATAGGATATAACAAATCTAATTGGGCAATTAAAAACAGGGTGAGGAACATTTATAAGAAAACAATATGAAGAATAATTGATATCAGCACAAGTGGACTCAAGGGGTTGTCAGGGGGTGCCCTATTGGTGCCCTTTTTATTATTTTTTTTGTCCGCCACTGCCCACCAAGGCCTTTTTGATGTCTCAACAATCCTTTATTCTCTGCACTTACAAATGCAAACAAATGTATGATTATATGACATATGATATCAGTCGTAAGATTAGAGATAAGGTTATTTCAGTTTCAGTATGTATAAATAGATAATGTGAGCAGGATGGTTCAAAGAAAAAAAAAAAGAAAACTTAAAAGCTGCAACTGCTTAAATTGATGATGACATGCCCTTTGTGGATCTGCAAGCATTTGGCATGAGGAAATTTACCCCCCAAAAAACAGCAGGTGTATTACACTACAAACAGCATGGATGAGAATCCTCAATATAGCTGACAATTTGAAATGAATATTCTTTAACATTTCTGTGTTGTTAGTTCATCATTCTTATGTTAAAATTACAATTCTTGAAACATATACATTTTTTTCTATGCACACACACATGGAAGCTAGGTAAATTGTAAGCTTAATATCATGTCTTTGCTTGGAAAGTTTGTATTTGTTGTCATCATACAGTTTTTTTTTTAATGTCACCCTGTGACAGTGTGGCATCCCGCCTATTGTCCAACTCATGCTGAGATAATGAGATCAGCTCCAGACCCCTGTGGTCCATGATAAGGATCAGTGGATATAGAGAGAGGGTAGAATAGATACATTCCCTCGTTTACTGATAATTACCTATTCCCAACCCCTTTAATTACAAACATAATAGTTCAGAATTTGGTGGTGACCTTTTTCAGTATTTAACCAAGATCTCAATCTTGCTGTAGTGCTTTTACTTACCAATTACAAACAGAAAATTATTTTAAAATTGAGATGAGTGAATACTGTAGGGAAAAATACCACTATAATCAATGTTGTGCAAAAAATAATAATAATTTATAATATTTTATATAGTTTTTCTTTTTATGCTGATTGAAAAATAATTAAAAATGTATTTATTTTTCCGACAAATATTGGTAAATAATTCAACCACAATGTGTGATTTATACATTTGTCTTGTTTTTTTTTTTTGTTTTTTTTTTTTTTAAAGGTGTTTATTGTTATTTATTGATGCTTTTCATGGTTGCTACAGGGACATCTTCTCTTATATCTCCTCATTTACAAGGCCTTGGCAAGCATTCTCTGACACCTCACACAAAGTCTAGAATATGTTAAAATATACAATTATCTGTATTTTTGGTACACTCACATTAAATCAAGAAAGAGCTGTTTATTTCAACGACATACACTACAAGCAGAAAACATGTTAGCCTAAGCAGAGGAATTTCGACAGGATTGGCTTAATTTGTTAGTCGATTTTTTTTTTTCCCAAAATCCCATGGCACAGAGTGGGTGGGATATAATTGAAACTTACTGTAATTAGCCAATTAACTTATAGCACAAATAATTCTCATTCCCAACAGTGTAATCCAACAGTCCTCAGATTTTTCTCCTCCCTATTGTGACTAATCATCAGCATAGAAGATGCTCTTCATCAGCCCACCCGTCTGCTCACCCTGGCTGTTGGCACCAACTGCCACGATAATGACTGAGGCTACTCTGAGACGATGTTTACTAGCTGACAGCAGCACCCTGCTCTCTCTGTATGCTCCAGCAAGCATTTCCATTTAGCTCACTTCTGAAGCTCCTGCCTAATTTCTCTTTGGAGACAGAAATCCTTTAAACCCCATTCTATCCTGGGGCAACATATTTACTGAGGGCTGGCTTTCCAATACCTGAGAGAGATTAACACTGCTCCCTGATTTATGAATCCATGCCACCCACCCACAGGCTTGGTCAGGGGCCCTAGCTACTCTACCCTGCTACTTCCTCTTCACACAATGGGATTTAGGTATCAGAAGGAACACACAAACACACACTTCCTCACATACAGACGAACTGGGTTTAAGGGGAGTTTAAACTGCGAATATACATAGATCATCCCTCTGAGTTTCCCTTAAGAAAAGAGTACACAGAATTGGCAAGGGTAAAACAGGCTGTCTCCTGCCACTGCTGGCAAGTGAAGATAACTCAAAACTAAACTTTATGATACAACATATCTCCTGGACAGAAACAAACTTCCCAATGTATAGTTGGAAACTCTGTATCACTTTGATATACACTTAAAGAATATGCAAACAGGTACTCTAGGTCTGTCACTGCGGTATATGGAGCTCTAGTCAAAAGATCTGTGACATCCATCTACTGTTCTGGCATCCCACCATCTCACTGGCATCGCTGGCTGTCTGTGACTGAGGTGGTCGGATGGCTGCCAGACTGAGTGACAGCCTGGTATTTGTTTATCCTGAATAGTCAATTGCTGGGCATCTGTACTACAGAAACAACAAAGCTGCTGGCACGGAGTTCAGTGTTTCAGCGGACGTGTCTGTTACTCTTATTCAATTGAGAGAATGCTTTCAAATTGTCCTAATTTCAGCGATAAAGCATTTATAAAAGGCGTCATGTCATGCATTTGTGTGGATAAATAGGCAACGATGAAATCAGACAGTTATACTGCTGGCAACATCTTTGCAACATATGTTTTATGGTTGCAATCAAAACACATGCCTAAGGATATTTAAAGATGTGTCTGTGCGGAGGGTCTCAGCAGCAGCACAACCTGTGGCACCGTGCTGAACACATGGTGAAGATGCTGCTGCGTGTTTTACTGACTTTTTTTTTTCAGCGTTTTATTACTTTTTCCAGCATTATATAACAGCGGATGAAACATCTTCTGTTAATGAGACTGCTTTTGTCTTACCGACACGCATTATGTTGCCTGGACAGCTTTACTTAAATAGAAGAACATGTGAAATGTACATGCTTAATTGACTTCCCGCCCCTAATTAGCTGCTTGACAATGGCAGGTTCCACTGCGTTTTGCTGGTGTATTCGCCAACATTCTTCTCTTATCATCTGCCATTAGTGTAATTTAAACAAGATATCTTTACACTTAAGAAACACAGTATTTGCAGTGTTTGCACGTCAGTTTGCAGATATTGCTAATTACAGCGTGTATAAATGTCACAGTGGGTTGTAGCCATGTGGTAACTGATGGGCGAGATTCAAATCTCGCTCATAAGCCTTTTGTTCCTCCTTGTCTGTTAAAACCACTTACAGTAATTATTGAAGTTAAACATGGAGATGTGCAGATGCCAAAACATGGCTGCGTACCTTGTGAATGTGTTGCTGTTTAGTAAGAAGCTGATACAAGATATGGAGAGCCATTTGCTATGTTTAGTGTCCAGAGGTGGATGAGCATTTAAACTAGCTCTTGTTCGCTATAGGCATCAAGATTCCTGCTCTCAACTTTGTTACAGAAGGATCACATCATGGCCTCCACCTCATGTCTGGATTACTGCAACACGCTCTTGGCTGTGACACTAAAGTGCTTTCTTCCAACCCTGCAGCTCATCCTGAGTGCTGCAGTCTGCGTCTTGTCCAGCCAAAGCCATAAGTGTCCTAAGTCACTGCCTACATTCCAACAACTGGTCAGATTCTGTACAAAAGTTTGTAATGAATTCAAAACTCCAGTGATTGTGCCCAAGAGTGAATGTACACACCTTCAGCACATAATCTGAGCCCACTCACTAGCCAGCACTCACTTTATTCTCCATCCTCTATAACACAGTGGTCATAGCTCCAGCTGTATTCAGCTCTCTCTCCGTCAGAGAAAAGGCATTGTGTCCTGACTGCAGTGGGACAACACGGAGAAAGGAAACTTCTATTGACATTTTGCCCTGTATTTGCAAACAATAATTACTTAAAATACCTGATAATCAAAAGCAGCGGACTCTTTACATGAAAATTAAGTGAATAACTTCTACACAGCCCTAACAGGAGCATCCTACGCAGAACAATTTGGTTTATGTATCACCTCAAAGTCGCACTGTGACATTTTCAAAAACACAAGTTATGAATATGTTCTGTGTTACAATAAAGTGTATAAAGCAAGTGGATGCAGCTGCCTTGACACACCTCACTGGTGTGTAAACTAAGCTTTGAAGCCTGGCACTTGGCATTTTGGCCATCACCATCTTGTTTTTTTGGAGCCAGCTACTGTTACTAAAATAGCTTTGTAAGCAAGTTGCAGTTGTGGGCCCAAATGTTTGAATTAACTTTCATTAAATGTTAATACACAGTGCACTGTGGTTAGGACTTGTCAATTATAGCCGAGACCTAAAGCATAATTCAAAAAATGAACATCAGCTGTATTGAAGAACGCTTAAAGAAGCGATTGTGACCATAAAGTCTTTCTAGATATATTTGCTGAGGTAATAAATCTAATTTTTTCATTCTTTTGTAATAAGTGGAGGCGTCCCCTGCTGGCCACTAGAAAGAATGCAGGTTTAGGGCACGTCAGCATTGCATATACTTTTTGGGCCTGGAGGTTTCAGTTGAGTGCTACTAACCCAAACACACTGTCTTTGAGGTCTGAAAACATGTTGACTGCACCACCTCTTTTTCATTTAAACATACATGTTAACATACATGCCATACATGTTTACTTGTCTTATTCTGTGCCTCTGCAGAGCATTGTAACATATCCTGCAACCTTTTAACCACCCATGGTTTTGTGAAATAGTGAAAAATCCCATGTTTTTCTATAGCACTACTCGGGGTCAAAAACTCCTCAGAAAAGCTTTCAGTAAAGAATCTGCACACTCTACTTTTGATGAAATGAGGTCAAATTGTTACAAAAAGACCCAAGCACAGAGTCATGACTGGAAGTTTCTGTGCTGAGCCCTATAAGAAAGGAAGAAGAGCCACATTTCTTAGTTAAGACAAGATGCAAAGACATGAATTTGGAGAATGTATACATTGCAAGGCTGCAACATATCAAAATGGGAAACAGAAATAATTAAACTATAACCCACAATATGACTTTCAGTAAAACAAAAATACCTGCCATGAATCTAACACTGTCCAGCTCATTTTTCTGTTTTCTGTTTTCATTCGCTTTGATGGAGCTCACCGAAATCTGACGGAGTCAGGAAAACACAACTCCTGCTCTCTGCTATTCATTGGAGAGCTCTCATTGAATGGATTGAAAATAATATAATAATATATATGTGGTAGTGCAGAGGCACAGCCAAATATTTTTAGCCCATCCGTTTGTTATTTTTTATTTTGATACATACTGAGTCTGGAGAGGTATGTTTTTCCTCCAGTACATCAATGCTCCTGCTGTGAGTGATACGTTCTCATAAGCTAGCTGCCTTCTCCTGCCCATTCACGCTTCATATATACTACTAAGCAATTTTTCCGCTGCCAGGGACGCTATGAAAGCTTTGAAACTTACTGTATATTGTACATCTATCCAGCCGAACTTAATACAATCATATACTTTGCTGAGAACAAGTTGTGCACATCTGCTATAACCTGTTCTGTGACACCTCGAGTCGGTATGGTGGAGCTAATGAAGACCAAAAGTAGATCTTAAATTGGGAACAAATGCTTGTCTTGTCTCAGTCTGCAGCATACGGCTCAAGACATACAGTTTCTTCATTAGATAGTGGAACTGCTAAGTAAAGTTGCATAGTAACTTGCAAAGTAAATCAGTTCCTCTTTTGTGTGGCACAGTAATCCAGCATTTCCCATGACTACAAGCCCAGTGGCACAAAGGTAAAATGTAGTGAAGACGCTGCCAAACTTCTCTGCCACACAGAGACAATTGGGACGCCTGGGAAATATAGCACCAGAAATTTGGCATTTGCAATCATAAAAACATGGCACTGTGACCATCCTGCTTGCTGCAAGCATATTTTCACAATATTGTGATGGTATTAATCGCCAACATTGTGAAAAATATGGAGACAACATCATGAAAGAATTATCTTACCTAGTCCTAATGGCCAGACATGTGTTAGTGATTAACAGTGTAATTGTTATATTTCACAATATTCCCACATTAAGTGAAAATGTTTTGGCCATTCATGAGTCAAAACTGTTCCTGTTTTTTGTTGTTTTTTTTCCACATGCCTACTTAGCAGAGTAGGGACTTAAAATGAAGCTTCAATGTTTCAGACAAAGAAGTGCAGATTGGAATGGAGCAAAATACCTCAACAAGGGAGTTATCCATCATCTCCTGTCCATCAATGATTAATGGCTAAAGTGGTTCCATTTTCATGGTAGAGAACATAACAATCTTGCATCCGAGCGTTTTTTTCCCTCTCCTCCAAACCCCTTAACAGCTGCCCTCTTCCAGTCACACTGCGCTATTTCAACAAGCCTGGTCCACTCAGCCCTCCTCCCCACGTGCTTCCTCCTCTGTTCCTGTCAGTTGGTCGTGTTCCTAGCATAAATAGTGCAACCAACCATTTTGGTGAACCGTGTACCTGTTAACATCACTCATCTTCAAACGGATATAGTTCAACTAGTGCTTGACTACCTGCCCAGACCCCAGCAATGGGAAAAAAGGATGGAAATACCCATTCTGAGATGAATGCTAAAGCTCTGGTGTTCTGGCACAAAAATGTCAATACTTAACCCCCAATACTCATCATGACCTTTGCCCTGGAAGGTTTGTCAGCAGTATAACAAGGTCATACAATTCCCACTTAACCTAACATGAACATATGTAATTTCAGCATGCAACCGGTGCTGCCAGTTTCCCAGAGAGGACACTCATCTTAATGGTGACTGGACGAGGTTGGCTGAAAAACATGGATATTTTCTGAAGACGTTTGAAAAAAAAAAAATGAGCAGAGCTGTTGTTTTGTCTGGAGAGGATAGTCCTTCTGACATGCCAAGATGATGAACAATGTACTAAGAAAAACAGCGGCACACTGAAGGATGAAGAAGGGTACATTTAATTTGCCAACTCATGGAACAAATGCAGAAGGACACAAGCAGGTTTTGGCCTTTTTAACATGGATAACTTGTCAAAAAAACAACAAAACAAACAAAAAAAAACAAAAAACGATGACAGTTAATGAGATTCTCCAGCAGCCAAATGACCCTTTTAGACGTGCAAAGAAGATTCTATAATAACCCACCATATTTTTCTGTTTTAGGAGAAAATATAGTATATATAGTGTAATATAGTAAATGAACAGAAACACAAAGAAAAAAACCCTGAATCACGACCTCCCTCGTGTATTTCTAAACAAAATGAGGTGTAGAGGTACAGTGTGCTGAATCGCCTCTGATTCACCTTAAATGTGATTTAATTATGAATGAGTAGGAGGATTACTTGCCCGTAGATAAAACACCTACTATCATTTGCTCGTTGTAATCCCCAGCATAGCAACATATACGCTTATTGCTGATGTTGGTTTCCCAGCTGCCAACAGTTTACCGGAGCCGACATTTAATACGTGCCTATAATGCATTGTGAACATGTTGGCTAAACACATCACTGGATACATTAATAAATTATTATGCATTGTAGCTATTGAGGCGTATCAGAGGTGTTCTTATAATAATCTGTAGGAATGTAGGTGTGTAGGTTTATACTTATTGCATTTTCTTTGGTTGAGTGATTGCAAAGTTGAACATTTCGAGGTAAAAATAAGAAATCTAAAAACTTGTACCAGTGTGTGCCTTTTAATTTGCCAGTCATCTGCAGGGCAACATATTTGCATATTGGGATCTGGCTGTTTTTTGTAGCTACAGATATTCCTTCAAGTTGAGGAAGTGCCAAATGTATTCCTCTCTCATAAATTGAAAAGGCAATTAATTAACTGGCTTGTTAGCACTAAAAAACAGTCTGAATAAGGAAAATGCTTTGCAAATTGTAGAGTGGATCAATACGATCCAACTCAACTGAAGTAGTGAATCTGGAAACTGATGATGGTTGAATATCAGATGTGCTGCGGCAGTGACCTTCTAGTGCTTTTGAGAGGTTGAGGCTGGATTTTTTTCTTGTCAGATTTTGAGTGAAAGGGTTAGATTAATTGCATCAATTTAATGTGATTCAATGTTTGCTTAAATCACTGTCATGTTGGCACGCCTTTTTTTTTTTTAAAGAAAAAGTTACTTTCCGTTGCTTGCATTTCTTGTACAGTCCATTGAAGTTCCTATTAAAGTTGCTAAACTCACTCGCATCCACATGCATAGTCACATTTAGTGGCTTTTTTTTTCCCACCAGAATTATCTCAAGCTCAGGCCCAGTGACAAGCAACATCCATCCAAGTGACGTTGTGTCTTAGAATGAGGAAAAACAGCTACATGAGCTGGATTTAGAGCTTATTTCTCTGGATACCTTGATTCTTGCAGAATTTCTCCAAAAAAAATGTTCCACAGAATCATCCAGTTCAGCTACAGGGCGACCAGCTCTGCCAGTCAAGACGTTGCCAGCCACTTCAATCACTTCAAAAACTTTTTCCTCCCAGTTTCATCCCAGTTTCCCTTTTTTCCCACCTGCACCGAGACCATTCCTGGGATTACAGCCACAAACTCAGAAAGTTGTTTTTGTCAGCTGTTTACTTGGAAGAACATTTTTAATTTCAAATTCAGTATACAACAAAGATTTATTGCTTGATTATCTGTCTTGTTGTAAATCACAGTGCCTATTCATATCAGTGTCAAAGACAAAAACATTTGCATAGCTTTTGAAGCACAAATTAAAACACAACACATAACAAATAACTTTTGGAAATCATTTTTGATGAGAGACGTTCTCCTCCCCTTCATTTATATTGTCAAGGATGTCACAGACCATGGCACAACAATACTTTTTAGATGGCAGGCAGAGGCAGACTTTAGAGTACACGACAATGCCGACACACTGCTTGGAAGCTAATTTAATTATAGGACGTGAGTTGAAGTTTCAGGGTGATGAGTATGGGAAATAAGGAATAATAATAAACAACTGACGTTATACTCTTAAGTGAAAAGTACGCAACCTGGGCTAACTTACTTGGACCAAATAACATGTTCATATAACACATAAGACAATTTTCAAACATACTGTTCAGAAGCTCTGCCTACTTGCTGAATAAAACTACATTTTCAAACATTAAACAACAAAGAGGAGATGTGACAATGGTTACACAAGAATATTTTGGACAAATCTCAAACTTATATCCAGCACTGTTATGGCTTTGGATGTTCCAGTAACTTTTAAAAGCAGTACAGAAGGTCACTGACCAAAGTCTTCAGTAGCTCCTGCAGTGATTATGGGTATGATTTTTTGCAGATAAAATATTTGTTTACAAACAGCTGGGATGCTGTGAAATTTGTAAAAAAACGAATGATTGAATCTTCCCCCAGTTAGAGCATTAAATACCTTGTCTTTGTATGGTGTCAGAAAACAGCTGTCACTAAAAGAAATCTGGTTAAAGTGACCCACATGAGGTCAGAGATCACTTATCTACAATGTGCACATAAACATGGTGTATAAAATATGAGTTTAAACTGCAAGAACTGGACATTTTTTGGCAATTATGCTTGGCTCTTGTTATTTATATCAAGATTTCAAGTCATTTTAATTTCGTGCAGCCTGGCTTATTTCTCAAAAGTATTAATTTGTGTATGCAAGTTTTTGAGTGCAAACAGGGGAATACAATTTGGATAACTTAGAAAAGAGAAGAGATGAGAATCCAAAAAATGCCGTTTTAGGAAAATACTCAGAAGTGAACATCATGTAAATGTAGCCCAGTTGGCATCACACAGTAACCTCTTCTCTCGTTCTGTTGGCTCTCCTCGCTCGTCTCCGAGGACAATTCAGATATGATTTTAAGATTCCGTTGTTGTTTGTAAGGCCGATGCCTTTTATTTCTGTTTGTTTTGATCCCATTTGACTTGTAGAACTCTCGGGTCATCAGACATGGGGATCTTGCTTGTTTCACAGTCTAGATTTGAAGCTTAAGGGTTGTTGCAAGACGAGAAGAACAACCTTTCTCATTATATCAGTTCTGCACACTCCAGCAACTCGTTCAAATTTCATCTCACAGTCCATTTCTATTTGCCTTTGCTTTTCCGTGTGTGTATTTGCTTATGCTTGATTGTGCAAATGATCTTTTTGTCTTACTGCCCTGTGCTTCTTGTCTGCAATGTTTTTAAATCATTCATATAGCACTTTAGTCAATAATGATGTTTTAAATGTTTTATACATAAACATGACTCCTCTATCTCACCCTCTCTCCTCTCTGTTTATTCAGGGCATTTTACTGTCATGTGTTATTTCAGCTTCGTTGTAGTATAGGGACTCAAATATGCATAAAATTTAGTGAATATATGCACTTTTTTTGTTTTTGTGGAAACTGTATGAAATAACTTAATCTCCAATCTAAATGATAGCATAGTTTTAAAAAGGCTGCAGTTTCTGTAAAAAAAAACAAACAAACCCATCTTTGTTGGGCCTTTTAAAAGGTAAATAAATGTAATCAATACCAACTGTGAAGTAGTTGAGAGGGTGACATAAGTCATGTTAATTATGTAAAAACTTATGTTACTATTGATTTCACATGGGAAAGCAATAGTAACATAGGCTGAAACCCACCATGTTTCTCCCTCTCTTCCCTAATATGGTATCAACTAAACTTATTTGGTGTCATATAAGCCATCAATCAGGACCACTATGGCAGCAGGATGGTGGCAGAGGACTAAAATGCACATATCATACTAATGATATTTTTCTGCCTGTACCAACACCCTATACTATGACATTCCTTTTTTTGTATTGTTCTATAGTTAATTTTAATTTGCCTTTTAATATTATAAATGAATCAAGGCAGTCATTGTGTGTGCACTGTGTAAGGCACAAGCTGAAGTGATTTTAATTAAATTACATATTATGTGTAGCTCTATTCTGACATGTGTAGCAAATTTGCATATGTCAATTAAACATATTACATAAATGTCTCACATGCTATGAAATACATTGTTCACAGAAAAAAAACTGTCTGATAACTGCTGATGGTTTAATTACGTTAATTCTATTGGCTTCAATCACCGGTCTGTACACTTTCAAAACTGCAATGACATTATTACCCGTGTCTCATGATTATTATGTTAATAAGTAATGGTAAAATATCATTAGGCATGAATATTAGAGATGCTCCTGAGGTCTGTTACCTGAAAGCACCTTAAGGCTAAATTGATCCTTAGGCTATCTTGCAAATAGGTATACATTATTAGGGTGTTTTTAAAAATCGTTTTTTTCAGACACTTTCTTTACCCACTCAGGACTTCCAGCCGCAGTAAAAAAAAAAAAAAAATAAAAAATCCCATGTTTTAAGTCTCTATTTCTGTGTCAAAGTCGCCGTCCACAACATCCAACATCCACTGTTTGGCCGTTCAGAGCGGGTCAAGAGGCAGCACATAAAACTTTGGTCAAATCATTTGATGAAGGTATAACCCTATTCACCTCCCATTAATCACACAAATCCTTTTATTCATGTTTTGCTCATTTGCTCTTTCCATTCTGTCTTTTAACAAGTAATAACACAGAGAATGACTTTGATACCAGCAAGATAGACAAAGCAGGTTTGTGAGTGATTCCTACGAGCTCTGTAATCCTTGACAGTTAGAAGCCAATACTGAAGGACTTTTCTTTCTTTCTTTACAGCTATCTGAAGGCAGCGAGTATCTGCAGAATCACCTAAAGACTCGCATTTGAGTGATAAAGTGCTGAAAAGCTACAGTTACACTCAACATCCACTGGTTAAGTTGTGCAACAAAGACTAGACTGTTACAGAATAAACCACTGAAACCTCCGTGCCTCTGTGCGCATCAGATGTGTTAGATTTGCATAGGTTTTATTTGTTGGCAGGCTACTTTTGGCATTGATTGAGAACGTCCACTTGCCAATTGAAGTCAAATCAACATTTTTGGCTTTATTTGTGTTTCAGGGAAATGTTGAGCAGGACTTTAATCGATCAAAGTTTGCGTGCCAGGGTGGAGGCCGTCACTGTAAATTGTGTTGCATTTTCATGATGCACTCACGCTGATGCACAATAAATGTGTCCACTTCATCATTCTGTTTCATAATTTTGATTTGTAAATGATGTATTTTGTAATATAAAACAGTTTATGGAGAGTTCAGCACATACAATTGCTTTGAATCACTCTGGCCTTCCCTTCAGCACCACGGACAGCGGATGCTAAGAAGCTCTTAACAGTCCAGCACGTGCTCTTACTTGTAAGTGCTATTTTGGGAATTGTGTGTAAAAATTTAAGAGCTTTTGTAAAAATGCTCTTAGACAACACTCTTAACCTTTGAATCAATCCTTGTTGGGGAACTGGGCCCTTTAAGGTCTTCCTCCTAACATTTGCTCACTTGCTCATATATTATTGTCAAGTTTATTCCTCTCTTCACAAAAGCATATCGTGATGTTGACTGAATGTGCTGTGTCCCTCATTACCAACCATCTGTTTTTGTTATTTTCTCTTCTCTCATGTTTAACGGATCCTTCCTGCGCTGTTTACAAACTTCCCATTTTCTTCCATCGCAGAAAGCTTTGGGGATATCTTCAAGTCGCAAAGAATGTAACACACCTCTTCATGCTCTACTCTTTTTTTATTATATAAAAAAATAATGTTCGACATCAGACCTTCACGACTCCCACACTGTGTATGTTTCCTTAGTTCAGATGAAAGCCACAACCTACGCACAAGTCTAACCACTTTCCTGTATTACATAAAGGATAATTAGGAAGTTCATTTTTTGAAACGTAAAATAGGTAAGGAGGCCGAGAACCAGAGGTTGTTTGGTCAGTTTTTTACTCTCAATCACTTTATCAGTTTAACATGTGACACATGCAGTCTGTTATGAGAATCACAGGGGATTGTTTGGCTTGTCCCTGTTTTAGTTTGTGATTTAATCATGTATGGTGGGCAGATGCTGTCCAGAAAATTACTGATGAGATGCCATGAGTTTGACTCAATTTGACTTATGCAAACACTGGTAAAGGTTAATGTAGTCTTCATTAGCATCCCTTCATTTACATCTACAAACAACCAGGAGTGGAGGAAGTGTTCAGATCCTTGACTTAGATAAAAGTACTAATATCACACTGTGAAAATACTCCACTACAAGTAAACGTACTGCATTCAAAACTTACTTAAGTAAAAATACAAAAGTAGCAACAGCATCAAGAGTTAGGGTAATCAATCACTTATAAAGCGTTTTTTTGGCTAAATATATTTCAGCCATTTTTTAAGCAGGTGTCAAAAATGTGGAAATAAAATGTAAAGTACAAGTAGCTCAGCATTGTACTTACAGTGCAGCACTTGAGTAAATTTGCTTAGTTACATTTCACCATTGCTAATAATGTACTACTATCTTATAGTGTTTTTTGAGAAGTAATCTAAAAGAATGATCTATTTTGATATTAAAATCCTGCTTACATGTCGGTATCATAACACAACATAAATTATCAGGAGGAATAAAGTGCGTACTGGTTGTGCTCATCCCAAGACAACTTTAATCTTTCTCCCTTGTGAAACCCACTGCTGCTCTCAACTCAAAGAAAAAGGAACACACTTGAATATTTTTTTTCTACTCAATATCTTGTGCAAAAACAAGGACTGCGAGCTTATAATAATTTATTAAATCTTTTAATTTTTTTATTTCTTTAAGAGGGTCTTTGAAACAGACTTAATATGTCAAAAAAAGGCAATAGTGATATCACTGTCAAACCTCAAACAAAGCGTTGTGGCACAACCACCCACTATCAAGGTCCTCATCTAGAATGTTGTTATCTGAAATCGTGTTAGAAGATACTCAACACTTCAACTTTGAGCATAATAGTGTCAGATATCCTCCAGATACTGTTTGCCATTGTCAACACACTGAGTCATATCTAACAGTTAGGGGAGCTTTTTAAGTCTGACAGAGACTTACTCAGAACTAGTTAACCTGGGACCACTGAGTTCACGTTTTCGAGAGCACCAGCACCAGCAGGTAAAACATCCTTCATACACAAGACATAAAATCATTATCCTGCCAAGCAGCAGGTCAATGATCAAAGACCACTGTTGTCACTGTTAATAGTTCGCTGACAGGCAAACAACACGAACAAAACAGAATGCCATTGCTTAAGGACAGAAATGATGCCTTATGTCGGGAGCAGTTGAAGTATCAAGCATGTTTTTTGAAGCATGTAGCAAGTTTTTCTCTGCTTCTTTCTGTACAGCTAATGCAGCCATTAGGAACCAACCAAGACTAATAAAACCCTTCTATCGCCTTTTCTGCACATGTATATTTGAATATACATATGCGTAGGTTTATTGCACTAAAGCATATAATCATAGCTTGTATTGAATAGTCAGAGAAACAATTAAAGCACATGTCATATTGTATTTTTATATGTCACGGGGAGGTCTATGGGTGTGGGTCCAGGTGCGAAGCAGCGGGTAGAGCAGAGTGTAGGAAGTCTGCTTGGGGACGAGTAGATGAGCTGGTTGTTAGTGGACTGGGGGTCAAAGACCAGGGGGCAGGCCAAGCAGCGGCGTCGGGGGCTGAAGGTTTTTCGGACAGGGGACAGGCAGACAGTTGGAGAAAACAAGAGACAGGCAGCAGGGTGAATACCGGGAGAAAGTCCATAGAGTGACGTGGGAAGGTACTGCATAGTGCAAGTGACAAACTGGCAAAGAGTCCAAGTCCAACTGAGGCTTATATATATAGCTGAGGAGTGATTGCTGAATGCAGGACAGGCAGGTGATCACAGATACCAGGCAGGCGTGTGATTGGCTGATGCAGGGCAGGTGTGTAGCTCTGCTTCATAAGATCAGAGTCAGCACAGGGTGGTGGTGACAATATACTTATATTATTATATTGTATTTATATACAGGTCTGTAGGTTGAATCAGTTTATAGGATCTTGTCTGTCACAATTTTAATTAGTCAAGAACTAACTGTCTGAGTCTGAAAAATTGAGTAATTTCTATTTTTACAGCAATAATCTGCATTGTGTTTTCATGCAATTCTGTTGTATCAAATGTACTGGTGGTAAATAAATCTTTCATTACTCTAATATGGCATTTTTTGTGGCTCTTATGTTTGTTTGTTTTTTTACAAATTCTGTGAAGCTGGTCTGTAGCTAATTTGCATGTCAATTAAACATATTGCATTAACTGTCTCATACGCCATACATTGTGCACATCAAATGTACAGGCTGATAACTGTTTAATTACATTAATTCTTGTTGGCTTCAATCGCGTGTGTATACACTTTTGAGACTGCCATGAAATTAATACTAGTGTCCCCTGTTAGTTAAGTTCATTTACCATTCAGATTGTACAAATGGTGGAGTCCAATGGGGACTAATACAATTGGAAATGTAATATGGACATGATTATATTCCATAACAACAATATGATAGTACAATTACCCCGAATGAATCTTCTAAATGTTAAAAGTCAATTAAAAAAAAATCAGTGGCATCTGCAAAACATGAATTTTCAGTTCTGTCATGAGTTTTCACAATAGTTTCTTCTCTGGCAAATAAAGAATGAACTGGGTTTATAGTTGGTTTGTGGTTTGTCAAAGTACTCCATCCATTTAGCATTAAATCCATGCTGCAGAAATAAAGGATTTGTCATTTTTAGCGCTAGCACTCTTCATTCTTGTCAAAACTTGGTTCCTACATTACCCACAATGTAACTTGACTGCCGAAAATTCAGTCAGAAATCCAGGTCTGCTATGCAATTAATATTTCATGTAGTTTGAAGCCGTTAGACAGACAGAAATGAGGCGTGAGCCACAGAGAAGGCTTAGGAAGTATGTATAATTTCTTAATATCACACCTTCCTAACATTTCACCAGGGTTCACAGTGTTAGTGATTGTGTTTAGCAGCACACAATACAACTAGCTACAAAGTTTCCCCTGACGAGGATCACTCTTGTTCTTTGGAGGCATTTAATCTTTCAAAATAAAATGACATAAACTGGTCAAAGCAGCTTGGTACTTGTTGACTGGTTTAATCAGCCTGATTGAAACCAAAATACTTTTAATCAAGGGAGGAGGTATTTTCCTGTAAGTCACAGTGTTTCTTTGCTCAGATCCCTGTTACGCCCACAGAGACTGACCCCTGACAGATGTTGTGCAAATAAAACTTCAACTAAAAAACACCAGAAAACACCAAAACATCACTTTAATACACAGTCAGTAAGATCTGTGGGACTGCTACTCACATAGTGGAATAGAAGATGCAGATGATGTGTTCTACATCATTTTTGCAGTTGCTTGAAAACTTCCTATGAACCAAACTAAAAATGGATTTTGACTCGCAACAATGCTTGTCAGTTGGCTGTACTACAAATGCACGTGGTTGGACCATGTGCAGCTCCATTCATTTGTGAAGGCAGTGAGTCAGTAGGCCTACACGGAGTACATCTGCCAACTGTGAGTACATCTGCTAAGTTGGAGTCGCTATGAAACTGTACGCACACACACAGTTTACTCGCTGCACTTGTATTTATGTGGTGCTGGCTGCTCCACCCTCAGCAGGCAAGCTGGCATCGACCTTGGGGCGATGCGCTTGATCTTCGCGCACGCTTCACCTCTTAATGATAAAATGAGAAAACTGGGTCGGAGATGTACATTCCCACCAGAAATAGTGGGAAGTTAACATCTTCAGCTGAGCACCACGACTTCCAACTGGGAAATCATCTCTAAATAAATCAAATGAGTTTCACAAATAGGTGAGGAGCCTATGGGAGGCCCAGGTTTGCTCCTGGGAGGAATGAACAAGTCTGGATGATTAACTGAGAAATGAATGACCTGCTCGTGTATCCACTAGAAACCTACTTGGGCAATCAAATGACTCTAAATTAAATGATATTTGGTACGTTGACTTCTTTATGGAGACTGATGTTGTTTTTCATGACTATTTATCTTCTCTGCTCGAGGAGTTTTAGTCATTCCCCAATGCAGGATCTGAAACAACATTCATTTGCTTTAAGCTGCACTATTGGGGAATCTATTGGCAGAAAGGAAATATAATATTCAGAGGTATGCTTTTATCAATGTAGAGTCACTTGAAACTAAGATTCATGTGTTTTAATATGCGTAGAATGTGGCCTTCATATTGAGCAGGTCTTCTTCCACAGAGTATGCCATGGTTCGACAGTAGACCAGAACAGACAAAAGAAAC
>JAOWBC010000001.1:9246443-9263676 GCA_028566105.1 Hypoplectrus providencianus
TGTGTGTGTGTGTGTGTGTGTGTGTGTGTGTGTGTGTGTGTGTGTGTGTGTGTGTGTGTGTGTGTGTGTGCGTGTGTCAAACAGCGGTGTGTGTCATTTACAGAACACTTGCTTAGCATGTGATTATCAACACAGTCCATCATTCTGACTCTTTCTGGGCTAAATGATCTTGTGCAGATTTATGGATGCGGTATGTAGCATGCAGGCTGTATTTATCCTTCAACCATTTATTGTCCAACCCACATCGGAGACATATAGACATTTATTCTCATAAAAAAAGCATCAGACAATGTGCAGCCATACAGTACCTTCGTCACCAGCGTCACCGCTCTCACCTGTCATCTCTCACAGATGACAGGGAGCAACACGTGCTGTGACAAGCTCCCTCTCGCCGTCCGCAGTGTGTTTACTTGTCATCGGTCCACACCTCCCTAATTAACTCCATCACAGTTTAGTTTTTTGTTTTTTTTTGTGAATTCTTTCTTCATTATTTTTCTTTATCAATGCATTGGTTCGTGCAGCTTGAAGGCCTCGGTCTGTGTTGTTTTGCCGATATCTGTGGTTACTGGTGGTAACATCAAGTGCATTTCAATAGTACAGGTCAACAAAAGATCCATTTAGGGCGCAACAAGTTGCCTTGAGCAGCTACACTGAAAAGGGGAATTTGTGTATCTGCTAACAGCCCACCAATACTGTGGGAGTCTCAGATGACTCATGTTGCCACGTTGTTAGAACAAAGATGAATAGACAGCAGACAATAACGTCATCCAACATGATGATCTTGTGATTTATTGTTGTTTAAGCATTTCCTGTGGTTGATGATAAAAAACAGCAGCCATTATAAATAGAGCTCATGGGATTTTTAAGAACGACACCGAGACCAATTTAAGAGTTGGTCCAATATGGCGGTCAGTTTTGCACTCGTGAATATGCAATGCCTTAAAGAAGGCTGCTTTATTTAACAATTGACTTTAAGAATATTCAACATCATTATTTTTATATATTTCATGACACCAACAATGTCTTATATTGTCAACCAACTCTAGTAGTAAATAAAGATTAAAACATTATTACTATGCTTCATATCAGTCCATTTCTGGCTACTAATAAAATCAGAGGGTAACAGAGAGATGCTGGAAGCCAGGATGATGCTGTTGTGTTGTGAACCATTATAGAATAGGCAAGTGCAATAAAACCCTCTAAGTATTTATCTTTCACCCTTAAACAGCAGCTAACAGGGGCCGTGATGGCTGAGCTAACCCGGTCCGACATCAGAGACTGCCTACAGCTGGAAACATGAAATAAATATGTTGCCTGAGATATGCACGTTTAACTTTTATATACAGTTACATCTTATCATCATAGCTCCCTATGGCTAATTTACTCTGGGGCAGGCATGTGAGGAGGAAGAGTTGAAATTAGTTTCTAGGAAAACAGGAGCAAAAATCACTAAACTAAACAGAATTTAGCCGAACAGACTTCAGAAGGATGACATTTCATTTATAATTGATGTCATCTAACACCACCTGGGGCTACATCTGGATTTCTTAAGCTCATCTTCTCCTTTTTTCTCTCTCCACTCTGCAGTGACCTCTTGCCTCCTCTGATGGATTCCACTACACTCTATCTCGCTCCATCTCCCGCTCTCTCTTCATCCTAACTTTGGCGTGCTGTTAAATAACCTGACTCGGCTGAGTGAGAACTGTGAGACAGGAGTAGTTCAACCAGGTTCCCTCTGTGCCTTAAGCAGAGCTGAAGAAACCTGTGCAACTGCCACAGAGCATTAGCTACAAAGTTAACCACTACTGACTCACTCATCGGTTCTACCCTCCGCCGACATCCACAGCCATAAAATGAGACACAGAAATTCTTCTCTGTGTGTGTCTCCTGCATCAGGATGAAGGATTTGACACTCAGAGACAGTTAACTACAGAGCAGTGCAGGCGAGGCCCTGAGCGCTGAATGGGGAAACTTGATGTGTTTATGAGTTACAGTCCATGTGATCTTGGTGCCGCACTCAGCTGTAGACAGTGTACACTGAAGTCACTGTTCTGTGACACTAAAGAGGGTGTTGGCTTTTTATTTACTCACCACAAATGCTTCTGAGATGCACCTTTGTGTCAGTGCACTAATAAAAAGGATTAAATATATTAAAAGGTAATCAAAAGTAAATAAAATACATTCAGGTTGGATTAAAAGCTAGACATTTATTTGTACTTACGTGAAACCAAAGCATAATCGCAGTGTACTCTATGATTCATAATAACCTACAACCCTATTAGCTGTCATTAAATCCTATTTGTGATTCCATTACACCAAACAGGTACAGAAGCACACATTTGTTTAGTTGGATCCCTGTTTATCCAGTGGAAATAATGGCTATTTACACAGCCATGATTATTCAGCTTTGAGAGATCAAATGTAAATCGATGCAGCAGGGAGGTCTGGTTGACTCTGACAACTGGTGATCTAAATTTCTTGATTTTTTTTTTTTTTTCATGGCATTCGCTCAAGGATTGTGAAATGTGTTTTTGTGTGTTTTCAGAACAGCAAACAAGCAGATGCATCTTCACATTTACCTTATTCATGATAACAGCTGAGGGATATATTATTTTTAGTTTATTTTAACCATTGAGCAGACTCAGTGCAGCATGTCTTGTCTATTTACTGCATATAAAGGCCATCAAACAAGGATAGATGGTATGGGTTTTTTCACCACGGAGAGCACCTTATTTCCATTCAAACAAGGAGGGTCTAATAATTTAGATCATGCAGCGCTGTAAATAATTGACCCTTCGCTAAGTTCCCCGTCAAGCAGCAAATTCTTGAGCCAAAAGTAACAGAAGCTGTAGTTCCCTAAATGGCCACTTGGGTCAATCCACATAGAAAGCCATAATAAAATTTACAGAAAAGAAAACATGTTTACATGTTGTAATTTGAAAGCTTATTTCTCCCCTCATGACAGCGTATGAGGGGAGAAATAATATATTTTTTTCACCCATTTAGATTATATAAAGCCTTAAAGTTATGCATAATTAAACACAATGCTGCTTTGAGTGACAGGCAGTCACCCTGGTGGCTCGTGCTGCATTCTGCCCGCCTGAGCTATTCGCCCCCTTTTTGGAATTTGGGCAGAGAGGCACGACTAAACTGACAACAGCTGGAGAAGAAGCAGTCAGCCACTTTTAAAATCATTTCTGCAATTCAGAAACCTATGTGTGATGTCACAGACACTGTCCTTATTTTATACAGTCTATGGTCCCGCCCCGTTTGGTTACAGTTACTAGGTCTTACAAGCTTTGCATCAAGTGTTTTAATACAATTTCTATGAGACTTATTCCAGAGATAATAATGGCAAATTCCAGTAAAAGCTCTGACAAAACAGAGCAAGGAAGACAGAAAGGACTGCAATATGCATTTGAGAGTTTCATTCAAAGTATAATTTGTCAGTGGAGCATTGTGAATGAAAATTGAGGGAATAGCTTGCCAGTACAATACAAGCATCAGGCCCCCCACGTCTATTCACATGAAACACAAGCATAGGAACCATAAAGTTCTTGCACAGCAGGGTAATCGTATATCTTGTTTAGTTTTTAGCTTGACAGGCCTCCTGTGGTTATGTTCGCTATCATAGGATTGGACAGTGGCTGTTTTTGGGAGGGGCTTAACAAAGGGACAAACACTGAAATTAAAAGATGCCTTCATAAAACATAATGAGTTTGTGCAATGCAACTCTGCCAAAATCTTACCAATGAAGTACTTCCAATAGCAGTAAACTTTAAAAAGTTGAATTTTCTCAGTTTATCTCATTGCACTTTCCTTTCTGTCTGCTTAACAATGACTTGGAATTTATCTGTTTGTTAATGGAAAAGGGGTATTATGAGGGTGTTAATCTAATAAATTTAGGTTTGAAATATGCAACTAATCTGCACGTTAAATTCACAAGCTTCTACCTTATCACAATCTCTTGTTAAAGCTGAATCCAACTGACTGGAAAATTAGCGAAGTGCTATAAAGTGCTAAAACCTAATGACATGGGCAACAACTGATTAGACTGATACAGCGGCTTAAAGAGAATCTGTATGCATGGTAGCTGCTGTTTAAAGACAATGAAACAATAAAAGGCAATGTAAAGCAATATCTCTCACGACTCTAACCAGCATGTTTATGTTATGGCCTGAAATTAATTGAAAAAGGCTTTGCTGAATTGCTAGTGATAAGCACGTTCCACTGTAACACAATGTAATTGTCTCCTAAATGGTAAGAGAAAAGGGATATTTTGCAATATCGACTTGTGCTTAATCACTTAACAAGCCAACTCGTAACCTCTCCAAAAAGCAACAGATGTTTTGTGCCACTTGATAATCGAAATAAAGCGATAACAGAAGTGATGTTTGAAGCTGAAGCACCATGGCAAGGCGTTGACAGTGCCACCAAATATCACTATCGTCACCCTGCACTTACAGTATGTGCCAGCCGTCATGGTGTTACATTGGCAGCCACATCAGACATACTTAGGCTGGAGGAGACGTGATATGTCTCTTGAAGAGCCTTTAAAAATCCTTCAAAAATGTTTTGTATATTTCATGAATATGTTTTTGGGAACATATTCCAGCTTTTTTTAGACAGTGACGGAGAGAAGCAAAGGAGGAGACAGAAAGGAAAAGACAAGCAGGTAAAGGACACAGGGACATATTCGAACCCGGGTCCATCACAGCAAGGGCTCAGCTTTAGTGGTAAAGTAAGCAACCCCATATTTCTTTTTTTTTTTTTTTTTTAAATATGAGTTAGGGCAGAGCAAACCCCTCTAGACTAGTATGACTGCAACTACTGTTCTGCCTACACTGTTGTTTTATTATCTGTAGCCTACTTATCAAAATTAAGATGGACAATTATGTGTTAATAAGTGAAATATTCTATACTTAATACGCCCACACAATATGGTGTAGTTTATTTTGTTGCTGTTTTTGTAGAACAAGTGCATTTTGTGTATGACATGACACTCAAATAAGTTGTATGAGTGGGTGTGAGCACATTAATGAAATATAATTAGTATGTTTTGAATTGAATGACTGCATGTGCTTGTCCGTGATTAAAATGTAATATTATGGGATGCCTATCTGGATTTGAGGAAAGGCTAACAAAGGACTATACACCTGAATACACAGGCAGGGTTTTACTATCAAATCATACTGTACAAAGAAGATGTGCAGATTTTCTCCTTGGATAAAGGTAAGATAAAAAGCTTCCAAAAACATCCACATCTACATGCAGACAGCAATGCATATTTGCATACATATTTACTGTGTACATATGCTGTCATTCAATCCTATGGCACACAACCCAAATCTACGAACACATCAATTATTTTGGTCAATCAAAGCTGCTTCACACTAATCCTCATTATAGCACACTGTGGATTTGTAAACATCCACTATACACACCTGCTGTTTTGCCATTTCATCCATCAGGAAATGAGAAACTAACTTTTTCTGAGAGGACCGTCACAATGAGGGGAAACTCAAGCGATAATAATTAATTTTATGGTCAATGATCTTACCAACAATTATTTCTGATGCAACTAATCATCTGGAAAATCAGAATCACCCAGACCTTTTTCCATTTGTTTTGTTGCCAAGCAGCCAGCAATTTCCCTCCAACAGTTTCTAGTGAAAGCAAGGCGCCGGCGTAATGCATAGTGGTGGATAGTGTGTCGCAGTGCATAATTTGTTTTTGTTTGTATGTGATCGCCTGCCTGTTTGCATTTTGGGAGACTGTGACAGAAAAGGAACACTTCTCTCTCGGTGTGTTTCGTGTTTTTTTTTTTTCCACTGATGGAAAAACCATTCAGCCAAAATATAGACTAAAGCAACATTATAGCTTTATGTACAGTAGCAGAAGGGCAATTTTCAGCATTGTTGGATATCGAGAAATGATTTCTTTCATTGTGACCTTTTAACGTGAACATGCAACAGGTTTGGGACTAGATATGCACATCATCAACCGAGGGAGAAAAAACATGCAAACATGAAAAACATAGAGATTAAAAAGGAATGAATATTAATAGACCAGAAAACATTTTCCACAATGTCGGGGCCCATGTATTATTTGTTTTGCAATGTTGTTTGCTACCAGCTAGATCTTTTGCTATCCTCCCTTTTAAAGAGAAATACTGAAAAGAAAATATCAACCTACAGTGTTGGGGTTAAGGTGTAATAATATTCCAATTACTTTTTTTGTAATAGGTAATGTAGAATGTTTGTTTTGCAATCCAAGTAAAGAGTAATTTAGTTATTTTTTAATGCCCAATTTGCTCCAAGATCATGTAAGCATTTGTTGCTGCTCTGCAATTCTATTTACTTTCTTGCATTTATTGAAAAAAACAACAACTTTTCATTGCAGCTGAATTGCAAAAAACACAAATCACATCTGAATGTATGAAAATATTAGTGTATATGCATGTGCCTCCAGCTACAATGGGTTTTTTTTGCATCTTTCTTCCTGTTATCAGGGTACAAAGTTACAGATTGTGGGCTGTAGAGATGCTTGTCAGACATTCAGCTGTTTTTTGTCTCGTTTTGTTTTGTTTTGATGAGGCAAAAAGTACTCTACAGAACACTTTGCAGACCAATAAGATAAAACACTGGTGTTGAAAGAACTGAACTTAAATCTGTGAAGGTTAAGGCTGCATTGCATATAGTATATCCAAGGTTGCGTCATAAAATAGTTAATAAAAGAGCATTCATTTTGAACAATTTCCTCAAAAGAATGACTAAATTAAACACATTAAGTAAAAAGCACAAGGAGACCCAGTTCCGTAATTCAACGCAGAGAAATACAATTCTCCTTGAATTTGCTCAATTATTCTCTTAAATTCTCTTTAACAAACCCACATTACCACTTAGACTTAGTACTGCATGAAACAGCACATTAAGACGAGATAATTTGGCCTACCAGCATGACATTACCCTGAGTACACCTTTGACTTGTTCTTTATAAAGACAGACCCACTAAAATATACTGACAGATTCAACTAATGCCTGCTTTCCTCAGATCTGACCAGAAAGAACGAACAAAACCAAATGTGTATTTGACATGTTGTTTCATGATTCTCTTTTTGCACAATCTGTTATAAGTTGTACAGTTCAGACTGTGTCTTACCGAGTCTGGAAAAATACAGCAGTAGAAGCAAATGATAATCGTCAACAGTTCATCACATGGTTATACTTATATATAACATGATATCTAAGGATGGTGGCTCATTCCTGATATAAAAAGGCTGAATGTGTTTATCATCCCTATGATCATAATTCAAAGATATTTGTGTCTGGTGTTTTCTGTGTTGCAGCTGTTTTTAGAACATTTCTCTAAACCCATGACCATCAGCTGACCCACAGCTTACAGCTTTGGCCACAACACTGAAATTGCTGCACACACACACTGGGGCTTTCCTTGGTTAATTAGTTTATTCATGTCCTGCTCGGAAAAACAGATAGTAAAGGTGAAGCTAGTGCAGTCATGATTCATCAGTTTTTTTCCCCCAAGTATTTCCAGTCCAGCCGGGACAATCACCTTCTTCCTGTCTCATGTTCACAACTCCTTTAAACAAGAGATAAATCCAAAACTGAAATGCCATTCTCTGCACATATCTGCGGTGCTCCATCTTTTCGGCTGGACAGGCCTCTTCACTGGAAATCACCGGTTCAATCACTAAGCTGTGATGTTGCTTCCTGGTTTTGACAGTTGGCTTGAAATATACAACATTTGCCATGCTGTTAAGTCCTCCACTGAACAAAAAGTAAGGCTTTTTCTGCATCTCCTGTAGAGAAGCACCGTGTCTATTTTTAGTTCGACTCAGCCTCCCCGCCATTTCCGGCCTAGCAGCACAGGAGGGTCCCCTTAAATAATGTACAGTTGCAGCAGCAGTGTTGACTTCTTCTTATGTTCCAGTAAAATATGGACAACTTTAAAAAAAAAGCCTCAACAAAACGGATGTGTAACTTTAGCGTCTCAATAACAAGACTAAATGAATGTCACTGTTATCTTGCCTTCACACAATATTGCCCTCAACACTGGTGCTACCCAGTATCAGTCATGACTCTGTGAAATGGATAAAGCATGCACTGCATGTTAACGAACAGCATCAAAACGACTTTGATCTTCCTGCCCGTGTTCCATCTTTCCATTTTGTTTTCTTTTTCGGTGACTTTCCTCTTTCTCTTTGCACTTCTTTTGTGACCCGCTCAGCCACAGCTTCTGTAGTCCAAGTACTTACACCAACAGCCCGAGGCAGGATGCCCTGATTTCCCACAGCGGGAGAAAGGCTTACTTGTGACGGCCATGCCTTTTATACTGGTGGTCAGGTCGTGCAGATACATTGATGTACTCAACTGCTGATCTTCTTGACTCATCATCTCATCTGGCATACTAATCCCTATAGCCATTTTCTAGTTTTAGATTAACTTCAGTTGGAAATCACCTTTTATTGATTTAATTTAAACCTTTAAATCGAGTTAAGAGAGGAGGTTTTTTTTGATGGTGGCTTTGATGGGCGAAGTCATATCTGGTAGTTACACAGTAGGCCAGCGGGGACAAATGCAGAATTGCAGTAATAGCAGTAATATGCAGTGTCAGTGAAGCTTTGTGAATGATGATGACAGATCATCAGTGTGCAGTCTTGTTCCCTGTCATCTCTTTTGCTCAGTGCTCACGTGCCAGCTGAACAGGCAGAGACCTGCAGTCTGTCTATCTGCAAGATTAAACATTACAAATAATATATAAATAATTTAATACAACCCCTATTGGAAGAGAATACTAATGGTATATCTTTTTTTATCTCTTCCCATATTTAAAGAAAGACCAGAGTTTTTCTATTTAATGTGGCCATTTTCCATTTTCTATACCGTAGGTTTAATCAAATTAAATATTATTTCGAGGAAAATTCTTATATTACTGAAGAGCAAATATGAGGGTTTTGTCCTCTATGTAATTATCAATTTATGTGTGGAGTGAACATAAAAAAAATCTTGGTGTTACAGTTTGTTCTGGTTTAATGTTATTAGACAACCATATATATTCTATGTCTGGGCTTTTTTTTCTCCTTTGTGTGAATAAGCTTGAATAAAACTGTGCTTGCTCATTTTCTGTGCAGCTGCATCCAGGTGAGTGACATGAACCGAACTATGCATTACTGAAAAAGGAAGCGCAAATTATCCAATTTCAAATTAAAAGATTTGAAAAGTATACACATAAATGGATTAAAAGGGAATGAAAATGAGCCTAAAATACCTAATATCCTGCATTTCTATTGGGGAGCAACACACTCTGACCTTATATCATGCTCATGTTCAAGTGTATATTTATTTTGTGTTAAAGAAAAAAAAACAAACAAAAAAACAGTGCAGACTGGTATTGTATCCAAACTGTGGACCTTCCTCAGGCCAAAATCTTAAAATAGCATGGTCTCCGCCATCGCAACTGAAATAGCTGACTGAGTCAATTTATACTCCAGGATTTTGTAAGGTGTAATGGAACAGGAATAATAGCCCATCTAAGGAAAGGCAGCTTCAAGCACTTATCCCACAGTTAAAGTCAAAAATCTGATTGCCAGCATGGCAGGAAAAAAAAGGCATTTTTAGTGTGTCAGTTTGAAAAGACCTCAGATATTCATACATTTAACTGTATTACAAAGTAAAGGGACCCATTTAAAAACCTGTCACTTAATGCTAAAAAAATCCCACAATCAGAGTGAGTCAGATGCAGCATTCCTGGTTAAGGCTGCAGGCTTGTCACGCACCCCCATAATATGAAGGTGTAATTCCTTCTCAGTAATATTTTCAGTTTGGCACAAAGATGTGCTTTCTAAATCATGGATATACACTCAAAATAATGTTTGCTGTTGAAGAATATCCTGAAGCAATAACTTATTACGCATCTAGTAATAAAATCCCTAGAGAGAGAAAAACAAGGATGTCTGCCAGTTACATAAGCTGTAACACAAGCTCAGCTGTTTTTTTTTCTGTAAAGATGGGTACCTCCACTTCCCATCCATATAAAAGGAAACTAAATGGCACAGACTCAAAACGACTGGTATATAAGTGTTTGGAAATTTGCATGTGCTCACTTGGGACTCTCTTACAACCTGCCAAATAATATTTCAACTGGGACACAGCACTGTTGTCATATAAAAAAAAAGTGATGTATGTTGTTTTTTCCGCTCACCATCCCTTGTTACCAATTTATGACAGAGCAGCAAGGGGAGAAAGACAATATTGGTGTGAGGAAAATGGGGATGACAGACAGGACCAAGAGAGAGAAAAAAAAAACATAAAATGAAAGTCACAATATTGGTTTAAAGAGACAGCTGCAATATTCAAACAATCATTCACAAGAGCTGACTCCAATGGCTCACTGGCAGCATGTAAACAAACTTAATGTCTGCAGCCTGTATCACCATGAATCTCATAACCCGTCTTGGCCCTGAAGCCTTTTCTCAGCCTCCCCCACAAGTCCAGTGGCTTATCACATAAACGATTATCGACTGCTTTGCAAGCCATCAATACCATCAGTGCAGTTTTACATATGGTAAGCCTGGCAACTTCATCATAGTAAGCCAGCAGAGGCGGGAAGCTGACAGGCTGGGAAGCTGCACCAGGTTGTACAAAGAGTCTAATAGAGGCTGGAGTGGCAATTTCTGCACAACTGCAGAGTCCTTAAATTTGAATACTCTGGATTACTGTAAATGTTAATTATTTGAGTGAAATGATTCTGTGGAAAGGGTATGACTTGAACTCATCGTGGACTTTTGGATATATCTGAAGGTAAAATAAAGGGCAGGGCATGCCGGGATCAGCAGTGAAATGCTGCAAAACAAAAGCTCGCGTAACATGGCTGTGTGATGGTGCAATGTATTGGTATATAAAATGGGGCCTCAGGTCTTGCAGCTGAGCCAAAACAACTTAATGGATTAATTGGGAACCAACAGAGATAATTAGGCCTTTGGGGTTGTATGATTCCACCCCTCGTCGACTGTTGCCTCAGAACTGTGATGTAGTGTGTTCCTGCTGTGTAATCGAGATAATTAGCAAGAATGTTGTGTCACTGTCCAAAGATTAGCAAAAGGGAAAGGCCAAACAAGGCTCATTAAAATGTGGTTCCAACCTAGAGAGACTTGACAGGATTTATTTACTGACTGAGATTGTGTCTCGTTTGCTTTACCTTATTTGTGTCCTTAGAGAAGTGAGCGGTAACAAAGATGAAAGATGTTGTGTTTTCATCTCACGACAAGCATTGTTCTCTTCAATCATACCAAGAACAGACACTACAGTTAAAGGAACGAGTCCAGCTTTTAACTTGGCAGCCATTAACCAGTGTCCATACCAACCATTTCTTCAGCTCATATGAGAACAATGCACATTGCCGTCATATATTTGTTTCCCCTGAGGAAATATTACTATGGCTAGCTAGCTGTTAGCTGAAACTAACTGAGCCAGGGCTTCAGTTGTTTACTGTGCTCTTATTATTGGATGCCAAGGTGTCCTTCTGTGCGGCTGACAGGCACTGAGTAGTAGGCCAAATTGATTGGTCTGCTCTTGCCCACCAAAAGGACCTGAACTCAATTTGCTTGTGATGGCTTCAATTTCCTGGCTGGACAAAATCCCCCCACTCCTCTCCCTTGCTCTCGCTCTCTCGGCATCCCTTCCTCGCTCAAGAGCTGTCATTTAATTTCATTACTCAACAGGGGAGGTTCATGCCCTGTCACATTTGTCTGTCTTTCGTCCCTCTCTCTGTTCGTGTGAACCTTACCAAGAGCAACAGGAGAGAAGGGCTTGTTTTTTGAAGACACTGGTTATTTTAGCATGTACCGGAATAGTAGCCTTTGAAGATTTTGCCTGGCGACACTCATATTGAAGCTTGAACATCAATCTTTATGGTAACACTTTCTATGAAATCCATGTCTATATTGCACTGTAAACACACTATCCATCAAATTGTTCCTATAGCACTGTATAGTTATCCCAATAACCCTTCTTAAACGCTTGATAATTTAACACATGACATTAATGGCCATTGACTGGCACTGTTTTTGCAACCCATGTCTATATTGCATTATAAACTAATAACTAATTAATTTTTAAGCATAGCTTTGCCTCATGCATAATGAAAAATATTACAATGTGTTATTATAAGTCCTATAATACATGTTTTATATAATATAATAAATATGGTTTTATAATAAACCATCATACTAGCAAAAACAAGTCTTTGAATGACACTCAGCAGTTATGAAGTGTTATTATATGTAACCTTAAAAGTCATTATGAAATGATTTAAAATTTGTCACAGTCATTGATATAGAACACTATTAATATTTATGAGTGCTTATATAACTACACATTTCTGTGACCAGATTATATTGCATTAGGAGTATGGTAATAATGAATTAAAGTCATGGACGTCATAGTGTTAGCATGATTTCTTATAAAGGAGTGTTGATAGCTTGATCCTCTTTTACCATCTAAACCATGTAGAGATGCAAGTGGGTCAGTTTTTAAGATATGCTTCTTTTTTTTTTTTTTTAGTGTCCAAAGATGAAAGCAAAGACATAATCTGAAACTGTGTCCACACAAGCGTGCTGCCTGCCATCATTGGGGTGTGGTGTGTAAAATGACTGAGTCTGTGGTGGACAGATATGTTACAGTCATCTTCGTGTCATTACTCCTGCCAGTATCCAGCTGGCTATCCAAGGGAAGGTCATCAAAGGTTGGACTCATTTAGTGCTCGCTTTACAAAGCTTATTTTCATCCACAACATTCCTCAGGAGCAAAGACCCAATTTTCTTCTCCCACCATACTGAGGCAACATCTTGTAAACTAATTTCAGATGCACATAATGCCCACACGGTCAACGGCTGATTAGAAAGAAAACAGGATCTAACGCTGGAGTCAAGCATAAAGGTCTTTGAAGTGATTACCTTACATGTTTTGGCCTTGCTTTTGTTGCCTTAAGATAAACATGTGGAGCCACTCAGCATATGCCAGCTTATGTCAAGATGAAAGATTTTACAAGCCATTATCAGAAACCTGCAGATTGTAGTGAGGGTATTAGCTGGCCTCAGAAATGTGCTACAACTGCAAAGATCTTGCTCTGATTTCAGACAGTGTGGACGGGGGGGTCAGCCTCTCAGCACTTTCAGATGATCTAGATGACAGGCAGGAGATTAAGGGTTGGCAAAATGTGAGGTCCTTAAGATAGCTAACGACACATACTGTCCAGTGTAGCAAGAAAATATCCTGAAATGTTGCTTTTTTTGATCAACATTAATAATTCATATTATGCACAGTCGATGTAGAAGCTGTTTAATATCCTCATAATCATAAAATTACACACACAAACACAGAATATGGTATAAGGGATCAAAAAAGCAGAGAGGAACGTGTAACATGCCCCTTCTCCAACCTCTCTATAATTTTTTTTCTCTTGCTTTTACTCCTCTTTGTCTCAGAGGATATGCTCTCTTCTGGGTGTATTTACCAGCGGTCTTACAAGCTTTTACCTCCAGGAAACAAGCGGCTGATCTGGCTCATATTTTACAATGATTCATCTCGCTCAGTATCAACCGAGAGGCATAAATGCGATACAACCAAATTAAGGCCGCTCAGCCAGACAAACAAGCTGGGGAATTTCAAACCTATGCCTGTTTTTTCAGCTTTGTGAGCCACTGCAATTTATTGCTATATTAAGACAGATTTCTTTAAGCTGTTTTTCATGTTGTAGCTGTTGTTTCGCTTCTTCATTTTTCTTTTATTTCAAAGGCAACAGCTAAAAAAGATTTGTGCACAGCAACACATTGACTGCACACTTGCTGCAGAGTCCATCATACTCAAGTGTAGAGATTTCATTTAATCAAATAAGAATTTAAATTAGAAAAAAAAAAAAAGAAAAGGAGTACTATAAGTAACATTTAGTAAACCTTTAAACCACAACCCTTAACTGAATTCCTCGTCTGAACACAATGACTGATGCATATGTTGAACTTATATTCTATTCATAAGCAGCCTTACATCCTCTGAGCTGTTTGATCAGTTAAAGCAAAGATGACTTCTGCAGAGAGTGTGTTTAGTCTGCACAGACATGGTATGCCCTGACATCGCTTGCGGTGTCTGTTCTGGCTCTCTTCAAGTGAATCAAAAAGCCCCAGAGGAACAAAGCCAGAAGCTTAACCACTGTGTATGGGAGGGAACAAGGGAGAAAGCACCCTGTGAGTGCAATGAAGGGGGAGAGCAAGCTGGACACTGACGGGTCTACTAAGCTCCAGGGAAATTACACAGATACATGCTAAGAAATTGCAATGAAATACAGAAGAATCCTCTGTTCTTGCTCCATATCCATCTGTTCCACATGGTGAAATTATAATTTCCATTATCTTATCGATCCCATCATCAGCCAGACATTTTTTTTTTTCTGTGACCCTGAGATTACGTAGAGGATAAATTGATTTCCCTGTTCACTCAAAACGCTTCATTATTACATTTTCATAAACAATCTAGTAGTCTAATGATATTCCTCTGACTCTAATTGTATCTGCAGTTCAAGTGGATTACAAAGGTTGTTTAGTAAAGGGCAGCCTCTAGTAAAATGTACTTATGCTACTAATGACACTGTGTGCACATCGATATGTTTGAAATTAAAATCTGATGCATTTTTCACATCAACCAAGTAAGAAAACTTTTACACTTTACATGTTTTAACAGCGCCTCATGAATGAATAAAAATAGCTCATAATAAAGTTTCTTAATTATTAAAGTGAAGTTGAAGAGGAAACATGTGCTGCATGAAAATATCTCATCCATCCAGCATTAACAAACATATCATGAATAATAAAGCCATGGTTTTATTATTGGCAGATTAATGGTAATTTATTTATTAAGGTTGTTTAATGTCTTCTACTCTTCTCCTACAGCCGGTGCCTCTACTACTGCAGTTGACCATATTACACAGTACCTTATAGTATGTCCACTGACTGTAGCATGAGCACTATTGAACTCTTCAGTAATTTTGATCGTAGGCTTCAATGCATCCACATTCTGTAGAACTCAGTTAGTAACACTGAATATCATTTTAACCACCAGCCTACATTCACAAGTCTTGATTGAGATTATGTCTAAACTGTGATAGAGTGGTGTAAAAAAGTGTCATGATATAGATATTAAAGCAACTTGACACAAAATAACAGCCATGTATTATGGTTGAGTATTGCAGGGGTTACTTTTAAAACACATCACATTAAATATTACTGAATACTTTTTTTGTAATGAATTACAAAGATTACTTAAATTAAGTAATGTTTCTAATAATTTGAATGACTTTGTAATGCCCTATCTACTTCCTTTGTAACATTTGTAGACCCATTAATCCACCCTTTCATCCTCCATGCATAGACATCTGTAGACTTTGATTCGATATTTCTATCTTTTTTTTTGTGATGTGTCAAGAAAGAACTAATATTTGAGAAAATATGTTTCCTTTGAAATGTAATTGACGATGCAGAATAATTTCATGGATTTACATTTTAGGAGGCTGATGTTTTTTTTGTTTTGTTTTTTTAATATAAGTATCTCAAAGATCTGCACGGGTTAGTGAGGTGACAGTTTCAAGTATAGTCATTAAGCATGCCAGCTAACTAGCCTAGGTCTCTGAATCATTCATCTGGAGAAATAGTCATAGCTGATACAAAGCTAACAATGACTGGCAGATCTTTTCAGCGCACTAGGTATTCCAACAGACACTTTGGAAACCTGGCACTTTGATAGAAGTTACTGTAAGAAAAAGAAAAAAAAGCAAGATAAAAATCTATGTTCAGATGAATTCAGATGACGTTCTCCTGAGACAGAATAGAATAGTGTGAAGTTCTGTATCTCTCAAGCACCAAGCCAGTTTCCCTGCTCCTGTCTCTATTTGATGGGTAGTGATGTGTATAATACTTCTCACCCTGGCAGGTTCAGTGGTAGATAGAAACGATTGAGGTAAAGGAAAAATAAAAAGTAAAAGTGCATGGTAGCAGAATGGGGCTGGTTCACTTCAGAAATATGGTCTGACCTTGAGAGGCAATGGGTAAAAAGGTTCAGTGTGTGCAGGTCAGAGAGTAAAATGGAAGAGCCCTCCCAAAAGACTGGTTACACAAGCCCAGACTGGCAGTTTATCACTATCAAATGTGTCATGACATCCATCCATCTATCCATCTGTCCACCTATCCATCTTTCCATCCATCTATCTGTCCAGGCATCCATCATTGGCCTTTTGTTTTTCTGTTCCCTCATCCAGCAGTTCGTCCATCCGTCCATCCAACCATCCATCCATCCATCTGTCCATCCATCTATTCATTTAGCAGTTTGTTTCTTCATCTAGCTATCTATTCACTCATCTGCCCATCCGTCCATCCATCCACACATCCTTCTATCCATTGTTCTATTCACTCATCTATCTATCTTTACATCCATTTTCCATCCATCGACCTATCGTCCTTCCATGCATCCATATGTCCTTCCAGCCATCCGTCCACCTTCCTACCTACCTACCTATATATGCATAGATGTAGTATATGCGGTGTATTGATTTTCTGTCATGGAGCTGTTGTAATGCAGCCAGTCAAATTGCATTCTAAAACAAGATAGATTGTAGAACGCGCACAGCTGTGCCAAGCAGATAAATCAATTAAAGTGACCCGATCTGACAAGTAGCCACATCCTCAGACAGGCTTAATATGAGAACACACATTCATGAGACTCATGCCTATCTCTATCTCACCACGAAAGCTTCTTCCCCCTCGAGAAACACTGATTAAAAGACAGGTTGACAATGGTTCAAGAGCACAAGCTTACTTTTAATTTCACTTGGGCAAATAGATGATAAAATCTCTTCTTTGTCTTGAGCGGATAAAGATTATTAATCATAATTTACATCAAGAGGCAGGTAGATTCATGACCTGCAAGTCATTCTCATATGGTTTAAAAGCAGAATAATAAGAGATATTATTCTATTGAGGCTGTCCTTACAATCAAGACTCAAATATGATAATAATCATTCTCAAACTCAATAATCACTTGACACTGACACCATCGTCCATCCATCTATCCTTTTGTCCATCCATCTATCCTTTTGTCCATCCATCCATCCATCCATCCATCCATCCATCCATCCATCCATCCATCCATCCATCCATCCATCCATCCAT
>JAOWBC010000001.1:9295378-9327199 GCA_028566105.1 Hypoplectrus providencianus
TGTTTTGATGTACTTTAGAAGTGTCGAGTAAGAAGTTTTGTTTTTGTTGTATAAGCACTATTGATGGCTGACTTGTTAGGTCAGAGCTATGAAAAATGAAATATAAAATCTTAACTAGGTGTGCATAAAAGAAAGACCATAAACTTCTTTTTTAAATACAAAGATATGGAATGATCAGTTATATATGTTATCTGTGTTGGCCATGAGAAGTAGGCAATCATGAATAATACAAAATTAATGATATTATTCCCTAACTATATCAATAAGAAATGTAAAACACAAACAAAAACAAATGTGTTCAACCAACAAAACAGGTCCAGCATTTGATTATCAGCAGTCAATGGCCCATCACTTTAATGCAATCACCAGTGTCATTGAAACAAAGACAACAGTGGAGCAGATGTTAATGGCCATCTTGAGACTGATTACATAACACTTTTTATTACAGTAAACAACCGCCAAAGAAGTTTTACAATGTGCCCGATGACTTCTTACATTATAATTAGATTGGAAGAGCATTGTATAGGACATTCTGTGTCAGCAATATCTCTCACTACCCATTGTGTGTCTCAAAGGGCATATTAATTGTCTTATTGACTTTGTGGAGAGTATATGCATATGTGTGAATACATGTCTGACATTCCCAGACTCCCAATTGCTTTCATGCAGCTATTTTTAGTTGAAAAATTATGATTAGGAGAAATATAATGCAGGTCAATAATTGGAAAAATTGCAAACAGCAACAACTTTTACCAGAAACTTTTAGGAAACAGTATAATATTTAATCGTCCAAAAAGCGTGGAGGTTACGATGGTGTGTTGGGAAAATGACGGGCATAGAGGATCCACACTGATGTACCGGTTTCAAGATCCATCACATTATAGCAGGCAGCACTGCAATGTTTTACAGTATCATAACAATCTTTCAGCTGCAATGCAAGGTTTATGTGGGAAAATCCACATTTCCCAATAGCATGAGGTTCCTTCCAAAACACTGACTAATGTGAAATAGTTGCCTTGTTAAAAGTTAATCCACTGGAGATTGTTGTTTTATTAATAACCAACAGACACTAATGTGTAAATGCTGCCGGAAATACCAAAACATTACTGAATGATTAGAAAATCAATTTTAAAAAAAGCATTTCAAAGTATTAATTGCTTACCTATTTGCAGCACCTAAGTTGTTTTGTTAGTCATTTTGTTTTCTTTTTTCAATTGTTAATGAATGATGTGAAGATTTGAATAATTAATCTCCTTCAGGCATATAAACACACAAATGCTTTTAATGGTGATGTTGCTTTACTGAGCCAAACAACAGGAGGCATCATGTAATATGCAAAAACTAAATAACGAAAAAGCAATGCTGAATAAACCTCAAATATTGCCATGAGGATGTCAAGCACAAACCAGAGGATACTTTCAGGCAGCAGGTACCACAAACACTTGCCCAAAATCCAATTTCTTCTCAAAAGTTTTGTCACAGTGTGTCTTAGAGGTAGCCGCTGTGCTCCGTGGGAGCCTATATTCTCGGAAAACAAGAAAACCGACATACTCACTAGCAAGCCAAAGAAGTCATGCTTTATTTCTTTAAAGAGCAGGCCATGTTTCCTTTATAAATATAAAATGAACAAGACCTTGCTGAACTCTCATTCAGTTTAAATCGACAGTATATATCTGAGGGGTACCAGCTAAATTTTCCCGGGCCAAGGCTGCTTGCAATATGAAGTAAAAAAAAAATAAGATGATAGGGCCATCTCTGCATTCCACATAACTCCCCCTAAAAAATAAACAAAATACACTTTGTCTAGAGCTATTGCTGGAGTTGAATAGAAAAAAATATTGAGGCTGCTTTGATAAAGCATGCTTTGATTTGTTGACTTTTGCATCTACAAATCTCCGCTGCAGTGACTGTGACCTTTGCCCTGTGACTCACAGTACAATTATGATGTTTGTTGATGACATGCGGTATAAAGTAATTCACTTAGCACTATCACATAACAGAACATTTACAAAGGCAATGTATTTGTGCTCCCTCAGCCATTTAGAAAAACAGCAGCACACGGGCCTGCTATGTGACAATCTCTTGCTGCACAGTGGCAAATTTGTGAAGGCAGCATGAAATATCTGTGGCAAGCGCTGCTTTGTTTGCTGGTTTCATTAATTCTTCAGGAGGGTATATCTCAAAAGTGCCAACAAATACAGTGGAGAAACATGTGCTCTGGCACCAATCCATGCTTCTAATTGGGAACCTTGGGCTTCAGGAGTGCCGGATGCACCTTCGCTCTGAAAGTCTCCTCCATTATTCATAGAAATGCAAGAATTATAGAACAAGAACTAGCAGCCCTTCTGACTAAGCTGGTAGAAAAGGATGAGGGCTGCACACAGATAAAAATGCTTAATAATCTATTTTACTTCAATAGCGTGAAAGTAAAATTTAGAGATTTGAAAACAATCAAAATCCTTTAGAAACAATGAAAGCCAATAACAGTGTGTCATCTTCAGATTTTATAACAGAAAGAAAAACAAACATATAGCTTGGAGCCTGAGGCTATTGGACCTTGGCTTTTTTGTGGAGCTATGGTTGCAAATAAAAGTGGATAAAATAGGAGATGCTTGATGACAAGAGAAAATGACAACACAGAAGTCTGACATTTGCTGTTCTAAATATCAACAACATTGAAAGATATCTTAATTAACAAAAAAAAGTCCCTGCCTACCATTTTCCAAACACTGTGAAAACTGAGCAAATCAATAACTAACATATAGCCATGAGCATCACTGCATGCCGCTGACTTGACCTCTTCCCTGGTGCCCTGTGCTTTCTAAGCCTGCAGGTCCCATGGGTGGTGGCTGCACCCTGAACATGGATGTGCCTACCACCATGGCCCTGCCTTACACCTCCTACCTATGTTGCATCTCCGCATGTGGAGCCCAAGAGTCTGTGAGAACAAATGTCCTGCTCCTAGAACTCCACTCAACACCTGCTGCTGCAATCAGATATTACTTATACCGCTGTTAGTTTTATTGCTATGTTAGCAGTTAATACTTGGATTATTATTACTTTTACCATTCTCACTACTGCACAACTGGCGTTACCTTATATCTCACATGGAAGCCATGTTATGCTATGTTGTCCTCCTACTACTCTTTCACCCCACCCTCCTCCTACCCTGTTCCCCCTTCCCCCTTCCCTTTCTCTCTCCTTAAACCCAACCAGTAGAGGCGGATGGATGCCCACTCTGAACCTGGTTCTGCTTGAGGTTTCTGCCTTCCAGAAAGGCAGTTTTTCGCTGCCCTGCATACACTTGTTCATGGTGGGATTTGTTGGGTCTCTCTGTAAAATACCTATCTTAAAGGGTCTGGTTTAGACCTACCCTCATGGAAAGTGTCTTGAGATGTTTTTTTCTTCTGAATTGGCACTTTAAAAATAAAATGAATTGAACTAAATAAGTAACCAGTGCAGTAGCCTGGTGAAACATTAGCTTAGCTAGCTAAGGTTAGCAGGAATTTAAAAAAAAATAAAGTCCTATTTGCTACATGTAGTTATGAGGATGTGCTGATCTCCTAATACCTGCATGTTAGTCCCTACTGTGTGTCATATTTAAAGGTAGGAACAAGCAGGGTCATATGGTTTTAAGGACTATTTTGTAGTAGGCTAAGACACTATTTAGGGGCTGCAGTGGTCCAAGAAAATAAATAAAACTTAATCAACTAACTGTGGCATTGTTGTGAAATTTAACCAGGGCTAGTTAATCACCATTTAGTTAACATCCAAATGGTGCCCCAGCCACTCGAAGTTTACTAGGAGTGATATGAAAAGATATAAAACTTAACTGTTACTTGGTAACATGGTAACACAGTCAATATGTCAATGTCTACAATGTAGGAGTTAATTTGTCTTTTATCAAACTTCCCACGCTGCTCTAACTGTCAGCAGGCAACAGCAGTCACTATGACTTGATAGCGCAGTAATGACACCTGGAGTCAGCGAGAAACTCAAAGCTTTCTATTACAAGTGTTTAAGGTCAAAATCCAATAATAACTTCCACAGATGTAGATGACAAGCATTCTAGCACATACATTGAAAACCTTCATACATACATATGGTGTCATGCCAGTAATGGGGCTTTAATACATTAACAGCTCTCTGTGAAACAATAGGAAACTGTATGGCTGCCATATGCTTGGCATTCACCCACTCACAGCTATTTTGATGCTTGACCTACGGATCAGCACACACGGAAAGACACAGAATTTCTATAAATGTTACAGGAAAACATACAAGTCAATTGGTGTTAAGCTTGTGTAGCCACAAGCAGTGTTAAGCCTGTTGATACTGTTAAAAAAAAAGGACTTTGAGACCCTTCCCCATGACTGAACATCACATAGACTTGCAAGTGATCACATGAAACTGACATCAGAAGAGGGGGGTATATCTACAGTATATATTCTCAAATGGCCAGTGTTCAAACACCAGTATACTGTATATCAATGCCTCTGAAGGAACTGATACTTTCTCTTCATGTAAATGATTCTTTAAAACCCATGCACATGGCTGTTTGATGGCAAAATACAGAAATAAACTGGGAATGCCTTTAAGTCTCTCGACATCCTCAAGCAATACAAGGGCAATTCTAAGTGACTCTTTTTCCCTACATACCTGCTCCTCTCCTGTGAGAATGTTGGGAAACACAAAAATCTGAGAATACTTTATTGCATTTGATCCTCCATTCATGTCTCATGAGGTGGGCCTAACCAGCTCCCAGAGGTAGATACGAGTCAAGAAGAAAAGAGAAAACTGTGACCATCCTTCAATAGTTATTAGAGATGCAGCCGTCAGTGTGAATGAGGTAAGTAGACAGCACAAGGCAGAGAGAAAAAGGGAAAAGGAACAAAGAGAAGAGACAGAAGGAAATGGAGTTTGGGGGGGAGAGAGGGAACAGAGGAGAGATGAAGACAATAAACTGAGAATAAAAGAGGGATGTAATGTGAATGGGATACACAGAGAAAGAGGGAGCTAGAAGGAGAGCTGTTTAAGACAAAGTAAGTGTGGAGGTTTGTATTGTGATGTTAAGGGGCGTCTGTGCAAATGATTTAATCATCCGAATCAAAAAGATCTGCTTTGATTCTGGTATATTTTAGTATTTTAATAATCCAGGGTTACAAGTTGCAATTTAATTTTAGATGAGATCATTTTTAAATTTCAAACCAAAAGATGCGAAAACAGCATCACAACATCATCTCAAGAAATACAAAAAATATATGCAAAGAGGTTTGTTATCACACAGATGAGAGGAGACAAACACCAGTATTGTGCATAGTTTGCTGAGACAGGTACTGCGCAACTCAATTTATGGTATTTATTAAACAAAAAACAACTTATCTCCAATATCAAGCTCTTATTAAAATCTACAGCATGCAGTTCACACAGCAGCAGAATAATCTACAGAGCCATCACTAACACTCAGTGGAAACACCTGTGTACTGTGCTAGGGCAGCCCATCACTGGCAATAGAAATACAGAGCTTGTAGGTAACAATACATCGTCATCAGGATATTTTCATAAGCAGACTAAATCAAGATAAAACCCTTTGTCAAGACTCTCCAAAAGACATGATTATCAAATTAGTTACAATGGAATCCTGCCATGCCATGAACATGATCATAACAACCCACAGACACAACAGTGCCCAAGGACATGCAGCTTTAAGAACATAATCCTTTACGAACATGGATTCAAACCATCCATATATACACCACACTCCAAGTAACCTCAGTCTTGAAATGGTTTCTGTCATCTTCATACAAAATATCCTTACTTAATCAGGGTTTCCACTTATCTGTATTTAGAGAGTCAAAAAAAAGTAAAACAATATTATGTAAAAGGCATAAAAAAAAAATCTTTATGAATCCCAAGCAGGGAATAAACATACAGACCCAGCACAGGGGACTGGGTTGGATTGCAGAGAACTGAGGATTATAATAATGAAGTGAGAGTTTGAGAGTTAAAAACAAAACAGGTTTTGGTAGTCTAAATGTTATTTGTACAGAGTAAATGTACCAAAAGCCTGACCTTTGGGATATGTGATTGCTTCAACATGTGAGATCCAGAGCTGAATTTCCACACATCAGCACGAGGTTCTTCAGCTTCCTCTCACAGTTTAAACACATGCAGCTTTGGTTCATTGGTGAATTAAATAATGGTGAATAAGAACTAAATGGTTGTCTATCTCTATGTCAGGTCGACATATCCAGCGTGTAGCCCGCCATCGTCCAATGACAGCTGGGATTGGCTCCAGCCTCCCCCGCCTCCCCACGACCCTGGATAGGATAAGCAGCCAGATAATGGATGCATGTTGCTATTTCAGATGGCCTTCCTGACTTTTGCAATGTGAGATTGTTGAGAAGCGATATTGATGAACCTGCCACATTTAAAGAGTTGTTTTTGGCCAAAATGCCACAACGCTGCATTATTAATTGGTTTTTCTCTGAAGCATTTCTTTTTGCATTAACCCATAATAATTACATTTTTAGCCCAGTCTAGTCATTTGCTACAGTTCACTTACTGTACAATGATGGAGATTTGTTCGTGTTGGTTATCATTGTTGCATGTACTGCTGCATTTCCTGCTCTGCAGCACTTCCACTTTATAGCAAGCGAGCTAACTAACGAGCTAACAGACTGAAAAAGAGCCCAGAAGACAGACAGCAGAGGCAGGTTTCCAGCAGAGTGTGTATGTGTGTGTATTGAGCTCAGTGACACAGGAGGTAAGGAAGTGCATCTGTTATGGATAGAATCAATAGCACAGAAAGCGAGTATTGGTACCAATTCAAATGTGTGAGTGTAAACAATACTTTTGACCAGTGACTACATGTCCTCCTGCACAGACGCCATGTTTTTCCCATTATTTAGGTTTCATGCTTAAAACAGAATCCTTGAGTTTGAATATTCCTTCCATATCTAAAGGCTGAAAGACAGTCTGGCATTGAATGGGTAAAACAAACAGCACAGTTAAAATGACAGGGAGAAAAATGTGTGAGAAAAAAATGGAGTTTAAAGGTATTATTATTAAGTAATCGATGAAGACAAAGAATAACAGATTGATTTTCTGTCCACATGACACATAGAGTGATTTAGATGATTTCTATTACTTTCATTTATTTATTTTTATTTATTTTTTATACTGACCGCAAAAAAAACAAAACCCTGCATTTGTGTTAAAGCTTCACAAATTGATTTCTCACCCCCTGGGTGGTATGTAATGAGAGTTACTAGGCATGAAAGAAAAGCAATCTTTCAGTACTTAAAAAAGTTGCGTGAGGTAAGTACTCTTATTTGCCTTTCTTTTTTCTTTTCTTTTTTTTTTTTTTTTGCCAAACACCTGAATCCATTTATGTCATAGTTCAAAGATGAATGAGTCGATATGAATTGGGACGATTTCGATTTTCTGCATAGCTCAGAAATCAAGGCCTCGTTGGCATATGTCGTTAATAACGCATAACCTCTGCAATGAAAAAGGCTATTATCAAGACAATCATGCAGGATTTTGTAAGGTTTTCAGCCTTGTGTTTTTTTTTTATCTTTGAATATAAACAGGCTCATCATGTTTCTCTGACAGAACAGGTTGCAGTGACCAACCCAAAAACGTGACCATTATAATGGAAATGTGCAATAAACAAAGATTTCTTTGAAACAGCACTGCTGCTTTCCTGCACAGTCTCTCATCTCCATATCTTTTTGTTTCACAAATATATTAAGCCTCTAAAGCCGGTCCAATGAGTTACATCTCATCAGACTATATTTTGTCTCTCCTGGAAAAAAAGCAGAATGGCTAGCTCGAGGCAATAAGTACTCTGAACTTCAAGCCTCTAATGATTTGAGAAGTTGCCAAGAGTTGGCAAATTATGCTAAATGCTTATTAGAAGTGATGAGGGCTGGTAGGTCTGAAATCATTATCAAAACAACCATGTTTGCAGTAGAAGAATATAATGATACAAAAAAAATATCTTATGAGCAAAATTTCACAGGCACAGCAAAAAATGGCTCAAAATGGCACTAAAACGTGGATAAATTGCAAGAATAGTGCAGAGCTAACACATTATCTAAACAGCAAGACATATCAGGAGAACACAGGTGAACATGCCTGCAATAAATATGCAACAATATGTCTATTCCAAGAGCTAATACTGGGCTTCAATATCCTGATGTTTGTGATCATCACATACCAGTTACTTCTTTCTTTAAAGAGTAACTCAACACCATCTTTCTTTACCGATCTGATGTGGTTCCTGTTCAGTAATGCTTAAGTGATGTAGAAGTGGAGTCCAGGAATGTTCCAGGCCACTGTGACATGACTGTGGGGTTAGGTTACCGGTTCAACAAAGCTCACTTAACCTCCACCTGAAGCTGATAAACAGCCACAGAGGGCAGTGGCATGCTGCTGTGTTAAGTTAGGCTCCAAATGATATGATGAAATCCTGCTTTTTGGACGGTAATAGCAAGTTAGTTGCTTCAGATAAGCTCTCCTGAAGCTCTATTACAGCTTTTTCCTACCAAACAACTTAAGTGCCATTTGTACTTACTGGCTGGAACAGATGAATGTAACTAGAAAGCCCATTCGGTTGCCGTAATGGGAAGTGAGACAACTATGGCGATTGCAATGAATGTTCGGGTTCTGGCTGCATATAACATGATGTGTTATTGTTGCCAATCGGAGGAGAAGTCAGAGTCAGGGCGCTCATCTGTGGGGAAAAAAAATGTATTCAGCCTCGTCTTTGGACAGGCGAGGACCCCGCCTGAGGGTCTGAAGCAGCAGACTTGCTCTCTGGGGGTCAAAATTATGAAATATGTTGTAGCTTGAGGCTACATCCAACCCTGATCAGGGTGATCAATAAAATGTTATTTATTTATTTCAGCTTTTATTTTGGACAGGTAGTTGCACTTAGATAAGGATCTCTTTTGAGATAGAAATGTTACAAAACAAAACAATTACAGCACTGACAGACATAATGGATGGACGGCTAGATGGTCAAAATAAAGACAATCTGAAGGAGCATGTCAAATTGGTAGCACTGAGCAATTAATATATTATAAGGATAGTAGGGTAAAAAAACAGACAAGTAGTGGGTGGCAGGATTGAGATAATTATCCATTTTTATTGATATGCAGTAGTATTTAGAATTCAGTAAATATTCAATTTAGTTCAGTTAGTAAGTGTCATGCAAATTAAATTGAAACAATAAAACCTAACAGTTTTGTTTTTAACACTTCTTTGGAAAATCTTGACATGAAAAAATTGACATAAAAAAAAATATTCAACAGGAAATACAGACATTAAATTTTATTTTCAAACTGAGTCTGAATATGATGTTTTCTGTTTTCATTTATAGTTTACACAGTATTTTTTTATTTATTTTTTTTAATTGGGGCTGTAGAATAAAATTTGTGATACATCTTCTTATTTGTCACCGGGGTGGAAATTTGTCTTGGGCTCACCAAACACAAGAAACAAAAACATAAAAGCAGACTGGTGAATTGCTGCCTTTAACAGCACATTACTGCCATCAAAGTACTGCCAAATGGAAATGTGTATCACATTAGCCTTGAGGCTTGGATGTGTATCCTTGTGCAATCGCTGGTTAAACATGTGACGCAACATTGGGATCCATTGAAAACATTCCCTACAGGCCCTACAGAGCTACTTCTGTTTCACAAATTTAACAAAAGTCCTAAAAATCTAAATGATTTAATAATGTTGGTTCCATTATTAATCAAATTACTATGTGTGATTAAAAAAGGGGACAAACCTGCAGAGAAATACCACTGAAGTCCTCAGTCCCCCTCAGCTCATCAGAAGGTTTTATCATCTTTAACTCTTTGTTTGCTTTGTTTTGCTGACATACTCTGTGTGAGGTATGTGTGTACAAAGATATGAGACACACAGACACACTCCACCTCCTCTCCTTTGTCTTATTGATTGTGTTGGAATATCACAAGCTGTCACAAGCTGTCACATTTGCCTATTGACAGTAATAGGAAAGAGAACATTATGTTAAAAAAAGACAGCCTTTTTTGTGTGTGGCCTGTATGTGTAATCCAAACTGTGCCCCATTTAACTAAAATAATTGAAACACTGACAATTATTAATGCCCGCAGTCCCACAGACGGACGGACTCAATCAAATTTATCTCTTATCCAACTAACAATATGCCTGAATGAATTAAATACAGCTCAGTGCTTCTTAAATGAGACAAATGTTGGAATTTGGAGCTGGTAAGACATTAAAAGTTACAGTGATGCCATTAGTCTGAGATGAAGAGTTATGTAATTGTTTAAACATCTTATTATGTGAGAAGTGTGGACTATTTGGGCTGGTTAAGTAGATGGATGTCATCAGAGGAGATCATAACCGTGTCCTGTAAATCCTTCAACATGTGCAATCAAAAATAAAAAATGGATACTTGAATTGTGGGGATACTTCTTGTGCCTCGTCTTCTAAAATCGTTCCTACTTACATTTTACACTTTATTAAGCATCAGAAGAATCACAGAAGACATGTTTAGACAAAGGCTTCTTTGGTGAGATATGATGTTAAGCCAGGGCAATGTCTTATTTCTTTAAAAGTTTCTTCGTCTTTGCAAACTTTTATTGATAACTTCCTTCACCTTCTTTTCAATTAAAATCTACAAATGCTTGCATAAAAATGATACATTCTCAGATCATCTTATAATTCCTCTATATTCCTCTGCACCGAATGACTCATAACGTGGACAAGCCAAGTTGTGATGGGCTTTTCAAGCAAAGAATTCAATCAAAAACTTTTCGACCAAGTTCTTCTATCAAGGCTCTTAAATATAATGTTGTACGCAGAAGAACAGAATAACTTGAGCCATCAGTTGTCTCACAGTGCAGAAGGGAAGAAATATAGTGAGATGAAGCATGAATGGAAAAAGACCTTCACTACTCTTGCAGTGTACTAAAGTTCTTTTTACAATTGGTTTTGTTCCACTGAGACTTCCCACAGACTAGTGAGAGCTGTTCTCCCTGTGTGGACCAGAATGTCACTGAGTGAAAGACTTGATCAAATGATGAACAGTGCCTCCACAAAATTCCTGAAACCTTTCAGTGAGCAGCCATAGTCGTTGGTACCTTCTGCTGCATAAATGCGTCATTTAATGACGAAAACGAACATTTCTTCAGCACAGAAAAGTGCACCGATTGGCTGTTTGGTACCACTCTACAGAATTGATTGGAAAACAGGCTGACTACACTCCAGCCTACTGCTGAAAGCTCAGTCTCCATCAGATAAAACACCTCCAGGCTCTGCTCTGGACTTGGCATTCATTGAAAAAAAAAAAATGATGACAATCGAGCACAAACTGTGAGTTTAAAAAAAAAAAATAGATTAGCAAGTTAGCAAGGCTTTGTGATTCCACTGACTGGAACTGAATGTTCATGGCAGCTCTTCATAAAATGACAAAAACATAACTGACAGTTAATTTGTTGTGATGTTAATTGTGTCATGAGAAAATAAAAGTATAACCAGAATGTTTGCATCCTGTTGTGCTCTTGTCAGGACTGGTCATAATGGGGAAAGTAAATAAAGGGCAGCATGGTTCAAGGTAATTAACATCACATTTATCATGTTTAGTCAATAACCTCAATAGAGCCCTCCTTTGAAGCACTCTGTGCCTCTCACTGTAGGTCACATAGAACAGCATTCATCTCTTCATGTAACAAAATATCGTGATTATGTTTTCTATTCAGTCCTTCCTTGCTTTACAAATGGTAAATATCATAAAACATGTAAAGCCATGCTACAAAGAATAGTGTGTCAGGATAAATTTACTGTATATAACACTCATATATTTCTACACTGAATACATTCTAGGTAATATGTATAATTATTTTGCCATTGTATTCATCATTCTTATTTTCTCATAGTGGGCCCCTGAACTCATTCATCAATGTGTATCTGTAGTTATGTTGTTATGCTTTAATTAAAACACGCTGCAATACTCAGCTACACTGTTCATTTATGTCTCAGTTTGATCACTTATCTTTATATACTGCATAAAAGCTGTGCGCATTATTAGTTCAATGTAATTGTGCTTGTCTATAAAAATGAATTTGGCTCACTACCTCTTAACCTTTTTAAGACACACAAAAACTTAATTAATAACCCGGCATTCAGATTGACTGAGGAATGTGATTTTTTTTTTTTTTTTGATTTTTTTTATTCGCATTATGATAGAATCATTCAACATCAAGGACTTTTGATCAGCTCAGGTTTACAGTAATTACATTAATGGCAATCATTTTATGAGTTTAGAAATGCGGAAACATATTTCTCTTAAAATTACTTCAACACTGCAAGCTTTGCATCATCCTGTTTGTGAAAATGAATTCATTTATTGTAGTAATTTATTTCATTTATATACGTATTTATTTTTTATGTTTGGTTGCCTCACCGCAGGTCATTAGAAAATCCTTTAATCTTGTAACATAAAGAGATAAATAGCGTGCAAAAACAATAAGAGTCGCCTTCTGTTCAGCGCGGTCTGCTGATTGCTGACGAACTCGCCCAGGGATCTTTTTCTCAAACCAGTGTCTCCTCTACACAAACAAAGCTGTTCAAGAAATAGACGTAGAATAAACCCTTTCCCTTCCAACCTGAATAATCTGCTGGTGACAACTAGCCTGTTAAACTGTGCAGCAGATACAGAAAAAGCATTTGTTAATTGTTTCGGCAACTTTTTATTACCAGGATGGCTCTTGATGTTGCTGTTTGCGATACAGAGTGGAGCAGATTGTAAAAAAAACAAAAAAAAAACAGCAATCAGCGATAACAAAAATAGTGCAAAATGTAAGCTTGAAAACCACTGCTGTAAATTTAGGTCAAGGAACCCTCCTGGTCAGATGTTGTATTTGGCAGTTTAAAAAAGTAAATAAATGTATGTAAATACCAGAAGTGGAATAATTACAGCCACTAACAAAATCAGGACAATCAAAACCTAAATATTGGTCCTATATTGCGATCCGTACAAACAAACTATTGGTTTGCTTTTGAGGGAATCAGAATTATTTCATGGGTCTCTCTATGTGCCATCAAAATCTTTGCAGATCTGTGAAAAATATGTTCACAGATTCAAATGAAGGTCCTCTCATAAACAGAGTCAAACCATAGGTCATTTAGGCAGATTCAAGGCCTCATCAAAAGCTACAATAAACTACCTGAGGTGTCAAATGGCTTTTCTACCTGAGGGTACACTTAGAAATGCACAATAATAGTATCTTTTTGCTTTTTCGTGGTATAAAAGAGTTCAGTTAAGTGGCCAGTTTCACACAGAGTCTTTAGAATTGGCATCTTGGGAGTGAATTTTGTCACAAACTGCATTCAGAAAGCACTCATCAAGTCAATAGAGAAAATCTCAGTGAAGTTGTATGTCACAACCTTGCCTTGGATGAATGATTGAATGGACTAAGTTGGACATTTTGAAACCAGCATTCAAAAGCCCTGTGAAGACTGTATAATCCCAGTAAGTCTGTAAGTATGAATATGAGTTCAAGGGCTTTGATTAAAAAAACAAAACAAAAACGTAAGTCATAGACTTTAAGTGAACGGACAGTCCTGCGATTTTACACTTTCTACCATCAAAGTTAACAGTAACTACAAAGTACTTGGCTCGTGTTGCCCTCAAAGTGATTCCAACAGTGCAACGAATACTTTGTGTTTGTTGTGTCTTTTCCTTTCGGGCTGCCAACACAGGATGATAAAATGAAATGGCACTGTAATTGCATTTCAGTGTTTTGAATAACAGCGAGTGGACAATCTTTACAAGATTTTGAAGTAACATTGGGTTTACAATTGGTTGTAGCTAAATCCACTCAAACCGGATTATAGTTGGATTGCTATCTTTCAAATCTACCCTGTCAATTCATCAAGCATATGTATCCGGACCCATCCCATTTGTCTTGCTATACTAATATCATTGGACTACTAGGCTACCAAATTATGGTAAACTGGTATTTTGCAATAAGAATAATGAGAATGAACCATCGGTTTTATTTTGTTGCATTCAAAAAGACAGTTTGAAAATATCTAAATATAACAAATCAACCCTTTTTCATTACTCCTTTTCAAATCCATCAAAAGCAAAGCTACAAATTACTGCCAGAGACAAGGATTTCAAGCCCTAATAGCTGCCATATCTAGGATCAAAACACTTATTTTATTGAACTTTTCAGAGTTGAGTGGTGCAGAACAGCGGCAGGTGTCAAATTATACTGCAGAGAATCTTAATCAAAGGTAAAAAGCATGGATTGTCTGCCGGAGCCTACAGAACGGCACAAGACTCACAACATTGACAACACATGCTCAAACTTACAAATGTCACACACATCATACTCAAGTATTGATTTTGGGGAACATACTATAGTTTGATCCTGTGGACAGTTGTTATGTCAAACTAGAGGTGTAAAAATCTGCACTTGATGAGAAAACAACACATAAAAAGGGTTTTTTTTTTTTTTTATAACTACTGACTGCGCATCTGTGATGTTTAAATTGGTGTTTAAACACAGAGGGCCTTGAATGGGACTGAAACCAACAGAAAGGCAAGATTCTCTAATGTAGCAGTAATGCACTGATTGTTATTTTTCTGCTGCAAAATGCCAACATGATGAGCAATTAAATGAAGTTACAACTTCTCCTTTATTAATCTTGTGTGTCCTTATCTTGTCTTTTTGTGGAGAAGTTGGCTTTATAGCTGTAATTTCAACATCAACAGCATTAAATATAATTCTGGTCCAATTTCCTTGTGTTTATATTAGTGATTACCAGCACTGCACACAGCCAATGAGTGTTCAACTAGTCAGTGACATTCAGTGCAGCATATACCATAACTGGAAATATAAAAGTTACTGAGAGCATCTGAAACAGTTCCTAGAATGGCTGCTACGGTGAGGAAGGCCATTAGAGAACACATGCAGGGAAGTCAGCCCTTTCGGTAATAAATTGGGTTATTGTTAGCTGTTGTATCAGTGCTCCATTAATATTGTTTGCCCCTGGTATCATCGCTATCTGCCAGCAAGTATTATCATCCAGCTATTATTGCATTTACTCTGCCTTGCAAGTGGCATTTCTTCTGCGTTCAGTTCCATGCATGTGTTGCAGATTAAGAAGATAATCTAATCAGAATACAATCTGCCAGGATTTATCTGTTTTGACGGCTCAAGGTTAGAACTGCCATCCTAAGACTATTCAAGGGTGGTAAGATGAAAATTACATTTTAGAAGTTCAGCCCCCTCCCCTGAGAATGGTACTTGAACCAACACACTCAAAGAGATTACTTCAAAGACAGTATTCCTGCAGGAAACAACAGCATTAACATATTGGAAACAATAACCCCTCCACTATTTGAGTAAACCAAAACAACGTGCAACCATACAAAGAGCCTATTGTCATGGAAATTATTCAGGGAAATTAAGGTGTTGCTGTTTGGGAAAAAAAAAAAAAAAAAAAAAAAGCCTTTCTCCCCTCAAGCACGGGGGGCTAGTATTCACACAGTCATCTGTCAGTGCATTTGATCCAGTATACATTTTCTTTGTCTTGATATGGGGAACTGTAGGTGGAGGGCTTCTGCACACTGCAAACTTAAACTTTAAAAAACTGTAATATATTCTTTGTAACACACTTCCTGGTCCTGATGGCAAGGCTTAGAGAGACTGTTTCAAAACAAAACGTTTTTTTTTTTCTTTCTGGAAATAAGCCATTGAAGCTGAAAGGGTGCATACCAGGATTACCAAGTAAAGGGTATTCAGTAAATTTCAATGCTAAACTAGGTCATGACAACATACACTAGGATTAGGTAAATCCATATGAAATGATGGTTATGAGATTTTCATCTGTATTGAAATAATCATGTTTATATTGTAAGGTATTTATACTTCCAATTTACTGTACAATCAAAAAAAAAGAAAAGAATTGGAAGTGAAAGACAATTGGTTTGGTTTACAGGCTTTGGAGACGATAATAAAACATTTCTCTGCGCTTGAGGCATCCTTATTATCTTGTGACCTGAAATCTTTGGTTTATTGTGTAAAAGATTAAATAAATCAATATTATGAACATGAGTCTTGTGAGGATTCAATCTTGGAAATTCCCTCACTAGTACAGTAGTCACATTGTATGCTTTCTCTCACTCCTAGAAACAGTCATCATTAAAGAAAACATTTCAAATGCACCGACTGCCAAGCTGTTCACTCATTAACTAAATATCATTGTTTCAGCTGAAGACATAAATACATTAATAATTTTGTGAACGATAACGCTTTCCACCCACACAAGCACATAGCCTCGAGGACGAAAAATGGGCATGAATCAAAATCCCTGATGTATAATCCTTCAAATAGAAAATCCACTTCAAAGTCTTATTTCATCCATCCAAGACTCATATGCTCACGCCTGCACCACTACAGTCAGGCCCCTCAGGTACTAGTTTTAGGGTCAATGTGCTGATAAAACCAGCTAATGATGCCTTCAAAGACCACTAGGTCTATGGAGGCTGACCACTGGAGATTCAACTTTTTATTTCTATATTTATAAATATATATGAGCCGATTTATTTATTAATTTTACCTCCCGCACCTTAGCTTAATTCTTTACCCTTTTCATTTAATATAGAACTCTGTTCAGATTGTGAGTTGATTTTGTTTGGCAGGTCTCAGGGGCCTCTGACCTGTCAGTGATTACTGGCAGTTGTGGGCTTATTGTATATGTTAGCCTAATACATATATTAACGTGAATGTGTATATGGGAAGAAGCCCCAGATGGAAAAGATGTTATTTGGCGTTGAAATAGCATCCTGCACAGAAAAAAAAAAGAAAAGAAAAACATAAAAACACAAGGTTAATCAAACTTCTAGTTTATATCCTTAAATAGATTTTCAGTCCTCAGGTAAACCACTTATCCAACTCACCACTGCTCCGTGACTACATTTGTTAAAAGTTGGCCGTGTTAAAGAAGCTGCCTGCTCCTGAGCTTAAAGCTAACAATAATAAGAGCAAGTCGGGGGAATTCCTGACAGTTTCTATCAATGCATACATAATCTCTGCCTCAGATGTTGTTCAGGGGCAGACTGAGGAAGTGAAATTAAATGCTTTTATCAAACTTAATTTGTTGTGACTATTGTCGGGGAAAGTATATCTTTCAACAAATACTTTTTGCTTCAAAGAAAAAGGACTAATCCCACAATGGAGACTTTCCTTCCCTAAAAACATCCCATGGGTTATTTATACAACAGATTAAAACGATCCAGATTTATGTTTGGAGATTGCAGTGCAAGTCAGATGGAAGCTGCCAGGGCAGAAATGGCAAAGCCTATTGTAAAGGCAAAAAGAAGTGAGATTTGGGGTATAAAGAACAACACGGTCCACTTTGGGGGGGGTGATGGTCAAACACAGGCGTCTGACCCAGGAGGCTGGTGCTCCTGTCTCCTGTATAACCAAGTCAATGTTGTTATATGTGCATCAGGCTTAACACCTCACTTCACGAATTTCTGATGTTTTTAAAGCATCTTTCGTAACACCTAATTATTCATTTTGTGGTCTAAAGCTAACAAAACTGCATCAGTTTAACACAATTGTCATGTTCTTAGGTCTCATATTAAAGAGTTGCATATGATTTACCTATGTGGTCAAATGATACATGTTTTTTTTCTTGTTAAATTTGTCAATAATCATCCTCCATTCATTTGTACAAATGATGGTGCATTGCAATACAGGATTTGGAAATTCGGTATTACTGGAAAAAAACAATTCTATGGAGCAAAGCCAAACATGCTCTGCCACACTTTGTGGTTCACCTTATACCTGCATCTCATTGGCACAGGAAGATTATGGTGTGCCAGAATCCTGAACAATTCTTTTTTTTATAAGACCACAGGCTTCAGTGTGCAGAAATTCAAATGAAATTAGATTTCCTTTAAGCAAGAAACAGAGTTTGCATAAAATTCTAAATGGTATAAAATACTGCTGAATGACTCATTTGCTTTAAATACACTAGAAAGCAGCAAATTAAAGAAAGATTCAAAAGGACCACAGTAGTATGATACTGTTATTGTTGCACTGTTATACTTATCAATTTCCTTGCCCTGACCCATTAAATGTTTGACTGCATTTCTGTGTGTTTCAGGAGGCAGTAAAGCTGACATTGGCTTAAAGATGCACTTAGCAAAGAGTACACCCAGGGCTAATGTGAGGTTGGTGAATTGATACTGTACCTATATGATTATAATATCCACCACTTCTTCCTTTATTATAAAAGACAACAAGAGAAGAGTGCAGTTTTGCGGTGAACTAATAATGAACCATCACTTCTATGCTCCACCATTCAGATGAATAAATATATAGTCAGCAGACTGCAGCATGTGTGTGGTCAAGCACAAGTCTCATCGCTTACTGGGCTGCTTAATGGCTGATAGCTGCAATACAAGGCTACATTTCATTACCAATTATTTTACTCATTTGGTGCTTTTCACTGCTTAAAATGTTTTACGTCAAGCTGAGGAGTATGCCAGGAAAACAAGGTTTAGCAATAACACATCTTGCAGATAGGGTTTGTGAAATGCACAGTTTTATGGAAGTGTTTAATATAAAGTGCTGAACTAAGCCAGTGTGTTGGTATGGTAGCAACTGTGTCTCTATTTCAAATCATCTAAACATTTAACATTTAAATGACCTTTTTAGCCCCATACAACTCTCCCACAGGTAAGGGCTATACTGATATGTAAGGTAAGTGGTTTACATACATGGGAGTCATTTCTACTTTTGCTTATTACACCTGATAACTTTTTAATGACTCATTTGTGCTTTGTAAATAAGCCATGAACACCATCTTCCTGTATGTTAACAGCTCCCTGAACAAAAGGAAACAGGAGCACAGAGAAAAACAAAAGTAAATCTGTTAAGATGAGGACTTAAATAATAGAAACCTATATGCCACTGCTGTTGCACTGGAAACTTTGCAGAAAAGCTGATCTAATCGACCCTCAACAATATCACAGAAATGTGATGCTCAACAATTGACGTTCCAGTGTCAGATAAAGGTTTTGATGTCTAACAAATGGTCATAAGCCAGTTTTACATGTCAAACATCTGAAAATCTTCCAATGTAATTTGGGCGAATTCCACCACGTCCACTACACTGCTGGCTTCATGTGAGTATGTTGTACATATCAAGACACTTTGCTGGTATCCAGACATGAACTGCATGGGTTCTCAGTACTGGGCAGCACATCAAAAGCTCCCGAAGCATCTGCTGCCTGTGAGGCTCAGTTTTGTCACTGGAAAGTATTTGATGATGAAACTTCACACACATGGACTCCCCATTAACAAATATAAAATGGCTCACCACATAGGGGATTTCAAAATAAAAGCTCATCTGAAAGGGTGTTTATTAGTTTCTTTAGTCCTAAATATACATATCACTTTCAAGATATCAGTATAACATCAGAATAATAATTTAGATGTTATTTTTCTACACTGCTACATTACAAGTGTTTGACAACCTCAGTAATGAACTATGTTCCTCGGCATACTGCACCTTTCCTTATATCAATGCAATCATCTGTTGCTAATGGCTACAGCCTTTCAGTAAATGATAAATTGATGAAACTTGTTGAGATTTTCAAGTTCTTTTAAATACATGCTTCTGTGGGAGTTTGAAAAATTATCTAACCTCTCAGGCTTATAAAGCCCTTCGAAAATCAAGTGTACCATCTCCAAAGTACATTCTGACAAAGATAAGAACACATCTTAAGTCTAAAAAATCTACATGAAGGCACATTTATTATCCAGACTCAAGGACCTTAAGACCTTGTGGCTTGTACAACCAACACACACTGAACCCCTTGTGTTGGTTACAGAGATACTACAATGTCAAGTCCTGTAACTTACATGCATGGTTTTTCAAAATAAACTTCTATGCTCACAGGAAACCGTTAACTCGTGGCAAAAAACAAACTAGAAACTTGACTAAGGTTAGGATGAAAGGCCAGGGTTTGGCTTGAAATAGCTTCTTATACATTTAACTACTGGACAGAGATAAACAGGTTGAGTCGAAATAACTTTGACTCCTGGACTCCCACGGGATACAAACACTGGTCTCCTGGGTTAAAGACCTGCATTTTCTCATCAGCTTCCAACAAGTTGTGTGTGAGAACAGGCTGATATTTCAGCAGTGATACTGTGTATGTGTTCCTCTTTGACAACAATTCAAATCACAAAATAAAGAAATTAGTATTAATTTTGTTTGGCTGTCAGTGTCAAAAAGTATTGGGTTAAAAAAAAAAAAAAAATAACAAGAAGAGGCATATAAAAAAGGATGTTCCTCCATTTCTGTTATTTCACAGCTGATGCTTTTTTATGCTTACTTTGTTTGTTTCTGATGATGATTTCCTATGATGAATTGTACGTACAGTATTTCCCTAGGTGCACAGCATGAGGCTGCTGCAGAGTGACAGGGAGTTTAAAGCTGCTAATGTGGCTGACAATTGGAAATTATTCTAGCATTTGAGGGGATGGCTGTTTGGCCTCAGAGAAGAGGTAATGTGGCTGGAAGAGATTAAATGATCACAGTTGGAGAACGCTTTCTCTAAAAGAGACTTCTTTTTTTTTTTTATTAGATGTTTGTGCTTATGTGTGTGTTATTGTTCATAGAGGTAGCTATGAAATGTAATATACTGTAAATGTAGAAAAACCTATATATTTATTAGAACTGAAGCACAACTTATAAGAAGCCATATTGATGTTGAATCGGTGGAAATAATACAGGACTGGTGTCTGTGTTCCCTTAATAATGTATTCAACATATTATTTTTAATTATGGGTAAAATGACATTAAGAAGTAGCTTTGTCCCATTCTACAATACAATCTTAACCTTATAATTCCAGCATAAGCCATCAAAAATAGTAGTTTAGTTTAACTGTGTATCCACCTTTTTAAAATAAAAAGAACAATGTTTTGCAACGTTTACGTTTTCATAAGACATCATACGACCAATCATGGATATGTGGGTGTGTGTTCTTATCCGTATATCTATCCATCTATCTAGCCACCCACATATGAGTCATTCGTTTTTTTATTACAAAAAATACTTCATACTTCTATGTGCAAGGCTGTCCTTCACTGGACATTCATGAAATATCAATAGCAGCAGAGCTCTATGCACATAAAAAGCACAACCAACAATAGTTAAACTAAACAAGGGAAAGGCTTAACGCTGGAATGCTATAAATTTCTGTACACTACAAACTCATTCATCTAAACCATATAGGATGCGTCTAAACTTGAAAATGACCTTTGCTAGCAGCATCCCTGACTCACTTTAATACCGTTTTGTGTTGATACTTTAGCAATTAAATGTGATTCAACAAAAACTGCATTAACAAGTCCTGTCACATGTTACCTCCAACACTGGAGTTAAAGATATGCGCTTAAAAGAAATGTTAAAAGTTAAAAGAATTAAAATTTGAAGAAATAAATAGCCCTGCTATCAAAACGATACTCAGTGCAGATATCCAAACTCAGGGTTGCTATTCGGGAGCGAAAAGAGGAATGAGTGCGTTTCTGTTGTAAGCTATCTGTGCCTGTGTGACAATATTAATGACATAATGCCAATGAGGACTCTATATGTGCTGTGTATAATATGTTTGTTTTTCATGTGTACACTGATGTCCTTTCTGCAGTGAGATAGTTAAAAAAAACAATAAGTAAAGGTGAAAAATGAGGTTGAACACACATATTTCCCATGAGAGCTTCCTCTGATTCTCCATTTCTCGTTTCCACAGCTCCAATTAACAGCTTTGGTACCAATTAGTAAAATCAAACCTTCCCTGACACAAAACCCATGGGGTTATATGTGTCAAGAATCAGTGCTTGAGCTGAAAAAAGAGTTAGCAAAATAAGCAAGGATCTCAGTTGGGAATAATTGGGGCAATGAGGTTAAATGTCTTTGTTGTGTGCGTTTTTATTCCCTTTTGACTGTTATTTTACACATTCTTTTCTAAATACCCAGTGGCAAAACAGCATAATATCCAAGTGAATATTAGTCAAGTTCTCTTGATAAGTTTGCACCGTATCTCCTGTGCACATACATGGTTTAAAATGCATTCCTGACTCTTTTCTATAGCAGAAAAAAAAACCGAATATGTGGCAAGGCTTCCCTCTGTTGCGCTTTGTCTTCCACACTCTCTCCTAGATTCATCTCCTCTTAAGCATCCTGTTAGGATAATGAGGTGTATAGCTCTAGATATGGCAGGAGTATCAATCTGAACTGCACAGACGACCTACAGGCCTTGCCCAAAGCCAACATGTTTATTAGAATGCCAGGGATAACAAATGACTTAACATGCTTCCCTCTTTAATAACCCTGTACACCTACAAGATAACAATAACAGAGATGCCACACTGAGTGCTCCTTAATTCAATTAAAAAAGCATGGACGATGAGCATACCGTGTAAAAAGGAGTCCTTGAGGCAGCGATAAACTTCATGGCTGAACATTTCTCTGAGAGATGCCAGATGGACATTTTATGTGAATCTTGTGCTTAAAGGGGAGGCTGATTCAGAGGCAGTAAAGTCTCATTTTCTGTTATTTCTTTGTTCCTTGTTCCACAGGACCATAGTAAATAATGTATTAGCACACACTGGGTATTTGAGTGTCAGTGAATGTATGAAAGGTGTAGCAAATGAGTAGCTTTGAGTCTTTAATGGCCTGGTCCGTTCTGTCCTTCATATCTAAGGAACCCTGATTCCTCATAGGTCTGCTGAACATGTTTCTTTGTTGTTAATGGCTCATGCAACTGAATGTATTTGAGAATCTGTGAGATTCTAAATTTATATTTGTTATATCGATGTTAGAAATCCATGTTTATTATTTAGAGCAGCGGTGTCCAAACTTTTGTTCCTGAGGGCCACATACAGAAAAGTATACAAAGGACTGGGCCAGGAGACTGGGAAAGTTTCAAAAAAACTAAAAAAAAAAAAAAAAAAAATTACACCTATTTGGCACATTCCACAGGTGAAAAGTTAATTGGAAAGTGATAATTTCATGATTGGGTATGAAAGGGGCTGAAAAGGTTCAGCTTTTCCCCTCAAGCAAGGATGAGGGCAGGTTCATCATTTTGGGCTTTCATTTGAACAGTTTATATGTTGAAACTGATTGAGTTGATCATCGCACTATATTTATTTAGGCTTGAAAGTGTTTTCAAACTAAAATAGGCATCTGGGTTGTAGTTATATATCACATAACATGAATGTATTCACATAACCTGTTCAATATCAATGTCCTTATATAGATTTTTATGTTTATCTATTAATAAATCCACTGTATGGTATGATATAATATATGATATTTGCCACCCTATGTGACAACCAAGCAATAGCAGGGTCATAAAGCTTAAACAGAAAACAACATGCTGCTGTATAACAGTCAAATGCTTCATGTGCTCACCCATCCATACTGGCCTATGATGTAAGATGGTCATGCCACTTTACTTTGCAAATAAAAGAAGCTTTTTGAGTTTGTGTGATTGGCAAGTGCTGTTATTTTCAAAACACAGTCTATTCTTTAGAATAATAGCCCCACAAAGTTAGCTCTGGAGATACTGACCCCAAAACATGACATGAAATGTTTTTTGCCTTTCAGAAATCACTTAAATTATAAACAAAAATCCATCCTCCTCCAATTGTTGTCTGCTCTAAAGTGAGAGTGCACGCTGCAAAGCAAATGAGAAGAGCCTTCTGGCAAAGAGCTGTGGAGAGCGGGTGACAAGGAGCATGACTTCCCATTTTCAATTATAAGAAAGTGTTGGTGATGTAAATACAGGAAATAATGGATTAAACATAGTAATTTAGCATTCAGCAGGATTGTCAGCGACAAAGCATGTGCCTTATGCTGCACAATTTGTTTAGCAGAATGGAATGGTTCCTGCATCTGCGTCGTCTCTGTTCATGTACCCGCTGCGTCTAAGGCACTTCTGAGTCAATTCTGATGAGAAAAATAAGAACAAAATCTCACCACTGTCTCTCATTATCTCTATAAAGACTAAAAGCCACGCGGAAAATCTTATCATTAAGATGTATATTCTAAAATACAACAGTTGTTTGTCAGAGCTTATTTCAAGACGCATGAACTACTGACACTTGCTAGTTGCAAATAGGCAACATATTCCTAAATAAATTGGCTGAGACACAGCGGGTAAAACAAGGCTGCAACTGTTGCGCGGTAAAGGTCACTGATAATTAGGACACTAATTAATATGTGACCCTGCTGTCTGGCTGACCGGCTGTCTACCTGCACCATGTTAATCATTTTAATGTATACAAAGTGTTCCCTCTTTCTCTCCCTCTTCGTCATACACACACGCACACACTCGTATGGAGAACGATGGGAGTACAGAGGGAGATATACAATACGGTAGCTACTCCCAGCAATATTTTCTCTTATAGCAAACAAAGACATATTCAATTTCTGGATTCCTTTCCACATATATGCATTTCCGTGTCTGTCTTACTATCCCCATGTTGTGTTCAGAGAAGCGTATCCCTATCCAAGAACCTGGCCCTCTCACTAATGTTCCTCCTTGTCAGAGACAAAGGGGTTTTAAGACTAGAGGATTTGGCAGGCTCTACCACTTGCAGGCAATATTTCAACCCATCCATCTAGCTAGGATAATAGAGTGTCCTTGCCTTTCAACGCCTGGAGGAGTGACCAGTTATCACAAGCCACCAGCTCCGTTGTTAATAAAACAGGGGATGGGAGGATTGAGTCGAGGAGGAGGATAAAAAGAAAGAGGGATGGAGGGAAGGGGAGAGGAGAGATGGGTGCATGTTTTTTCTGACAGACGCCTCGCGAAGGTGAAGTTGATCACGGTCAGCGGTCAGTTAGCAAGCTGGCAGGAGTTCTCTTTTAACATCTTAGAGTTGATTTGTGTGAAGATAAATTTAGCCCCATCACATCTCTCTTCAGACCATGCAGAGGGGAGGAGAAGTGAGGAGAGGGGAGATGAGAAGAATTGGAGTGGAGAGGTGGGGCATGCAGTGTTGGGCTGATCTAGCTAATGGCCAAACTGACCTTCAGAGAAAGTCGAACGGTAAGAAGAGTAAGTAGTGTGTCATACAAAGCCACTGCGGCTTAATCCAGGTCGCTGCCATTACTCCTGGCTTCACTGCTGCCTTATGATTTTAGGCAGGCAGCTAGGTTTTCACCCTGTGAAAAGATAGACTTGTGCAATATGTCATTTTCTGCCGCTAGGTGTCTTTCAGTCCAAATAATAACAACGGACCAAGCAATGCCATCATTGCAGTCAGTTAGAATTCCTTCAGTGTTTCTACCTGGAGCTGGGTTATCTGCAGAGTTCGCCTCTGCAAAACAAACAAATTGCTCCAAAAGAAAGAAGGAAGAAAAAAAGAAAAGAAAAGAAGCAGCCTCACTTTAAAAAGTTTTTCACCTATATTGTTTCTCACATCAGCAGAGAGGCTGCTAGCTGAGCTGCTGCTAACATTTGCCCAGCTTGTTCATCTGAAAACTTCAGATCCAGACACTCAAGAGGTTTTAAGCAGCAGCCAAATTATCTAAAAGGTCTCCCCCTCTCCAAAACAAATGGACCAGATGATTAAAACTGTTAAGGACAATGAGTAAAGCAGTTTCACCCTAAAAAGTGTTTCTCCAATGCTGTTGGTCATGTCAGCTGAGAGGCTACTAGCTGAACTGCTGCTAACATTTGCTCAGCTTGTTTCTCTGATAACTTCAGATCCAGACACTCAAGAGGTTTTAAGCAGCAGCCGAATTATCTGAAAGGTCTCCCTTCCTCTTAAACAAATGGACCAGATGATTAAAACTGGTAAGTACAATGGATAAAGCAGTTTCACCTTAAAAATCTATGTTTCTCCTATGCAGCCTGGCACACAGTTGCAGGGATTGGGAGCTGAGCTGTTGCTAAAGTTTTCTTTTTAAAGCTAAAAAGAAAAGCTTTTTTTTTTTTTTTTTTTTAAATAACTTAGGACCCAGATGGCAGATGACTGAAATATTTTATCTGGTTAAAACATACAGTTTAAAGAACAAAGACACAAACACTGTATCTTAAAAATGTGTTTTTAAACTGAATAAAAGTTCAATTCAATACAACTGCTGGCAGACAACCAAACCACTGATGTGTACTCTAAGGGGCTAAACCATTCAAAGGCAACTAACAGTTTTTCCCTCGTTCAAAATTATAATTACCAACCAACTAAATAAAATATATAGCGTAGGTCTAGTTGTTTAAGATATCCTAATGCAATAATGCAATGCTTTTATGCATAAATATGTGCAATTGTAGCTGTTGAGGAACCATCAATTTAAAATATGACATATTTCCATAACAATGCTTGTTTGTGTAAACATTTTTGTAAGCTTTAATTATATTCATTACATTATCTGCCGTCTAATTGGCCCCTAGTCAAATATTATTTCTTCAAGAGGAACAAAACAGGTGTACCCCTCAACAGGTCTTCAATCAAGCAGTTAAAAGTTGTCACGTTTTCCAAATAACGCAGAGGATGGCACACATACAGTGCAAGCCTTCATGGATCGAATACTGTGTGCATCTGTCTCCAGTAACCACCACAATACATAAATCTGTCACAAGCCAAGTGTGTATGAATCCGCCCTCATAGATTTTTTATTGATTGCTCTGTGTGTGTTGGACAACTGGAATCATCCATGTAATATAAGAAGCCAAACAGATGATGAGGGGGAAAAGAGGAGTCGCGTGTCTGTGTGTGTGTGTGTGTGTGTGTGTGTGTGTGTGTGTGTGTGTGTGTGTGAGAGAGAGTGTGTGTGGGTTCCTTGTTTGTGCTTTGCAGTGCTCTGTTAAAAAGAAAGGAAAACTTTTGAGACAGCTTGTATTATTTAGTAATTGCTGAATGTAAACAAATTTAGCTTTCCCAAGGCAAAACTTCTTGGCATCATTTCAGTTCTTTTAACTAGCTTGTACCTTACCACATTTTCTCATCATGAGGAGAGCATCGGCGCTAAAGAGGCAGAAAGGCTGACTAAAGCACAGTAATGTATAGAGGCGATATCATTTGGAGTTGCAGAATGGAGAAGAACTGGTTTCATATAAAGTAATATCACCCCCGGCCTTTCCTCTTCTCTCCGGTTTTATCACATTTCTCCACTCTGCAGTCCACGGAGCATTTTCTTCTGCTGCAGCTGATTGAGACATAGTCTCAGGAAAACACACACAATGACAACTGCACCTCTCCTAGGATCACTGTTGAATCTCACCTTAAAGTTTTCCTGTCAACAGAGCCTGTAAAACATGCAGCAGTTTCCAAATCTGAACAAAAAAAGCTTTGTTGCAGAAAATAACATTCCTGTACAAAGGCTACTGTGGCCTAGAATGGCAATTTCTTTTACTTGATTCATGGGAGGCTATTCAAAATGTTAACATAGGTGTGTTGCATATTGTGCTGAAGGTGCTATTCAGAGTACTGGTTCAAGGAGAATTCCTGGCATTAATAAAAAAATGCATTCTTTTTAAAGAGTAAGTACAGAGATAACGTGATTTATTTTATTTTAGATGGCGTCTAAAACATGAGAATGATAAAACATGATTCTGTAACAACATTTCAGATATATTCAAAAGCACTAATAGCAAGACAACATGTCAAAATGAACCCAGAGACTACCAGAGGCACCTTATGGGCCAATCAGGAGCCAGATGCATCTTACATTTGGTGCTAAAATTAGCTGCATGGTGTAGCAAATATGGACTTTAAGCATCTGAAACTTTGACCCATCACTGTGGTAAACGCTAGAAAACAGTTCCATAATGCATAAGCTGTATTTTCTTTCACAGCATCATTCTGGAATTATTTAAAAACATTTAACTACACAATAATGCCCACATCTGGTCAAACTCTTTAAAAAGTGAATCACAATTATTTATCTTGCTTGATCTAGCAAAAGCTCTGAAAAAGAAAAAAGAAAAATGATCCCAGGAGAAGAAGAGTTGCTGCTCATTCAATGCTGTGTAGTTTACAAATTGCAGTTTAGGAAGCAGTATAACTAACCCCCGAACGTCTTCTTTGTCCTCTCAGCTCATACACAAATATGATTTAGCATTCCATCACAGTCTCTATCAAAAGTCCAAAGACTGTCAACATTAATAGCTGCAAGTGTCAGTAACATTTTAGTTAATGTGATTTCCAGCTTGGGCAATAAGTATGTTTTAGAAAGTAATGCATTTAGCCTACGTGTTAACCACGCAACTCTGTTCATCATCGGCTCATCTTCGGCCTCCACACTGACACCTGCAAGGACTGTTTTTGACAACTTGCCTAATGTCACCTTGGTTTGGTGGAGGCTTGCAAAACTGCAAAGTTACTGTATGAATACTGGGAGTGGTTTTAAATTTATGTGTCACTTTTTAAGGTCACAGTTTTCCAGAACCTAACTCATAATTGCTCAAGAACCGCAAAATGCTGTTTCACCTCCTATAATGAAATGATAACCTAACTCTACATATGTTACCACTAAACAGTGCAAAAGCAGTGTCTAATGGTGGGCATACTTTCCCTGACCTCCCTCTTTACCACCCACAGTTTTCTAACACTGAATTCAAATTGCCATTGAAAGGTCTGTAATCAAAGCTGATTAAACATCAAAGCACACTGAACAACGTGCATCTCTGAAAGTTGCTCTAACCGTCTCTGTTACTTCAGATGGTACTCTCTGTCTCTCCCCAGTCCCTTATCTAACTTGGTTCAGATGTTTATTCAAACTCAAATATCTGCTTTATGAGCTTTAGAGTTTCCCTTCAAACGCGTTTTAAAGTATGTAAAAATATTCTGCTGTGATTAATATTTTGTTCAACAAGGTTTCCTCACATTAGAAAAAACAAACTTTTAGAGTGGCTAGAAGAACATCTGCTCTTCCTCCCTCATTAAGAAAGCCTCGATTGGCCCTTCAATGCATCCACCACTGCTGCTCACACTGGTTAACCAGTGAAGCTGCAGTGTTAGACAGCAAATGTAATCTTTCTACTGGCTCTATTAGAGAAAACATTGGAGAGATTCAGTCATATATATTTGAGACTCTTGATTCAGATGGGTTGTCCCAAATTAGCCACCAATGGACCACCAGAATAAGTGTAGTTAGCATCTTATCTGGTTTGATAGCTTGTTAACTTGTAACTAGCAATGGGTGCTTTTTGTACTGACAAATCCACCTTCAGGTTAATTTTACATGGTCAGATACTTTGGCTAAAGTTAAGAACATTTTCGCATAATAAGTGACATAACATTTAATTCAGACCCTTCATCCTACTTTTTATCAATTTAGACTCAGTTTCCAGCATAACCCAATGTTGCTTATTTATCAGCTTGACCAAATCAGGAATGTGCACATACATGACTTACCTAATGTTATTAAGACAAAAATCCAGCATGCTTCGAGTGCACCTGTGCCTCATGAAAACCAATAGGTAAACATCAGTCACTTGTTACTCCTGACATGACCTGATCCGTCTTATTTTTAACACTAATAAAAGAAGGAGCTTTAACTGAATAAATATATTTCTAAGTCACCACGTAATCATATTTGATATTGTGTATTAAAAACAAGTCATGTTTCACATCTTATTTTAGTGGCATACAGAAAGTCCTTGCGGGCATACAGCTTTGATTGTTTTAGATTCCCTGCACGCCAATATTCTAATACATTTGGAAAGCCCAGTGTTCCAGACGCTGGTAATAAATGTACATGGCAATACATATATTGATCTCTATGAGTCTGGAGACCCCAGAGTGAAAAACTCCCAATAAATCAACGGGTCATATGCATTCTACAAGGTGACTTTTCCCAGGTTTCTTAATGTCCTGCTGCAAAACAACTACCCTGGAGGATGCAATTCATTGCGCGCTGTGACTTGTTTACAGTATAAAGTCACGCATTCATTCCGGTCCACACTATTTTAACATAAATTAAACAATTAATGGAAAGGTAGGTGTCTCTGTGGCCGAAGTCTGCTCAACAGTCGGCCCAGAGATTCACCAACCACAGGAGGGAATCATTTCAGCCAGCTGTGCCTTTTCACGTTAGCTCTTGCCACTTTCTCAACCCCTCCCTCACCATACAACAACTCCCTGATGCACTCCGAATGACAGGAAAGGAAATTATCGAACACCAATACAATGAAGCTGTCTGGTAACTTAATAGGGCTGCTGAGTAGGGGCACTGTGGCCATCTTGCTTTGAGGCGATAATGAGAGTCATCATTCCCTCTTGGGCTGGAAGAAAGACGCCTCCTCTGAGGCGATGCTGTGTGAGCATGTGTGTGCGCGCATGCATGTGTTTGTCTTTGAGCTTCTTCAGTCCGGAGAGGCCCAATAAGCAAACAGCACAGTGCTTTAACAAAGCCAGAGAGATCTCCCATTGAATACAGTATGGGGGAGATCTCTGAGAAATTCTGTTCATTAAATCAGGCTAAAGTCCAAATATTGACTTTATATGCTTCAGGGAGACACAAAACGTAGACTGTCCCATATATCATATTACAGGTCCCTTACCCATTTATATGTTTGGGGAATATGTCTCAGGTTTGTAAAAGAACTATGTCTCACAGTAAAGATAAAAGTAGTATTTGTTAATGGAACTTAACAATATTTCTGTTCTAATAACAGAAGCCACAATGATGTCCCTGCACGAGGTGCTTTGTTACCAACGGACTTGTACTTGTAAGAATAAACAAAGTGATATTTTTCTGTTCATTTAAATCGCAAGTGGGCCCTCTATTTGATGAAATCGCACAAATCCAGGAACAATGTCTACAAGCAGCTTTGTGGACATTAAAGGGCTCCTAAGGGATACTATCTGAGACATTTACGTGTTGAGCTACTGCATCTGTGGTTCTTTAATAAACATTCTGATGTATTGAATGAGACTGGAGCGAGAGGAAAAGAGAGAGAAGAGGAGAGAGGGAAGAGAGACAGTCTTAGGACATCAGTTTCTCAACACCCGGGTGTAGATCAGGCTGGCAGGGGAACATTACGGCGTGATTCTGCACTGCTTGCTTTCACTTTGTGCCCAGTACAGTGTAAGTTGTAAGTTTAACATAGTTAAACATGGCCCGAGGTTAGTATGTGTGATTGTGGAGGGGCAGGAGAATATGGCAGACAGAGGTCAAAAGGCATCTTGTGCTTGCAGCCATGGTTGTATTAAACAAGGGATGAAGTATTTTACTATGGCAGTCGATTCATTTCAAAGAAACTGCTCACCAAGCAAATACAAGGGGAGAAGTTTGGGCTTTCTACTCCCATTATGCATGCACATCTGAGTATTTCTCTCAGTGTGTTGATCCCAGCCCAAGGGAGTTTGGGTAGGAGGGACCCTACTTCACTGTGTTTACATTGTGTCTATACCTCTGTATTGTTAGCTTTTCCTCATTTGCTGATGGTGGACCCAAGGGAGCACAACAGGTGATGAATGTTTAATGGAGGGAAATCTGAGACTACAACTAATGAGAACATAACTACAAGGCAATGACTGTGTTATAAACCGCCTACACACTACAGACAAAGACAGGCACAGATTTTAACTCTGAATAGTTATATTCTTGCCAAAAAAATATGTTAAACTCAATTTTGTGGCACCACAGCAGTATTTCAAAAATTGTTAGATTAATGTGTACGTTTTGTTCTTCTGCGACTGGTTGGTGTAATCGCATTGCAATTTGTGATATATTGGCAACATAGACTTTTTTCAAGCATACTGGAG
>JAOWBC010000001.1:9329795-9342405 GCA_028566105.1 Hypoplectrus providencianus
AAAAAAAAACCCTTAACACATTTTGAACATGAAGAATTATGTGGAGCATTTTTCAGAGTGCTTATAGGCTTGAGGTAACATTTACTCATAGGAATATACTGGATGTACATACACAACAATTGGTTAGATGAATTTACAAAGAAAAAAAAAACATTTTATGTTATGTCTCTATTTTTAACATGGTGGTCTAAAGTACAATACATAGGCTAAGCATGACAAAACTAGAAAAAAAAAATCTGTATTATTGTTACATAGGTTTGGTTAAAAAAATAAATAGAATAGCAGATTTTTAAAAAGACAATTTTTAGAATAATAATATTCTGTGGTTCCTACACAACACCTTAACAAAAACACAAATACAACAAATCGGAGCCTGGAGGAATCTCCACTGCAGGGTTAATCGCTGCCGGTGGGACGAAGACAGATGGCTAGTCCGTTAGCCTGTCCATCCATGGAGTTGCTGGCGAAGTAGTCGCCAGCTGAGAGGAGTAAGACGGAGGGTGCGCGAGACCAAGCCTTGCAGCTGGCCACTGTACACCTAATTTCTGCAGCCGGTGCAGTATGAGAGCATATATGAAAATAGCACATTAGCTAACTAGCTAAATAGCAAGCCACAGAATGACACCAATGATACTGGCAACAGTTCAATACTTCATCCACACCACTCTTTGGAGGCATAGAGAACATGTTACTATTGCCAAGTGATTAGCAACTATGTTTAGGTTATTTTTGTAACTATTGTATCACTAGAACATGGTGGAAATAGCAAGCTAGCTAGCTTGTCAGCTAACTAGCCGGCCGACTCTTTCAGGTCCTGATTGGATATTTTCGTCCAGGCATGGTGGAAGTGCTATTATAAACTAGAAGAGGAGCCAGACTAGCTACGACATTTTTTTCTATACCTGTTTATTACTATAACATTCGATACCACATATGTGCTAAGACAACTTTTCTCCCAACAGATTCCTGCAAAAAGTTCTGCCAATTATTGGAAAAACTGGGGGAAATAGGTGAGAGACAGGTAGAGCAATTCTCAGACCTTTTATCTCATTATGCATCTTCTTAATATATTCCACTTGTCTGTCACTCTAATTAATGGCAGTCCTTCTCCATAAACTGCTCAGAATGTGAGATTATTTATTAGTACCTAGCCATTTATCAGCAGTGGGATAAGTGACAGAGCGAGGGGAAGTGAGAGTTGGCAACATTATAATTGATCATTTTTCAGTCCACAATGTCAGAGTGATCCTGGTAAATCCTTGGTTGCAGTGTGTGATACTGTCAGCGCTGACAACAAAAATAAGGTGCATGAATAAAACAGGTTATTGAGATTGATTGAGTGCTGGCACTGACATGAGGTTTCAGTGCACTTTCCATTAGCTCAAATGGCAAAAGTAGAACATTATGGATAGAAATGTTGCAGGGAAAAATAAACACAAAATGAAACTTATGGTGGCACAAAAAAAATATGCACGTAATCTACATTTTATCATTTCTGCTTTCTGTTGGGTTTTGCACATGACATCATTGCCATCTTCCTGAAATTAACATTAAAATCGGTATTTGGGCTTTATCTGGGACTGTCAGGCCACTAAATATGTTAAAACAAATAGAATGAGAAGCTCAGACCAAGACAGCTAAATAGTAAATAGCAGAGCAGGTGATTTGGTCTTTTGGGGAGAAGAATTGATTTAGTTTCCAATTTAATTGAAGCATTAGGGAGGCTAAAGGGACTGCTGAGGATGGGCATGACTGATGGAGAGTCCAGCATTGCAGGTACTTCAGAAATGTACAGTGCCATTGAGGGGACAGTTGCATTACAAATGGAGAATCAAATGAGACTAAAATTAAATCAGCAGCCCATCATAATGCGGTCTGAAGGGCCTGTGGCAAGTGACTTGATAATTTTAGTGGCTAGAGGTTTGTTGCACATCTATACTGCCATGGAAGGGGTTAAGGAATACATTTTTAGATAGTGTGGGTGGGAGTGGCAGCCGTCATGACCAATTACGACACAACAAAAAAGCCCCCCCCAAAAAAAGGAACTGAGTTTTCTGTCTGCGTGAGATGCTGCTTCATGACAAGTGAATATATAGCGCCCTATATTTGTGTGGGAGGATATGCAGCAACACATTTGCTTGTGTTGTTCGTGTCCCAGAGAAACCCTTTCCCAGTTCAACAACAGGTTAAGTGATATTAGAAAAAAGAGCCACTCAGGATTGGTGGTGGACAGCAGGGATAGGAGGGGGGCATCCGCCAGCCATTTCCTGACATCTTCAAGGGGGGCTGACACTTCCACGGTGCTCATTTCACACATCCTAGTGCACAATCTTTGCTGGATGACAGTCATTTGCCCCGCACAACACATTTATACATGGATACATACAAAAAGAAATTTCACATTTATGGGTAAGGTTCTGGTAAAAAGTAAAGGTGTGATTAGCTGAGCAATAACCAACTCAAATCCACCAGAAAATCTTCACACATCCATGTTTAGACCTGCCCCACCTGTGCAGGGTTAGCAGGGGGTTGGAGCCTTTTCCAGCATGCACCGGGCAAGAGACAGAGCACACACTGGGAAGGTTGCCATAATGTTACAGGGCTAGCACACACCGACACACAGTGTTATCCGGGTCTATGGACAATTTAGAGTTTGCAGTTTACCTAAACTGCTCGTCGCTGAACTGTGGTAGAAAAGTGGAGGGAATAAAATGCACATTGATTCAAACCCAGTGCCCCTTTTGCTTTGAAATGGCAGTTCTAACCACTGAGCCACCATCCTACGCCTACCTTTGGAAATTAACACAGTCAAGTTAATGGTGAGTCACCAAAATACCAAATGGCCATGAATAGGGAACCATGTGGCTTTGTCAGCACAATGCTTAGCCATGTGCCATCATGAAATTAGAGCCCTGGGTGTTTTTGCCAAATAAAGTCTAGTTTTATTACCTCTGTCCAAGAAGTGTTTTCAACAGATGAGTATTTTCTCAGTACTCTCAGCATTTGTACTGTAATACCGCACATGTTCATTGGGAAGTGATGCACTTACAGTTTTTGATTAGATCTAGCTGTTGTTTGAATAAGGGAAAAATGCACTTATTTAACTTGCTTTCCACAAAAGCATCTTGCAAATGGAAGTGGAGGTAATGTAAATGTCCTTAACTAAAACAGCTGTTCATTTAAATTGCAAACAATTGATGTTGCCTTGAATGAAATTGGCAACCCTGAAGAAAATGAACTTTTACAACCAACATGTAAAGGTAAAGATAATAACATACTGCTGAATGTCTCCATGGAGCCTTTAAAGCTACTGTGTTGAACTCGTCTGAAGACTGTGGGCTGAGAAGATGAGTTTCATTAAGGGGATAAAACACACTTTAATCAGCTTTACCATTAGTCTACCCCTGCCAAGCCCTCCCCGTCACAGCAGACCTTTAGTTCTGTTTAATTACCTCAGAGATACCGCTGTATGCACTCTTCCTTGACACCACAAGACAACATTCGTTTCTCAACAAGTGGTGCATGCGCGTGTGTGTACTGCTAATAAAAGAGCATGATGTTTATCTTGTGACTCGTGGTGAGACTCCAGAGGGAAAAACGATACTTGGCATGTTATGCAGATGACTCATCTCGGTTCTTCAATCGTTATATATTAACTTGGCTGTTTTTTATGTAAAAAGTTCAATATATTAACCCAATTAATTGATTTTAATCACCTTTTTTTTTCCTTGAAATGAATGTTATGCTGGCTGTTCTAAAGCTAGCAAATGGAGAATAAACTATGTACGGTCGCCTGGATAGATGATATACAGCAATGACCATATTCCACTTATGGTAGTGTTAATAGTTAACACTTACAGCATACTAAAATCAATCACAGCATCATCTGACTTGTCTTTGGAAATTGCCCAATATGGGTTAATATATTAAGGCAATAATCGCCCTGTGCTGGCACGGCTGTCTCCTTCTTAGCAGCCTGCTGACTTACAGTCGGAGCTGTGGTGATACAAAATGAGCCCATAAAGTGGTCCTGTGTGGGGAATCTTCCTCCGGACATCAGACAGAAATCAGCTGAGCAGCGCTGCCTCTTATTCCACAATCACATTCCTGATTTATACCAAATAATTAGATTTTGCTGTTTAGTTGTTTTGTTTTTTTTTATATATATATCTTGACCTAAAAAAAAAATGATAGAAATGTACAACAGGGATAGAGTGGAAGACTGTGTAGTTTGTATGCAAGAAAGGCAAAAGTGCGCAATGCATCAGAAAATGGGATGTAGGGAAGGAAATTGGTGATGATTAGAAAATGAGAGCACACAAGAGGATGCTACTAACTTATTTATATTAAGCTGTTGAGATGGCTGGTGCAAGAAAATCTGTGATTATTATTCTTTGATTTGCAAAGCTATGCTGTGATTGGCCCTTCCTTTGGTGGCGGCATTAAACTTTATGTTTATGGGTGCCAGTGTTAAGCCCATTTCCACGCTCCCCATTCCACACACTAAGTATTGACATTCCATTTAAGTTGACGACAGTGAGGAGGGTATTTTATGACAGAAATGTAATGGAAATACATGCAGCGGCTATTGCAGTAAAAAATATCACCCAATTACAGGGACATCCTTGCATAGTTGCAGAGCTAAGAGGGTCTGCATGATGCACCTCTGCTTTGTTCAAGAAGAACAAAGTAAGAGGCATTCACTTCAGCCCTCCTGCTGCATTAAAACCTATACAAAGAGAATATTCTTTTAATGAAAAGCTTACTTTGTGTGTGTGTGTGCCCACAAAAAAATATATAAAGAAATTATATTTGATATGATAATTAATTACACAAGTTTAAAGTGCCCCTGCTACCTGTAAAATTAACACAAAGTGTGCTCAGAGAGGTGGAAAAACATAAATGTAATACTGTGGATTGTTAACATGGTTATTCAATGAAGGTGCTTTGTGAGCGAATGGAAAACAAATTAGGTTAAAGTCTTGTGACAAGATAAATAAAGCCTTGATCAATTAAGTGGTTGAAAAAGACGGCCGTCCAGCACTCAATGGGGGCAGTCTTGCTGTTACAGTTTCATTCTTGAGCCACAGAGACGCATTGATTCTCCCTGGCACCCTGTCCTCGTCGTTACAGTCGATGCTGAGGCCAGCCCAAACCGTTCTCAACAACCACTAATGGCTTCAAGGAATTCAGCCGGACTTGTGGCAGAATTCTAATAAGCAGATTTTATGAATTTGGAGTGCAGACACGAGGAGGCAGAATGCTGCAGGTCGTCCAGAGAACACAGCGAATGCATTAACAAAACAATTCTCTGCCATTACTGCACAGTTGGAACTACTTCTGTTCTAAGACGCTGAAATGAGATCGAGGTAATAGAGATGTCAGTTTTTCTGATGAAACAGGTGGCAACGGTAAGAAACATCTCGACTGTTTAAACGCCGTTTCCTACCTATTAACAACCAACACTAATATGTGACATTCAAGTTCAATGAGATTTTTTTTTTTCTTCCTTCTGCTTTTTTTTTTTCTTTTTCTGCTTCTGCCCTTCATCTATTCTGAAAGAGCCTCTTTCATCTCTCAAGTGTGGAACTTCAGCTCACTGGGGGTCTTGTCTGTGCTTCTGGCCTCAGAATAGTGTTACCCAGGGAGTCCTCCCGAAGGAGCGATGTACAAAATGAGAAGAAAGTTGTTGCAGTGCAGCACTTTTCCCTGAGATCAGTTGGGGTTCTAGTGGTCACTCTGTTGTGTACTTTTCTGACCTTCATTTTCTTTTGCAGACAGTCGTTCTTGCTCCCCCCTCTTGAGAGAACAGTATCTTTTTGGGTAGATAAACTCTCTTGGCACCGTTTAAACTGTTCTATGGCCTTGTACGGCCCATGTTTTTAAAAATTATTCCTCTTACTCCTGTTGCTGCTATCTTATACCGGATGCAAGACATGTTTTTGAGTGCAAAAACAATGAATCCACCACATATCTTTAGGAATTGGGTCTCTAGCCATGTAAAGACAGTAATTATTTCTAATTGACTGAATAAACATGTTGAATAGTATTTATCTTTCTGAGCCACTGAAAGCCACTGACAGCCTTGACTTTCTTTTTTCTATTTTTTGTTATTTACTTATCTAAAACCAACCCTATGTTATCCTTTAAAATAAGAATAGTTATAGTTCAGCATAAACATGGAGGGCAGACAGGTGATCTTATAGAATCCAGAGTGAAATGGATTGATAGCAACATAAAACTTGGTTCCATTGTCAGAAAAGCGACTGACAGCCGCTCCATGCAGCTCCACAACCAATTCTTACACAACACAGACATTTTCCTTCTGTCTCCTGTACATCTCTATCTGTCTGCTTCTGTCTTTGTTTCTCCATCTAGTCAAAAGTTCTTTGTTCATTCTGGAAGTGCTGCTCTGCTTCAAAAGAGCTCAGCGAATCGTAGAAGCTGTTGCAGTAAAAGCGCTGCGTTTAAGTCAACTGAGCATCCCCCCCTGGGGCTGAGCAATGCTTTCACCCATATAAGTTCAATTTACAAGGCATATACCCACCTTCAGACCCACTCTACCCCACCCCATTAATTCTGACACTGGACAATGAAGGGTGGGAGAGTTGTAGGAATTCAAAGTAGCCTAAATCCATGCCATCCAATTTGAGAGTATGGGTTACAAAGCGAGGGGCTGTTGTCTGCCGTACCGTATGAGCTCTATAGAATGGGAGACATTATTCTCCAACCTCCTCTCACTGAGTGCATTACTTTACTTCCTTCCTGATGGGGATTTTTACATTCTTGGAAAATACTGACTCACAAGATTGAATCCCGTACAGCCCTCAGCTAAGATGGAGTGCACATGTGACTGAATGGCAACTTCTATTTTCCTGTGCCAGGTTTAGGCCATTTTTAGCAACACTAGCAAGGGTGCAGGGCTCCAAGGATGGCAATGCCGGTTCAAACCACTTAAATCCCATTGGAGGTAAGGAGCAGCACAACCTTTTGTTATATGTAGAGTTTCAGGCTTTAAAACCTTTAACAAATACTTATGGTCCATTTTATAATGACTGGCTTATTGGTTATACATGAATCCAACCAAGAGACTGCAGTGTGCCAAGAAACCAAACTGTTCCACAGTGTTCTGTCAAAGAGCTCAAGCCTAAAAGGTAGCACTAACTGAGGCCGGCAGTGCTTCTGACTGTCCCTGTGATACAGTCTGTGTGTGTGTGTGTGTGTGTGTGTATATATATATATGAATGAATGAGAGAGAGAGAGACAGAGACAGAGACAGAGTGCGCCTGTTACTAGATGTATACAATGTTCCACATGCCCTTTACAGTCCCCTAGCATTAAAGGGTAGCTATTAACCTTTTCCTTTCTTTCATAAGGTTTAACTGCTGGATGTTGGTAGTAATGCAGTAAACATGTAAAAAAAAAAAAAAAAAGCAAAAAAAAATAATAATAAATTCAGGTTTACGATCTTTCTCAACACTCTGTTTCCTTTTTTTTCTATTTCTGGTTCAAGCAGACGTCAGCTAATGACAGGTTCCTATGTGCAATTATCTGCATCAGGGACATTATACACATGTACAGTTCATGTTTTTTGTTTCTGTGAATTCGTCCTGGTTAGGCATTATAAGGCAGTTCAAAAGGTAAATACGTGTACGTATATGCAGTGACGCAGTTATGAAGGAGAAATTAGCTGTGGAAGTTACGTAGAATTGGAAGTATGTAAAAAGCAGTTCACTTTTGTTTTCACATGGGACATTGACCCCATTCTCCTGGGTGAAAGTCTGCTGTTTGTTGCCCACCTTGTCTCCCTCCTTACGTCATTACTACTATGTCAGCAAGATGGCGGCGGAGGACAGTCTTAAAATGTTAATATGAGTCGTATTTTACTACACAAGTACAGCAGCCGTGGACAGCAAAGCATGGAAACATGTTGCAACAGAAACCCAAAAATACCACTATAAACATGAGAGTAAATCCATGAAATCAGTCCCCAAACTCATTGGAATGTAATTTTATCTTGATGTTTTTTATTCTAATGAAAGGTGGGACCTCTGAGCCACGTGTGCTCCCAACTGACTATCTGCTGAAACTTGTCACTTCTGTTAACAATCTCCTCTGTCTCCCTCTCAAAGAATAACTGTATCAAATCATGAAATTGTAATAATATCACTGTGAAATTTGCCACTGAAAGCAGTTGTTTTGCTCTGTGGTTTTTTCTTATCAGACCCTAGTAGTCACAGTTGGGTGCCGAACGTAAGGCGGGTACCCACATGGCTCAAACAAAAGCCTTACGATAAGACGCTGATAGTCGATTAAAATTTCATCAATCGGTTGAAAAGACTCATGGATGTGTGTCTGTCAGCATGTCAAATGCTGTTTCAGAGTGTTTGTGCTTAAATATGAGAGTGATACAGCTGACAGAGTGAGAAAATACCTGTATTTGTCATCACTTTTTAAGAATTGTGGGTTTAAACGCTGAGTGAGGGACATGAAGGATGTCTTTTCTTTAAATGTTCAGCCAGTTTATCAGTGGATTTATTACCGAAGCCAAATAGAAGTCATGTTGTTTCTTGGCTCAAAAATGAGAATCCCTATGATGATGCTATAAATACCAAATATTTCACTTTAGTATAAAATAATACTTTCTTAATTTCCACAACAGTGCACAAGCTAAACATACTAAATGTCTTGCATATAGATGTGTCACCTGCATATAATGTATACCATACATATTTTATGACATCATCTGTCCCCCTCCCTTTTAATCAGTACATCAATAATCACAAAAATCCCATCCAGGCATTTAATTCCTAGCCTAGGGGTCAAAGTAAAATTATCCTTATCCATGCATCCGGGTTGCATTTATCCTTTCTTAATATATTGAAATGAAACAGCCCCCCCACTGCTTTGGCAGAAAATTAATAGCTCTATGTTTGTTGGTCTTTATAAATACATTGTCTGTATTTATCTGACAAATCTACCCATAAGCTGACAGTCTTATTACTTCCCATGTTTCCTGGAGAGAAGCATAATTGGATTTTAAAAAGTTTACCAAAAGTACAGTAATCCAGATTGGAGACATTACTGGCACTTTTGAGTTTTTATGTGCAGTATGTTTACTGTGGTGACTTCAAGATCAAGTTAGAGGAATACGGAGGTATTTTATAAATTTTTTTTCCCCAATGCTGAAATTTTAAATTGCAGAATGAAATGATTTGCATTGCTGTCAGTGGGCTTCCCAGAATGTTTTGGTAACAGAAAATTACTAAACCAAGTCAACACGGAAAAAAATAATTCTCAGAATGCGAGGACCGATGGACTGTGTGCTTGCTGCTGTGCATTCAAATGAGACACTCGGGTGTTCATTATCCTCGTGATGTAATCGGCTCTCTGAAGACTGTATCCTAACATAAGGTATTATAGTTACAGTAAACAATGCTCCCACTGCATCCTAAGTTACCGGGTAAATGTCTTTGAACTGTATTTGTTCTTATTCTTTGTAAAAGACCCTTAAAAATCATTTGAATGGATTATTTGCCTGCAGATACTCTTTGACTCTTTCTAATGACTGTAATATTAAGTCATTAAGTCACTCTCTGTGGCTAAATGAGACGTCATATTGTTCTTTGGTGTGTTTGAGAATAATTTATCCAAAGACTGGTTAAGATCTATTTATTTTTACCAAATAAATTCCCTTCCACACAGTGTTTCTGTCGCAGAATATGGTGCAAAAAAAGAGGAAATCTAAAGGTACATGATAAATCCACTGCTTCCACAGGTAACAGCTGGCGAGACACTGGACACATTTGCATGCAAACAATAATTATTAGTCACACTGAGGTGTGATTATTTCACCCTGTAACCCAGTCTGCATGCATCATTTGAAAGCCACGCTATTTTATTGAATTTGCTGGGATTCAATCAGATCCAACCTGCATTATCCTTATATCAGATTTTAAAAGATCTATGATTATCTGACATTCTGTGATAAGAGATGTGTAGGCTTATTAACTGCATTCTTCCATGGATCACAACATTAATAGACTATAGTGTGTGATGTGGTTTAGTTTGCTGTGCATGTTATTTGCTGCTAATAAATTGTTGTATTTGCTTATTTCAGTCACATTACTACAGGTGCATAATACTGACACAGTGTCATTTAACAGCCTTAAGTATCTGTTCTTATTCCTTTCCCCTACCACTTCTCACTTTAATACAGACTAGGGCACAGTAAAATAAACAGTAGCTAAAACTAAATGACTGAGCAGAAGATGAAATGTGGAGGAACTACGATATGATGCAAAGTAGATTTCTTACCTTTGAAAGTGCTCAGAGATATTGAAGGATTTTATATATCATGCATAAGCATCTTGTTAACAATCCTCCAAGGTTTGAATGTCAAAAATACCTAATTTACTGTAATTAAAACGCTTTCTTGTATCAAAGGAGCATCTGCCAGCTTCATCTGTGGGTTGCAGTGAACCTTCTCCTCATGAATATGTAAATCAACAGTGAACCTGAAAAAAATCAACCTAAAGCCCAGGGCCAAAACCAGCCGGTGATAAATCACAAAGCGATAAGAAATAATATTAGAGCGGATTCATGTGAGTCAACAGTAGTGCCACATAAGGTAATCCACAATTAATAACACAAAGACATCAGATGTTATCTGCTCTGGTCAATCTCTAATGTCTGGGAATTAGATGAAGTCAAGTGTGACAGCAGAACTAATGGTCCAGATAGATTATCTCCGGGCTGATGTGGCTCGTTCAGCTAACTCAATGGTTCCTGTCAGTGTCACCAAGGTTTACAGCTAGTGTAAACCTGTGGGATTTTCAGGATCTGGGGGGAGATGGGGAAAGATGGAAGTGAGAGAAAGGATTTAGTAGGTCAGCAGCGCTTCAGATGACTGCCTTGAGTGCCGTATTATCACCGTGAGGGTAAAAGGTTCAATTTGCAGTCCAAACAAAGATGCAAATAGGCTTTTGATTAGGTTAGAACTGTAAAAGCGGTTTGATATTTCCAAAGCAGGTTTTTGGAAGATGAATAGAGCTTTAAATTGCAACCAGTGGTAAAACTTAAGAAACACACTTTATGCATTATAACTTAGAACAATTTTTAACAACTGTTCAAATTCAAATGGGGTTTGCAACATCTTTCTAAAGCTTGATCTCTCTTCAAGCACAGTGAACACCGAGAATTGCTGGTCAGGGAAAATACAGTTGGATGTTTAACAGAGGTTCACTTGATATTGCAGTATTGATTTTGCTCCACACTTTAGACAAATTTCTTATGCCCTAAAGGTAACAAGAGAAAATAAAAGTGAAAAAAATCACAGATCCAAGTTTCCAGGGCCTTTGGGAAGAAATTAAGTTCAGTTGGACTTTGAAGGGGCTGTTAGATAGAATGTTTGATGTGATTTTGCCATCAACCTTTCACTTGCTCCGCAATCTGCTTTTGCAATAAATTTTGTAAAAGCTGCAGGTCTCTTGCTCTCCTTCTGTTCTGTGCCATAAAGCAGTTTTCTTTGTGCGATTCCGGCATATTATCCATGAAATCCAACCCTGGAGCGCAGGGAAGTGAAATGCAGCGGAGAAAGCTGCAGAGGCTGCCAATCTTCTAATTGTGCTACTATCTCATAATTCTTTATAACGTGTCAGTAATGTGAAGTGGAACACGGAGCACCTTTGAACACTCAAGTGTGAATCGGATATTTTCAAGTATTTTTTTTTTAACAGCAGAGGACAAGAATAGATACAATGCAGAGACAAGATATTACAGATTTTAAGACCCATACAGTTTTAAATGTTATACTCAACCCAAAATATAATTTCCCTTATCCTAAACTGAGATATACCTGCGCATTAAAGTTTGTCCCTAACACTTTGTTACAGTGCGTGACAGCAGTGTGCAGAAAACAGCACAGTGATACATAAAAAAAATCACCTAGGCCTGCAAATTCAGGGCACATCTGCCTCATGGCCACAGTACCCTAAATATAAGTAATCACTAAAATATTGAAGCCACACTCCCATCCAGCGATTAAGCATTGCACCTTTATTAAAGGTTCCCCGGGGAACTTCTGGCAGCACTATTTTTCTAAGAAAGGGTCCCTGTTTTATTTGTTCTATGTACACAGTCCTACCAATAGTTTCACACTATTCCGCTCTACAGGGCGCGGTAATGTAACACAAAGATATGCTGCAATGAGTCAACAAAGACAGGGGAGAAGAAGGCTGCAAGGTAAAACACAAGGATGTAAACAATGCTGGCCTGAAAAAAATCAGCTTTGCAAATGTTTTATGAGGAAGGAAATGCACTCGACACGTTTGTTTGACCTCATCCATACACGCAGTGTCTTTTGAATGTAAACATCATTTTCATAAGTTTGTTTAAAAGAAACCTCCGCAGCTCCCTGTAAATTTGGGGACGTGCAAGAGAGGGTTATTATATTTAATTATATTCAGGCTGAGATATGCTGACTTTTCTCCCCCTACTTTTCCCATAATGCAATTAAGTGCATTTTATTAGACTCTGACTGAATTCAAATGTGGAGGCATCACTGAATGAACTATAATGCACAGGCTATATGGTGACACGGGACTCAGTT
>JAOWBC010000001.1:9366144-9395500 GCA_028566105.1 Hypoplectrus providencianus
TGCACCATTCATGAGGGATTCCATGTGATGTATGGCCTGGGGCAACCACAGTCCTGAGTCTGTGGTGGTGAAGGAACCTCATTGTTCTGAGGACAGAGGCTGGGCTGGTTTCTGGGACACTGAAACACCCTACCAAGCATGTAGCGGGGTCACATGTCACATGACAGACGGAGCCACAGCTTTCTGAAGATTAGAGGCAAAGGGGGGAAACAGGGGCAATCGAGGGGCAGCCGTGTGACATCCAGTCATGTCTATGAGCCCTTCAATCAACCGTCTCACATGGGGCTCGACGCATCAATAAACAATTCATTCTAATTAGAGGAAAAATTCAAAACATCTTATGACAACATCCTCTTTGACAAAAGAGAAGCTCTTTGTGTAACAGTCTCCAGAAATGTTTCCTAAATGGGATAAAAGTCAGCGGGTAGACAGCCACGGCAGACAGATCAACAGAGTGGATAAAGTTTCCTTTCCGTCGTATCTGAGCTTGCATTACAGCCTTCTGGTATGTGTTACAGTGAAAAGTTGCAGCCCTCCAAACAGCATCCGTCTCCTATTTTTTTTTTGCATGGCAAATGTTTTCCCTCCTTGCTCTGCTGTCTGAATGTCACAGCTGAAAGCAGCCATAAAGCTCACACATTAAAAAAAAGAAGTTTCCTGGAAAAGCAGTTGTGGCAGGAAATAGAAAATAAATCTGGGTGCATATATCCATTATCAGGGCACGTTATCATCAGAGGGGAGTCTGTGGAGAGAGAGGAATCCAGGCTGGGTCTCTATGTGCGCCGTAAGATAGGGGAAACCAATTTTCACCTCCTCCCTCCTCATCCCCAACACACTACTTGATTCAGCCCTCGCTAACTCTGCACAACCAGGACTAAAATCACTTCATCTAAATAAGCTAGCCAAATGTTTTACACCTCTGCATATTACTGAGCAGCGATAAGGTGCTGGTTCACCATTCCGTGCAAAGCATCTCTTCTTTTCCTTTTCTCGTCCGCGCCGTGGCCTTAACAAAGACGACTGTAAGCTTCTGTGCGTGTCAGGGCTGCAGAGATAGAAAAGTGCAAAAATAAGGAGGTGAGAGTATTTTAAAACCCTGCCATTTCTTATACCCTCGACGATAAAACAACAGACAAGCCATATTTTATGTTTGCGTTAAATATTCCCATGTGCGGCACCTCTATGACAGCTTATTCTTGGGCAGATTTATCACAACCCTTATCTGCTCAACTCACCAGACAAAGGCAAGGCTCACAGCTTACACTGTAGCGTGCTGATGCCCGAGGCACAAGACAAAGCATACAATCAATACAAATCTGCAGTCTATACATTGAACAGAAGTGGGTTGACACACATCCTTCCAGCAGCCATACATCACAACTTCTTATCTAATTAGCTCCCCGAAGAGCATTATATGTCGACTAATTCACTCATCTCTCTCACTGTACTCTCCACCAGAGAAAATCATATGCCATTCATGTTAAGTGTTGTTGCTCTTTGTTGTGGTGATGAAGGGAATCTATTAATGATGCCGTACAGATTTAAGGAAATATATAATTAGACTTAACACCAATTAATCAATGTTCTTCATCCAGTTCACCACGGGAAATAATTAATTCTACTTAATGCTATGATCTGCTACAGTTCAATCACAAAGATCAAACCCCTCACTATGTTAATACCCAGACAACTAAAGCTCTCGGTACCTTGCTAACAATAAACGTTTGCCCAACACTTTCTGAGCAGAAGTGGTTTTATTTGGAGATTTATGAGCAGACAGTCACTCTCCCATTTACTGGCAATGGAACAAATCTGAAAAGTGCCACAGTGCGGTATCGTACAGGGTCACAAACCTTAGTTTACGATTTCAGAAGATATTTTTGGAAGCAAGCTGTTCATGCTCATAAAGACAACAATGATGTTGTATGTTGAATTCTCCCTTTTGTTCCCCATGTTATTTATTCTCTGTGCTTGAATGGAAATCCGTCAAATCCCCATAAAATCATATTTATTCTTTTATTCTTAGTGAAACGTGCTTCCTGTAAGAACCCGTGTGGAACCAACTACCAACTCCTAAGAGGACTGTATCTAAATAACATGTTTATCTGCTTAAAGGGCTGAGAGGTGGCAGGAACATTTCAATCCTCCCTTAAAAGAGAAGATACAGAAGAGGAGCGTAAAGATTGCTTTCTCTTGGTGGGACTTTTTTTTTTGTTATATTCATCCAGGTTAGATTTGCTGAGTACAAATGCTGGTTTCCAGGAATATCCTGCTCCACGCTACAGTAACACAGGTCTGTACACCTGGAATCTGCCCAGGACAACTAAGTCTAATCCACAGAGCGGACCCCACAGGAGCTAGCAGGGGTTAAGTGCCTTGCTTAAGGGCAACCCAGTGGTGGTTTCTCTCCCCCAGTCTAATTTATCCAGCCTGTCCAATGATCGACCCAGAAACCTCGCAGTCAAAGTTCACTCCTACAACCTTTAGGCCACTTCCTCCTTTTGTATGTGCAGTTGCACATGTCAGTCTCTCTTTGGAAACAAAGGGCAAATAGAAAAATAACACCTGCCTCAGGCGCCCAGTACTGTGACCACTGGACCTTCCTTTAATAAAGATTTTATACATACATTAGAGTGGATCGGCTTCCCTCTCCCTGCTACACTACTGCATAACTCACTGCTGTCCAGAAGGATCCTGGGCTGTTATAGGTGAAAATGAAAATAGTCTTTTTTTTCTCTGTCTAGAGTCAGATACACGTGGGGATTAAAACTGAGAAATACACTAACCTGTCTTCATTTTTTTCCCCCCAAAAGAGAAACATGAATGACTAGATAGTAGTTTAAATAAAAAAAAAGATTACACGAGAGGAAAACGTCAGCAGGACTATACCACACTGTCACTAGAGGGAAACATGACTGCATGTGCATCACAAGCAGCAGGATAGGGAAAAAAAAAAAAAAAACCTACACAGCTCAAACTCTTGGGCCCTCTTCAAGTGTCTCACTGATCCTGATTTTAATTCAGTGCAATGGCGTCAGGCAGATGACTAATTTAGTGAAGCTCCCAGCCAGCTCTCTACGTTCAAAAGGCATCTGTCAATTCATGGGAAGATATGAGAATGTAGCATATGTAAGCATATTCTGTGAAGTCAAAATATTTTTGCTAAAAACTAAAGTCAGCTTTTTAGCCTGATTTAACAGAAATGTCACATTAGAGATTCCTTATCTGCTCGTGTTCTGCTTATTCCTGCATTCATCCCCGTGCTGTTTATCAACCTGGCCTCATCGTTATCACATCACTAACCGTTGCTCTGTGTTCAGATTCTCGTACTGAAGGCTTGATGTGTGATTTTATTATTTATTTATATTTTTGTCATTCTTTTCCTGACTCTGCTATGCTCAAACCCTACTGTAAATCCATCAAAAACATAGATTTATGACTGCCTCTTTATGCTACACACTTACATATTGTGAAGCATTGCTTTCAATGTGAGTACATTATCATTTTAACACCAATAATAATATTCATATTGCTGCTATCAATCTGAAATATAACCCCTTGACTTCAGGCCTTACTGCGCATAGGAAAACTGCGTACAAACACATTTTTATTAAAATGCTGTCCCTGCTGTATACACACAGATCTATATGAGTGAAACGGATGCAATGCTCCAATGTGGCAAAGAGAAGAGAAACCTCTCAGAGGGACTTTTTTATTTAGAGCCTTAATCTTTTTAGCACATTAGAGGTCTCCATGGTGTCTCAGCAGAGTTCAATAATATTTATAAATGTTTGTGGTTACAGATTGTATTCTACTGCAAACAAATTGCTGGAGCCTACACTACTACCACAAAATATAAAGTAATGTTGGGTGTCTACCAAGTGCACAGATGGGCATTAAGTACGTAAGGTACAACTTATAGATACTTGCACTTATGTTACTTTATACTTCATTTCAGGGGAAGTAATGTTATTTTTTTCCCACTTATTTGACACCACTACAAGGTTATTTTACAAACAAGACATCATTCATTTACAAATGATGATGCCAGATGAAAAAGCCAAACTATTTATAAAATAGTTTAAATAGCATCAACTCAATATCCCACAAAGTAAAATGTTACTTAGACATTAGTGCATCTGCTCAGGGGTTCTTAATGTGGAATGATTATGACTACTAATGAGACTTTAGTTAAAAAAAATAATGTGCCTTTATTTAATAATTCATTTTTTTTTTCTTATTTTGTTCCATTTTTACTCAAGTCAAGGCTCTGAGCCCTCTCTCAACCACTGAGTCATATGTTAGACCACCTGTGGGTCATCAATCAATCACCTTTATTGGCTTACCATACATACCGGAGCGTACTGGCTATGCATAATGAAACAAGGGCTTGCTTTGAGGACACCGCTGGTGGAAGACCAAGGACAGAATTAATCTGGTTTCTGTCCAAACAAGGTTAAAAAGGCATGTGACATCATCTCTGTGTGGATAATTGTTGGAGTGGATCTTATGCTCCGTCATGTGCACTCAGTTTCAGGATGACAAAGTTGTATAACAGAACAATGTGAACACAGGGGTTTATAAATCTGCTGAAAAGCCTGTGCATGCATATAACTGTGCACACACAGGCTTTCTGTGGAACATCTACACACAAATGAATGCATCTGGTCGCCGGAGTGCTTGGGCGTAAATCTTCTGTGTGACTTCTTTGCTGTCTTCTATTTGCCTTCTCATTGGCAAAACTTCCATGTTACGTTTTGCCACGGGCATGTTAATCAAACAAATCCTTTGTACAGAAAAAGGACTGACTATTCATATTCTTTCACTAAGCAGACGACGCATATAAAGGTCACATCCGAGTCCATCTCCAACTTGGTCTGCCTGCAAATGGAGTTTGTGCAGAGTAGAGCTGAAAAAAACACCGCCACAGTAGATTCAGCAAATTCAGCGATAGCATAGCATATTCAGAGATCCATGTTATCTACGGTCTTACCAGTCCACATGGATTCCACAAAAAAATTTGGAAATCTGGCCACATGAGATTGGGAGACACTGACGACTAATTCTGATAAAATGTTCAGAGATGCAAAACTTGCAGTGCCTTTTCCCCTCCTTTCTTTGTAAAAAAAAAAAAAAAAAAAAAAAGGACAAGCATTATGATTATACTTTAGGCCAGAAGTCAGGTTTCAAATTCCAGTCAGTAAGTGCACACAGCTTTTTGAAAATGACCGTATAGATGAGGTCAAACTTTAAAGCCTATATTTATTTATTTATCCCCCCTTTTTTCCTCATCCTCACTCAAATGAAGACTAAGCTCTGCTTCTGGCTTTCAGACGGAGTGGACAGATTAAGCTGAGTTAGGCCTACTTTCCATAGATGTGTTGGCGTGGCACTTCCATCCACACCCCCCCTCCCCTTCTCTCTCTCTTTCTACAAAAAAAAAGAAAACATCTTTACTTCTGAAACTGGACGGTAGCCTGAGATTTAAAAAAAAAAAAAAAAGTGGCATTGTAAAAAGACAGATTCTGCATAACAAACTGTTACAAGAGTGTTTCTTTTCCTTTATAATTCACAAATACTGACAATATACAAAACATGCTGAGTGTGTTAGTGTCCGTTATGACGGTGCTGCTGGTGGTGGTGATGATGATGGATGATGATGGTGTGTGTTAGGAAAGCTACTAACTGGCTGTTGATACGACTACAAACACGGGATTGACAGTCAAATTTCATTCTGCAGGATTTTTTTTACATGTAGCTTTTTTTTTTTTTTCTGCACACCTGATGTAATTAAGAGCTGCTCAGTTACACCTGTCTCCGCTGCTCCGCCAATTATAATTAAATCTTAATTGGATTAAGTGCGCAAGAGTGAAGATGGGGAAAAAATGTGCAGGAAAGGAGTACTTTAGGACAAAGACAGCACCACGGAGAGAATGTCGGCCATCATTTCTTTGTTTATCCTTTTTTAGTCAACTCATGAAAGACTTTTCTCTCTTCTTTGAAGTTATGTTCGGCAATTATCCTCATTTAGCTCACAGCCATTTCAGATGAGAACAAACATATGCACTCTGTATATTCCAGGACTAGTTCTGAACAAATGCAGGAGAAGGGTTTTATGCGTAATTGTGAAACACCTGTTAACTAAAAGGCATTGCTATAGGCTCACTCGTGTTTGCTATCTGTTAATTATGTGACAATCATATTCATAATGCTGAAAAGTTTTCGGTTGCTGCAATGATTCCATCTGTCCGTGTACATTGAGGAGACATAATCTTTTAGTACACTGATTCTAAAAAAGTTGTGATGCAGTGTAAAAAAATAAAATAAAATGTTAAATGGAGAGTGCATATATAGGAAATGCAGATGTTTATCATTTTAAACTTAAACTTTGTTTGCATGCATTCTTTATGAGGCAGGGGTTTGGGTTTCTACCCCTATGCCATAGACTGATCTCTTCACAACCAGCAGCAGGAATCATTGGTGACAAATAACTATCTAACAACTAATTCCAATATGGTCATAAAGTACTATGAGAATTACTGGTTACGATACTTTTCCTTTCTTTTTTTCTTTTTATTGTTGTTGGTTCCCAGTCCAGAATTTGCCAGAGGTATGTTGAGAAAAAAAAAAAAAAATCATGGCAGAGATTATGCACAAAATGTAATTTTCCAGTAAAATTAGCAAATCTGCAGTCTGAATCATCGTTTCAGTAGCTTGACTTTGTTGCTAGTCAAACTGAGTAATTGTACAATTTAAAAAAAGTTACTGTTACTGCTAGTATTACACATCGCAAATATCAGTAGTGATAATGTGTTAATATAAGGTAACGTCACTTAAATCAAAGTGAAACAATTAAAGTGAGGAGTCCAACTGTGGTGCCGTTTCTATCAATCCACGAAGAGACGCACTTCCTTGAGTTGAACACTAGGGGGCACATTCAATGTGCAGTATAGTCCGGAATTAGAAACATAACAAAACTGTGTGGAAACAAAACCTAACAGAACACATCAGCAAGCGAGTTTTGTTTTAAGACAGGCTGACAAAAAAACAGAAGCTATTTAATGCTCCAGGCTAACCAGTGCGGCGCATTAAAGCCTGAGCATCAGATGTTTGAAAGCAGCTGCTAACTTGATCCCATTGACATCCATGTATTTAGGTCAGCGAGGCAGCCTGCCTTCACACAGCACACAGAGGCATAACTGTACCAGAGTGCTCTTATGACTCGTTAATTGGGAAACTGGTTAAATTCCCCCAAACCAAACTCTTTAGATTAAGTTTGCATTAAAATTCCACTCTAAGTGAATTATTCCATTGGCTGTGTGTCAGTGGCTCTGTGTGCCTCATTCCAAATATTGGATTCAGTCAAACCGGAAAATCTGTTTGCTTCTTAAAATACACAACTTGGCATTGTAATCAGCCGAAGCACTTGTTTACGGGCGAATGCTGATTAGAAGTGGTTCACACGTAGTAGCTTGACTGAAATATATCCCAGTTTATACATAATGTCTTATCACAACATCACAAAAGGAGAACAAACGGACGAATTAAAAACAAGAAAGAAATGATCTCTTTGAAACATTTATTATGAAATTATAAAGGTAGAATAGCACTGTTCAAATAAAGCTTTTTAAAACAGAAGAGGAGTTGCATTGTACTGAATAGCTGGCAGAGTTTATTTCAGATGTAATTAATGTATACCCAGCAATGAAAAAAAGGAAAAGCAGGGCAAATAAATTAAACAAAAAAAAAAAATTAAACAAGTCCATTATTGTTTAACACAGCACATTAGGCAAGATTACCAGGAGTTCAATTTACATGAAACATCTCATATATACAAGAAAGATTTACATCGATGAGGGTTACAGAGTCTTTGTGAGCTATGGGGCCCAGTGGCAAAGCAGTCAATGGCAGTCACATTTCAAGTCAAGTGTGGCTCTTTGCTTGAGGGAGGTTTTGGCTGGCAATGCCATTATCACAACTATTAGTCTAGACACTGGCACACGCTAGTGACAGAGCAGCGGCCTGTGTGTCACTTGACACAACAACCCAATGACAAGGACACGTCTCCCTCTGGGTTTGTCATGTCAGGACATACAGCACCACTTTGCCCATTTTTTTTTTTTTTTTTTTTTTTTTTTTTTACACACATCCCCGTCTCTCTAATGATAAAGGGAGAGAGGATGGTAACAGGAGGAAAGTGGGGCTACGTGCTGAACACAAAGCACCCTCATCTGTCACAAAAGATCAGAACACAAAGGTGAACACACCCTTGGTGATTTAACATTGCATGTAACTGCATTGACCCCGATAAAACATGGGTGAAAGGTGTGGGCTGGAGACGGGAAAGATAAGGAGTGGGTGGAGGGGCCAAGTGAGGAGTGGAGAGGAGAGATGGGCTGTTTAGGGTGGGGGTGGGGGAGGGCATTCAAACAATGAAGTAGCATCATAACTTCATCTTTTTTATATCATTTTATTTTTTTTCTGTTGTAGACAAGCAAGTAGTCAAGAAACATTTTCTTCCACCCTCTACTCTTGTATTTATGGTAAATTTGAGAGAATTCAGATGAGGTGTTGATACTGTAAGTGTTTTAAGCTGCAGTTTGTCTTTTTCTCGGCATGCAGTGTTAGAAAAAATATGAAGCGAGTATGTCAACTTGATTGATTGCCTTAGATAAAATGGGAAATGCGTTTTGTGGATCGGTGAAAACATGGAGATGAATTAAGTAATGGCAGTCCCACAAAAGCCACAATGACATTGGTTTTTGTGCATGCAAAACTAAAATTTGACAAAGCAAACCCCCTGAAGATGGATCATCAATCAATTTGCTTTGAGAAACTGTAGAAATGGATGATGAATTTGAGATAAATGGGTTGCCAGCCAAATGTGATGGACAAACAACAAACCAAGAAAGAAAAAACAATCATAATTTGCACACACACGCAAGACCTTTTGATATATGACAAAACGTGTCATTATCAAAATCGTAGTATCAAATAATAAAAACAGTGTAATTATGAGGAAAGGTCCAGTATCTAAACATATGTAAAAAATGGTTAAGACAGAAAATGAAAATGAATAAAATGTTCACAAAAAAGAAATGTAATTCCTGGTAATTTGCCATCATCTGTGTTTTGGCAATGCTGTCCCTGGTTATAGACAAAAAAAGAAAGAAAAAAAAAAGCTTTAAATAAATAAATATATAAATATATTTAAAAAATCAGTAGCACTTCATTTTTCTCAACAGAGGAAAATAAAAACATATAAATGAACTCCACAGTTCAGCCAGTGTACCAACAGGGAGCTTTGATTTATTTTGTTGTTTTGTGCAGACAAAACTGGATCCCCCTTGGGGCAATAATCTACTCTGGTAGCACTCACACCCACTACCTTAGTATAGCCCACAATCCATTTCATTTCCTTTTACCCACCTAGACATAGAAGACATGACAAGTTTTTTAAAGAAATACAATGTTCTCTGCAGTAAAGAGCCCTGCAAATCCTCCACTGATGATTTAAAGCTTTGATAGAAACTTCACTCACAGACTTATTGGCTTACGATCTCCTGATCGCTACATTTGTTTTGAGGATCTGCTACATTTTACTCAATAAGAGAATGCAGTATGGGTTATTCTTGCATCGCCCAGTCGTTTGTCAATAATTAAAATGATGTTGGCAACAGACCCGATTGCAGAATTTGCTCACAGATTTGTCTTTCGCGATTTAGTTTCATATATTTCAAGAATTTGTTCATATGCATCGAAATTGTGTGTTTGTAGGTCACTGTCTTTATTTTACAGACATTTTTTAATCCACTGGAACATCTTCAGTGAAGTATCCCGGACATGTACAGTATAAGAGATCACAAACACAGCATCCCAGAGAAGTGACAGGATAGCTGAGGAGAAGGATGTATGATCACAGTCGGCAACAATCACTGGCCTCTCTCCATCTTCCTCTTTCATACCGCCAAACTCTGTGTCAGCACAACCCAGAAGATATTGCAACAGACTTTTCCCCTCAGGTGCAACATTGTCATAGTTCATTAATCTTCTCAAACTTCTCCTGCTGCCATCAGCCCCCGTACGTACTACTAATCCCCTTATTAATGTGGCAAATGAACCTGCACAAGAAGGACGACTCCCCCAAGGCTCCATAATTACAATGGTCTGTACAAACTCCTGTTTGCATAGAATGTCCATTCATTAAATGTACTGACAAGACAACTTTAGAAATACCCTGCGAAAGATTCCCTGTTCTTCCTCACAGGTCTCTCTCTCATCCTGCACTTTAAACTGAATACCACATCTACTGTAATATCTAATTGCCTGCCCCTTTTTTTACTGTCAGATACTGTAACACAAGACAATTACCATTGCAGTTGTCACAACAAAAAGAAAAATGATACGCGACTTGGACCAGATGGTAGAATCTAACAAAATTTCAAGCAAAAAAAATCTAAATAATTATTTTGATTAAGTCAACCTTATGTGCATATGTCGTCAGATGTTCTCCCTATATGAGCTCAAGCTATAGTGAGGCAGCATAAAAGGGAGCTGCTGTACTGTGTCCCCGGAGCCAGAGCATGGTTTGTATCTGCAGAAGAGCACATCAGAGCAGTGTGGGCTAACTGAACTGTAAGTACAGAGTTCCTTTTAGTGCTTGCATCTTTTCTGCCATGCAAGAAAAACACTAATAACCCACAGCAATTAAGCCTTTTTGCACATGAGGTGTTCAGGCCACATGGTTGCACAACTAAAAGCCCTATATGAAGCTTATATTTGTGCATCCTAGCATATAATGTATATTTCCATAACAAAAGCGAGGGGGACGCGTGCATATGCAACAATGTACATATGACCCGCTATAGCTTAGCAGAGTGTAAACACCCTTAAATTCACATTCACCACGGGATTCAATTAAGGTAAATGGTGAAGGGGGTGAACGCAAAATATGGATTGCAATTGATTTAGCATGTTTCATACAGCATCTCAGTGACTGCTTTCAAACCTGCACCCTCACTAACACCATGTTAATGTGTCCATAACATGAGCCTCGGGATCTGATGCGCCGTACATGGTTAATACGTAGCCAGTGGGCTCATGTTATGCTCGTGAACCGCATCTATGTCTCCCCGTAAGACGACTGAAAGGAAGAAAGTAAGACTGATGGTGAAGCGGCTATGATTATACTTGGTTTCTTAGATGCTTGTGTTGCCTTGTGAAACTAGGACAGTGTTTTCATGCTTTTTTTCCTCAGTGTTGTTTACACTAATGTAGGTCCCTGGAGGGTAAATAATAAGTGGGGGGAAAAAGAAAGGGAAAGGCAAGGATTTCTTCTTTTGCTATCAGCAAAGTTTGGGGCTTCTATAAAGCTGATTCCACTAGGCATTTGTCTGTTATGACACTGATGTAGATGTCTGCTGTTTCTATTCCATATGTTCTATATTCTGACAGAAAGACGCTGAAGCCTGCATGCTTTGCTACTTTCCTTCACCTCATTCTCCCTCGCCTTATTGTTTATCAATTTCCTTTCGGTTTGCTTCTTCATTTATTGATTGATGCTGATGTTGCATAGACGTGACTTTTGAGAAGGGGAACAGGATGGCTTTTAAAATTCTTGGAGAGAATGTCAATTTTAAAAGCTATTCCCCTCAGCTTCACACCTTTATTTCTCTTGAACATCCTCCTTTCACTTAATTGCTTATTTTACGTCAACTTCAGGCAACAATGGGTGATTGATGACGCTTTCCTACTCATAAGGCAACAACATAAATGCTAAACTTCATCATTCTATCATTCAGTAGACCTGTGTGATGCTTTATTTAGTGGAACAATTCAGCACCCGTCTGACTCATTTTGGATGCAGCACATCAGGCCACATTTTAAAACTGAGAAATAACTAGTAATAACTTCAGGTGATATTGACATATTTTTATCATCTATATGTATGTACTGTATAAGAAATCTTTTAATAATGCAGTTCTTATCTTCCTCCAAAGCGCTTCTGCTCAGCAGAGAATATGAAATGATAATCCCGTGATATTACCTTTTGGATATCCTGTCTGTTTAAAGATTCACTCTAAAAGTAATTGGTATTTTTTTGGCTTTTACTTGGGTTTCTTTTTTTCTAATTACATCCTCTTGGTTTTTATTCAATATGCAGGCAGATTCAAAAAGGAATGGGAGATGAGCTTCTGCTTATCGATACTCATGAAATAGAGATGACATGCACATGTCAATACAAATGGTTGCATTGTTCAAAACAATCAAAGTATGGATGTAGACGCGGCACTGATAACGTACCCTGCTTTATCCTTCAAGACGTCTCAGTGCAATCACTTTACCACAATCAATAACTGCCATTTAACCTTCAAATCTGAACTGGGATTCTTATCAGGGAGATGTTTGGGAATAATCAGGACTGAGGACCAACCAGACAGTGTGCATTACAAATCTCCAAAGAAATATATTAGCAAATAGTGGAAAGGTAGAAAATGACTTTTTTTCCTCCTTCTAATAGAAGAAATGGAGATAAGAAAGTGTGCCCTTGTGTGCAGTTAAATATATTAGTGCACATTAATTTAAGTACTTCATAGATATAGCTAAAGGGAAAGGGTGCCTCATTGACTTTTTATGGTGAAGGGTCTTGTATAGATCCTAATAACACAGGTTAATAAATCAATCAATGAATAATATTTCTTTATGAATTTGCAAATGACATGAGATGAAAATAAAATGTGATGTTTATGTTTCATATCCCAGTTCAAAAAACATGTAACGATAAAGAGTGAAGATGCTTAGACTCAGCTGAACTGCTTTGTGTCATTAAGGAGTGAAAAGAAAGGAGGTTTAAACTGAGGCACATCTTGAGGTCACTTTCAACCCGTGGCTTCTTTAAGGATTATATTTGTACTCCCCACGACTTCATAGAAAACAACCTAATTGTACAGAACATTTCAAAAGGAACGTGTGCGAGCAAAAGAATCTGCAACAGTAAATCATTTATATTATCAATGGCGCTGTATAGAACACGCTGGCTCTGTTTGTGTGCTTCTTTGAATCATTTGTCAGAATTATTGATTCCAATAAATCTTGTGTGGCATTGTGGGATGACTGAGCGAATCAATGAAGTTGTGCTTACAGTACAGTGTCATATCTCATGTGTCCTCCTCTAGGGTTGAAACCCCCCTGCCGCCCCCCTCAACCACCACTGTCACCCATTTCATCGCCTTGTCTTGTCCCTCTCTCTTTCACACACATCAGCAACCACGCACCACACACACACACCGAGGGCGCCTGGCAAATGACGCCAAACTGAATGCCTCTTTTGACTGCTACCTCTCACACAGAAACACATTAAATGCAGCCCCAGATGCAGTGACCCGGAGGTATGCATCGATAGGAGTCGCACGGTGTCACGCCTGTAATTCCACTCTCTCTTCCGGATAGATCTTATCACTCACATCTCTAACTGCCATTATCAATCTTCCCCGTGCAGCCTCTACATCATTAGGCAAGAGTATTTCACTAAGAACACCAACATAGGTTTCACTCCTTTCTTCTCCTCCCTTGCATTTATAAGTCCACTGCAGGTTGGCGTTGCGCCAGGCTGTGCCATACAGCGCAACACTGCCACCTAAAGGTTCAGTACCACCACCCGTCAAGCCTGACCCACTGACAACACACTCACTCTGCCTCCCTTTCTCCCTCTGCACACTCTCTCTTCCCTCTTCTCTGCTGCTCCCTGTATTTGTCCACGTGTGTTCCAACTGTGTGTTGTGTAGTGGTGCTTTATTAGCAGAAAAAATTAATAAGGCTTTGATAAAAAGCAGCATGGATTACGTTGAAATTTGAGGCTCATTATTGGCTAATCCTTTTTGAATTGGATGTGTATCAAGTTCCAGACAAGCTTCACTCAGTTCGCTAGTGTGCTTTGAGAGGAGGCATTTAATTCGAGCTTAGATGATGTGGCAAAGCCTACAGTGACATTCACAATACCACCGCAGCAGACTAATTATTGACCGTTGTTATTGCTGCAGGTGTTGAAAAGGTTACAAAGTCTTTTGTGATCATACAATACACACCAAAAAACAAATAAAAACGAACAAAAAAACATGAATACACTCAGAGTTTTATGAGGAGAGAGGTGAAAGTCGGCTTATTTGTTTGGAAGAATGTGTGTAGCGTTTATCTGTGATGAAAACAATAATCGGAGTAGACAGGCAAGAAAAAAATGTTTCTTTCACAGAGAACATTGAGTCACAATTTATGTTATGTTGGTACAGTTTACCAGTGATCTAACCTGGGTGCTGAATAGACAAAATAAGGCAAGGCAATCACTCACCCACTTGCATTTTGTTAAATATGAATTAAATATATATTAATGACAAAACATCAGTCTATAATTATTCCCCCAAAATTATGCGTGTGATTGTTGAGTCCATAATCAACTCCATTAATTAGCAGGTGTTCGAGTTACTTTTTCTCTTTTTTTCTTTTTTAAAGTTTGAGAAATAGTGGAACTACTGAAGCAGTACGTCTCCTGTACTCTTTTCTGTTGCTTCACAGTAACTTAGAGTGAGTCTCTAATCTAGACTGGCACTTTAGCACTGTGGAACAGGGCAGTTATAGGCAGTACTTATAGACCAGTAAAAGTGCTCTTTTACCTGCTGTCTGGTGTGCATGGGCCCCTTCGTCTTGAACCCTCCTTGGGAGCTGCACTCTGAGGCACTGAAGTGGTCTGAGCTTGTGGAGGACCTCTTGGAAAGGGTGTCACAGCCCCCAACAAATGTGTTATCCAAGGGGAGCTCCTGAATCACGTGATGCTTCTTCACTGAGACCGGCGTGTCGGCCTTCAGGTGGAAGGCCGACTGCGGCGAGGCGGACTTGTAGTGCCGGGCCAGGTCTGGGCTGCTGGGTTTGAAGGTTGTGGTAGGTGTGGCATTCCAATCAAAGCGTCCAATCCCTTGCTCCTCCAGCTCGGTGGGCAGGCTGATGGTTCCGTTGATTGGCTCGTGCGCGGGATCGTCAGGTTTGTTCCCCTCAATGGTGACAAAGTTGAGCAGGGAGCTTTTGGGGGATTTCCTTTTCTTGCGCTTTTTCTTCTTGTTCTGCTTGTTCTCTGTGTTGGGTGACATCCACTCAGCTCCCTGTTTTTTTCTCTGCGCAGCTTTGAACCTTGAAGCATGGCGGCAGCGCAGAAGGACGGTGACAAAGATGACGATAATCACCACTAAGGCGCCGGTAACAAAGGCTATCATTATGGTTAAATAGTCACCGCTTTGATATGTTTCACTGCTTTCACCAATGTTGCGGTCAATTGGCGTCTCCATGGTGCGCCGGATGAGATCATATATGAGCGTTGAGTTGCCCACAGTGTCATTGACATATAGAAACACAAGCACCAGCGTATGGAGAGATTTAGGATATCCCAAGTCACTGATATTGACCACTAATCTGTGTAAGCCTATGTCAGTCACTGCTGGTTTTTCCTCCAGGGTAATATTCCCTGTTACAGGGTCAATTCTGAACAGACCTTTGTTGTTCCCACTCACAATGGTGTATTTAAGTTCTGCATTCATCCCTGTATCGCCATCTACAGCAAACACCTCTGCCACCACAGATCCCGGGATAGAGGAGAGAGGGACAAGCTTGAAAGATGTGTTGGAGGGGGGGTAGATGACGATGGGAGTGTTGTCGTTCACATCAATGACATTGATGGTCACCTTGGCGGCTGAGGAGCACGGAGGCCTGCCACTGTCCACAGCCCTGACATCAAAAGTGTAGGAGCTCTGTTGCTCCCTATCAAATGACACATTAGATTTTATCACCCCAGAGTAAGGATCCAGTATAAAGTTCTCGTTGTCATTCAGTATGGAAAGAGAAACGGCAGCATTTTCCCCAGCATCTGAATCTGTCACAGTTATCACCCCCACAGTGCTGTATTTAGGAAGATTCTCAGACACAAAAAACTGAAAGTGGTTATGGGTGAACTTAGGGTTGTTATCATTTTCATCCAGCACAGTTACAATAACAGCTGCCTGCGTCTGCAGAGGTGGTGTCCCGTTATCTCTTGCTGTTACAGTAAAGAGAAACCTATCCTGATCCTCCCGGTCAAAAACCCTGGATGCAGTCAGGACCCCCGTTTTGCGGTCGAGATCGAAGAATGATGCATTCGGTCCCAGCTGATAAACTATCTCTGCGTTTTTCCCGCTGTCCTCATCTGTGGCGCTGAGAGTAGTGAGGAACAGGTCACGTTTGTTGTTCTCCATAACAGCCAGCTCAATAACTGGCTGAGTAAAAATAGGCGGGTTGTCATTCTCATCCTCCAGCCTCACTCTTACCAAGGCAGTCTGATTCAAGCTTGGTTTTCCAGAGTCAGATGCTACGATTTTAAAGTTGTATTCCTTGGTCCCCTCATAGTCAAGCAGGGCAGATGTCTCTAACAGATACTGGTTGTCGTACACAGCCTTAAGATGGAAGGGCACATCCTTCTCTATGAAACAGATGACCTTGCCGTTGATGTCAGTGTCTTTGTCTGACACTGTGATGAGAGCTATCTTGGTATTGATGGGATCCTTCTCAGAGAGGAAAACAGTCCCATTAATGGGACTGATTATGTATCTCAGGTCTATATTAGGTGGATTGTCATTAACATCAGTCACATTTATGGTAACAGTAGCTCTGGCAGGACTGGAGCTGCCATCACTGGCTAAAACAGAGAGCTTATGAATAGCAGTCTCCTCTCTGTCCAGGAGCCTCTGCACTGTAATTAGGCCAGATGTTGTATTTAATGCAAAGAGTCTTTTTGTAGCAGGAGACACCTGAGTCCCAAAAACATAGCGTATCTCTGCATTCGCTCCTATGTCTGCATCTGTGGCCTGAAGCTGCACCACAGACGTGCCAATAGGGGAGTTCTCTGGTATGTGCACTTCTATCTGACTCTCTTTAAACACGGGTCTGTTATCATTGACATCCGTAACTGTGACTTGGAGAATGGCAGTGCTGGATTTCTGTGGACTGCCACCATCCTCCACTTTGATCTTCATCACATATGTATCCTTCTGCTCTCTGTCCAGATTCTGCTGCACAATGAGCTGGGGCCACTTCTCCCCCTCGGGCGTTTCGACTATGTCTAAGCCGAAGGCACTCTGCCCGTTGATCAGCTCGTATTTGTGGACACTGTTGGGGCCAGTGTCTGGGTCAGTGGCAGAAGGAATAGCAAATCGGCTGTTAATGAGCGTGTTCTCGGGGATGGAGATGTTGATCACAGGGGACGGGAACATGGGGGCATTATCGTTTGTGTCTTTCACAATTATTTTGATCTTAATCAGCCTGAAATAGTCATTAGGGAGGATGACCACTTCGATTTCAAAGGAGCACTCACTGTCCTCAAACGAGGGACCGGGGCACAACTTCTCCCTGTCGATTCGGTTTGATGTTGTGAATATCTCGCCTGTGCTGCTCAAAACACGGACAAGTGGGTTATCTCCTGCTTTGGAGACGAGCCGGTACACAAGATTAGCACTTGCTCCAGTGGCAGCATTTGTATGGGAAATGTTTAGGTCCTTTGGTATGTTTCCAATGAGGACATTTTCTTGCAACTCCTCTCTGATGGGGTAAATTAGCTCTTGGGCTATTGAAGGATCTAGCCATATGCAGGCAAGGAGGGTGCCCAACAGGTAATAGTCTTTTAGATCCATGACAGCGTAAATGTGTTTCCAGCCTTCACAAGTCAAAAGGTTTCTCTCTATGCAACGTCGTTACAGGCAGTGACTCCTTGCATGTGATGACAGGAATCGTCCAACCTACAAATACATGACAGAGTTTCTCTTCAGTGAAATAACTTTGCCATGCACAGCAATTAAATGTAATCAAACAAAGCCCACCTCATAGTTAGCTGTTTTCTCTACATTCATATTTTTTTTTTTTTTAAATGATTCACTATTAAATCTGCCCAAAGGCCTTGATCAAAAATTAATAGTATAAAAGAAAATCAACAAAAACACTGCAGCAACCATTTAGGCAGCCATTCATGTCTGTTGCTGCCTTTTCTAAATCCTCCACATTTAATGGTCACTAAGATTATTTTTTTTCCATCGTCTCATTCCCCTCATGGCCACAAAACTTCACAACACATTACACACTCTTATTAATTTTACACTTAAATTGACAAAATTAAAAAGCTTTAGCAGTGTGTGGGCTACTAAAACGAATGAATACGCATGAATGAAGCCTACAAAATGAGCTCAGACAGATTTTGAATTCTTAGTGGGCAACTGAGACCTATTCTTATCGTACATACCCAAATCCGTTACAGCGCAGGAGAAAAACTGGAGTGTGTCAGCTCATAGTCTTCTCTTCCAGTGTGCCTGTGAGCTTATTCGGGTAAAGATATCCGCCTCAGTCAGATCAAGCTTTGCGTCCAGGAAAGAAGAAGAAGAAAAAAAAAAATTCGCCCCGGAGGAGTAATCAGACTCAAGAACAGGTTTTGGGTAAAAGCAGCTGGTCGCACAAACTGGGATAAATTAGAGGCTGCATATGTCGCAGTTCCGTTTCCCCCATTTAACTTCAGGAATGGACAGGATCTAATTGTGCGACCTGCAGTGATTGCGGTGATCAGCGTCGCTCTCCAGCAGACACAGCCAGGTGGTCAGTGTTTTGTGGTGTCTTCCATTAGAAACCGGTCCCCAAAAAAATAAAAAAAATAATAAATAAAAAAATCAATGCTCATTTCCCGTACAGGTCCCGAGAAAAGAAAACCGGTGTTTTTTTTCCCCCCTCCCTCCCGGCTACCTGTTAAGGTGAAGGCGCCGACGAGGTGAACGCAAGAGGAGACACTGGTGTCCCGTCATGTTTCAAGTTCATAGAGCTCCATCAATAATCAGCTGATAAATGCACAAGGTTAAAAAGAGATCAGCTTGTAAAAGAAAAGAAAAAGAAATCTCAGAGTCGATCCCACTTGGAAAATGCCGAGCTAAATATAAAGGCTGTTCAGTCTGACACCGATGCGCAGAGCGTATGTGCCGTTTATCCTTGCACTCTCACTCCCGGAGCAGAATATCTTGCACTAACTCTGTGTAAACCCATAGGAGGGGTGGTGAAGTACACCACACCGACGCTCCCCCCACCCCCCTACCCCGCCGACCCTCGTCATTGGACACCGCCCCTCTCTTTCAGTGGCGTCGACAACCACAGCGGCAACACGATTGGCCCGAAGTCACGTCAGTCAAACGCTGGGACACCGGAGGGGTTGTCCGCGGTGAGATGCTCCGTGAAGATGCTGCAGGCTGCAGAGACGCTTAACCAAAAAACCCCGAGGCTGGAGGGGGATGATGATGATGACGACGATCAGGATGATGAAGCTGCGAGTGCTGCTGCTGATAATGTAGGGGGGGGGGGAGAGTGGCCGTCCTCTAGATTTCACGCTGTTAATGATTATATAAAAGGCAGATAGCAGTCATTGGCTCTAAAGGGACGCATCAAACGCAACCTGTTAGGCTGTTGTCAGGTAGGCTGCACTAATTGGGGTGGACACAAAAAAAAAGCCACAAGACTGGGGGAAAAAAAAGATTAAGTGCAGCGGCTTCCAATGCATATGACTTGCCAAGAATAAACACAGTCATATACAATACAAGCCTTGTGCAAGAGGCACTAATAATTGCACTCCAGACAGAGAAGCCGTTGTCTACGCATGTTTGCACGGGGTGCATATTCACGCTCTGGCCGCCACACTCGGCACCCTGCAGCCAGTCATCAGCATTTGTCCGGAAGAAATAACCTTGACAGTTATCCCACTCATCAAAGCTATAGCAGAAGCATGTGGTGCGAGCTCTTTGCGTAAAGGGTGAACTGCTTTTCTTTTTAAGTTTACTGCCTCGTGCTGGAGCTGTGGCGATCTAAAGGAAGCTGTGATGTGACTCCGGAATTGCCCGTAAACCGCAGATGATCTTACTTGACAAGTTTCAAAGCAACAAGAGGAGGGTGAACTGTGTAACTGAGCTGAATAACCCCCCCGAAAATGACATTTCAAAAGTGGCATAATGCAACTAGAAAACAGCAGATTTAATAAAGGGGAAATCAAGAGTCAGCCATACAGATCCAGCCCTCCTTTAATGCATACTGCCATCCAATCATTACTTAGTTTCAATGCAGTAGATAACCCTCGATTTCATCCACGGCTCTCTGCCCGTGCTGCTGCTGCTGCTGCTGCTGCTGCTGAGAAAGTCAAGCTGTTGAGCTCAAAGGCTGCCATGGTGAACACTGCCATCTTGAGGTGCTTTTACACAAATGCCTGAAGTGTGCTGTGAGCTGTGCAGCTCCAGAAATCAACTAACTACACATTTCTGAACCAGGACTTGTTGTATGTGATCTTCAACAACAGTGAGAAGTGACAGCCAGATAAACGGCACAATAAGTGGCTCTTTTCGAGGCAAAGTGTGAATGAAGAGACAGTAAAAGTGAGAATAAGACCCTGATGGCAAAAGGTGATGGAAGTGATGCAAACGACAAGGGGAACCCACACCGTTGAGGTGAGAATGAGGCCGCCAATGTCTCCTGAGAGGCTGGCTTATTGCCTGGTCAGCAGTCCATTAGCACTACCAACCTGATGGCCTGACCTTTCTGCCTCTGGATGCAGCCATCAGTGTCCTTTGCTGGGGGAGAGCAGCTAAAGGAGTGATGTGTCACTTCAGTTTAAAGTCTGACACCCTGATGTGGAGGGAAAAGTGACAACATAACTGTCTACAGTAGTGAAACACTTTCTTGCTCTGCTGGCCAGCTGGAGTCATTAGGAACTCATCACTTGCCTTTACTTTCTCACTGGGTGTGTGTGTGCGTGTTGCTGCAAAACAAGAATTGTGTTTCAATTTAATAGATATTTCCAGCATTGCCAGGTCTCTGAGGTATCTGCACAATCATCCCTGTGCTAACACACACAGTGATTGGGATTATTGGACAGAGACTACACTTAGAAAGACAGAAATCTTGTTAAGTAATTGTTAAGACACTGGTATTGATCACTGAATCTATCAAATCTCCACAGATGTTTTAAGGTCATTTTGTCTCCAGGGTTACTAAACTCTTATTCATGGCTTATTTAAAGGGACAGATCCCTCCAAGATGAAAATGTCAATTTTTCTCTTACCTGTAGCCCTATTTGTCAATCTATGATTTTTGTGCGTTTGTGTGTGTGAAATGACAAGTGCGGGAGATGCTTTCAAATTTAATGGGACTATGTGGTGAGTTTGCTTGTGAGTCTCAAAGCGTCAAAAAATATATATACATTTGAAAAAAATCAATAACAATATCTCATTCTTGGTTGCTAAAGACATCCACAGACCATGTTTTCAGCAGTCTTATGTACACTGAACTATTATATTTCTTGCACAATTAGAGAACAGTCCTTTTAAAGAGAAACACATATAGCAAGTGTGATTATTCCCAGATTGTGCTGTGATCATGTGTCATGTGACTTTGACTGAGACATCAGAAGGGGGCCAAAAACCAGCCAATGCAGCAACTCCACAGCTCCTAATTCCAAATTTACCCTGTCTCTCAGGTTTGTTATCTCCTTATTTAGTCTGTTTTGAACTGGCTGCAGCTAATGTTTCTGCCAGTCAACTTACTGACAACTGATGAATAATGTAGTATGCTAAAATATGCTCTAGGTCTTCTCGTGTACCTTCTCCAATCTCACATCGAAGGGAGAGCCTAAGGGAAGGGTCCAAACGTAAGGCCTCATGATTCCCTATATACCAGGTGCAGTCAATCACACTATTCACCTTGGTTTGATTTTCACACTGACTTATTGACTTGTTCATGCTGTTGAATTGGCTTCATGAATAATACAAGGAACAAATATGTTTATCTTCCGTGTCCATTAAAGTACAAGGTCAAACAGGTAATTTATGTATTTTCTAACTTAAACAAGGTCTGAGAAGCCGGTGCTAGATAATTTAAACACTTCGTGTCACAACTTCAGTGTTGAAAGGCAGCCAAGAAACAGAAAAGATGACTGAAAGCTGAAGTCAATGGAGTCGAGCCTTCAGATGCAGTTTATCTTCGAGTACTTATTCTCTTTAGAACCAGGTATCAACACCTAACACTGACACACACTCGATGTCAACTTTTATGCACATCACAGTGAGAGTACTGTTACTGCAACGTGATGTTTTAACAGCATTCCCAGCAGGATAGAGTTTCTCACTCTGAGGATGTTCTCACTGAGAATATTGTTGTTATTAAGTTCTTTAAAATGACAAATTTTGGTCAAGAATACAGATTTCCACAAATTCTATTTTTTCAAAGTTTGCTCATCACAATCCCCAAGTTATGCACTAGGATAATTGGGGTTATTTTACGGATAGTCCTCGTAAGTGCAAAACGCTCATAAAGCTGAGGCCATTTTTCAAGGATGAGAGCTGTTTGATTTCAGTGCTGTGTCTTTCCCTGGTGCGTGTTCAAAACAATGCAAAGTAATTCAGCCGGAAGAACTGTAATCATCCAAATCCCCTGTAATGTTGAAAAACGATTAACTAACACTATACGTCCTCTTAAGAGAAACAATAAGTGTGATTAATACTTGTTTTTACTTTTTTACTTCTCCACCTCTGTTGCTGCTGTCAGCTGACTCGGAGAAAAACACCAGTTGGGTTATTATTATCACATGAATTCTGCTGCTTGTGATATTCTAGCACCTGCCAGCTGAGCTAAGCAAGTGTTAGCACTTAAAATTGGCCAATAATAAAATCTTTAGAATTTTTTTTTTTAGTCTTGGCCAAAGCTCTTATGACAAACTGTAGCTATATCTTAAATGAGATGTGTAAATTGCTACATGAGAGACTGTCTTACTTTCACCACCTTCCTGTAATGTTTTGCTAAAGTGTGAGTACAAAGTAAGCATTTTCTATTTGTGTGGCTAAGCTTGCGCGTCACTTTATTTCTTTCCTTGCATCGGTTTCATTTGTTCCTTGTCAATACCACCAAAGAGGCACTGCAAGTGCTGATGAAAATTTAGGCGTTTTCCCTTAAAAACCCTTTTGCCAGCGCGGCTTCTCTCAAGAGTGGTAATGACCCAGTGGATAATTGGCATCACACATGCTGTGGACCCTGAATACTAATCAGAGTTCCTAATCAGGCATCTCCAACTTAAAAGTTTAGATACATGGCAGTGAATATTTGGGTGGGAAATGTTTTTTCATTTGCCTTGAAAGGGATTCCACTGAATGGAAGACTTTGAATTCCCTTGAGGAACTGATGTTATATCACTTAACAAGGTAGTAACAAGATACTTTGATATGTTCAGGGACAGAGCTTTAGAGCTGTGGGCTTATGAGTTAAAATGTAAATGCTAGCTCGAGGTAATGTTTTGATTCACCATATGGTAGCCACGCACACATCCCATGGTTGCTGCTGAGCTTTTCTAATTATTGTAAAACCATTTAGACGACACTTTTCATGCACCCCGCACATCCTTTACTGCCTGACGGTTGGCATTTGAGAGGTATAATGCCATTCAAAATAATCCTCTGAACATTGATTGACACGTTGTTTGATCAAAGAAGATATCCTGGGTGGATTAGAGTTTCAAGATGCCAAAAAGGCAAGATATCCCTTATAAGAAATGCTTCTTCTGTCTTCGTACCTTCCCACTGACTATAATTTGCTTTCCCCCTTTGCATTCCGTCTCTGCTCATTTTTTTTTCTTCTCCCTGACACATTTGAATCACATATCACTTTCCAGACTCTGCACCGAAAAAGGTCAAACATTCCCTCCCATTTCTCTTTTCTTACTGATGTGAAAGCCAGAAGCCTGCCTGTAGTGTCTGAAATGGATCCTGGTCAAAGACTGCTGCGAACCAGGGAAAGAAAGTTGAGCAAGATCCCTTTCTGCTTGGCGCACAGGCTGATTTGACCTTGTGCAGTATGAATGAAGCGATAGCAAGTTATAAGATACTTGACATGCACTCCTACACCAATACTTTTTCAGATACTGTCAAACTAAGTTGTATATTTTTGATGGGGAAAAGATGTACTTAAAGGTCATCTTATAACAGCAGCACACACTTCAATACATATGAATCTCAGATTTTTCTGATTGGTTGTATTGCCATTTCTTATTGCAGTATGAAACCTTTTTGTCCTTCTGTTTCTGTGACATGAGTTTGTGTAGAATGTGACACGCAGTATATAATTGCATGACACTACATGTAACACATTTGAAGAGTTTGTTTCAATTTTAATAAATGACAAGCAATTAGTTACCGTTTCCTCAGAGATGACTTGTCACACATCTTTTATCAGGCTGTGAAATTTCTAGAACAGGCTCCAGTCAAGTGTAAGATCTCTAATGAATCCATGCAGTGCTACACATGCTCCTCCAGACCTATAGTGACAATATCTTTTTTTAATGTCTGGGTGAACCTGCGAATGCAATGCATATTTAACTCATTTATTTCTAGTAGTAATTATGACTCTGGTGGTGAAGACAGCTTGTGACAAGAGGAAAGATGGCAAGAAAATGCAGACATACTGAGACTCTAATGCGCCATCCTAAAGGTCAAACTTCTACATGGCAGTTTTTGTCATGCATTAGCCAAGCAGCTTCACATTTACTTAGAGTATGTGGCTAATTAGAGGTTCTCACAGTTTCTGGACTTCCTTATGGATTATCTGCTGCATATAAATGTAATAAAGATTCAGATATGAGGTGGTTGATTCTGCAAGTTTCCGTGATGTTATAATCATATACTTTTTCATAAAAATGGATGAAATCAATGAGAAGGGGCTGCACTGCACAACCTCAGGAGAGACGAGGAATTTTGCAGAACATTTGTTCAAATACTTCTTAGATATTATTCATAGTCAGGCTTCCAGTTGAGGATCCTTGTGCAATATTATCACCATCTACTGGACTACCAAATCCAATTCAGAAAAGGTATTATTTGGACTTCATGGAAGCAGCACATGAATTAAAGTGTGAGCATACAGTGTTTAACAGAGGCTTACAGCTGTTGCCATGGAGAGAGCATGTTGCCACTTCACCATTTTAAATGTTACACTAGAGAGGTGTAGAGCCATGTGTGTAAAGGTATTTTCTCTTTTCTTTTCTTACAATCTTTCAGACTGTTAACCTATGACCAGAGAGCAAAAATGCAAGTGCATTTAGGATTTTTCACTGTGGTGAAAGTAGCAGTACTCCAGTCTAAACATACACTCTGTTACACTTAAAAGCTCAAATATTTAGCATCATAACAGTAAATGCATTGCTGTGCACACCACCTCATGTTGCAGCTGATTAACATTAGGCTATTGTTGTTTAGCTTGACCGTTATTAAAAAGATATAATATGGAAAAACGTATAATTGCAGCTTCCAGTAATGTCCTTAAGTACAAGTTCAAAGTTGCTTTAAATGTAAATACTTACTCACAGAACAGACGATTCAAACCTGTAGTACAGTAACTAAGTATATTTACAGAGTAACTTTCTACCAATAGGCTTGCTCGCACTTTAATTTTCCCAGGAATGAGTTGCAAAGGTTGAATTACTTTCCCTGAGAATATTTCATCTAAATTAGGGCTTTTTTATATATTAATTTGTATTTTTGAATCAAATATTTTGGTGAAATGTTAATAACAAGATTTATTTTTGAAAAAACATCATTATTTGGGAGTGACATTGTTAGTGAATCTGTGTCTAAAAACCTGCTAATGGGGAAGAAATACACAGACCACAGGCTACAATAAAGAGCTCAAGCCGCTTGTGCAATGTGGGTCACACCAAAATAGTGCAACGAACTGAGGCTTCCACAAAATGTGTTTGGTCGTGTCCAACAGAGATACACAGACAAATAATTACACTGATTTGCACAGATAAAAACATTCGGATCACACCCTGTAGGTGTACAATCATTGATGTAGCTATGCTTTTATGCAAAACACACCTACAATCTGAGTTTTAACGACTGGTGACTCAGAATGAGATGCTGTAGAGCTAACCTGTAATTACAACAAGCCATTGATAGGATGGCAAAGCAAGAAACCAATGAAAGTGAGAGTCTCTTAAACTAAAGTATCCTAAAAGGGACGCTTCACACCAAAATAACAGACCGCTTCTCTTTGTTTTCCTAGTTATGTCTGCCTCCTCTTAAATAAAACAGGACTGGATGGCACTTGTCCGGAGGTGCTCAAATCGTCCCAAATAACGTCTCTTTCCAAAAAATCATGACACAGTAACCAAGACCCCATACTAGAAAGCAGAGACCGGGTCATGACTTCTTGAGAGCAATATTGCTGTCGAGTTCTGCCAACGTTTTTTTTTTTTTGTTTTGTTTTTTTTGGTGCTTTGAACACTACGAGCCAAGTGCCGAATAATTCAAGAGATTTATATTCAAGATATTTCTACAGCTGATATCCCAAACACTGGGCCACACAAACAAAACAGTCCAGGCTGTAAATATACATGGAAGAGAGAAAATGTGTTTTTCTCATTGCAGGCTAAATTGTCCCTGTAAGTGTTTGAGGATCCGCTAAGACGTCCCTGACATGTTCATGAACTGCAGACTGGTCTTCCTTCAAACACTCCAGTGAGGGGACTATCTACAGGCAGCAAAATTCAACTGATAATTACATTTTTACACTGTTTTCTGCTGCCATCTTGCTGATGTAACACAAGTGTTCGACGACAATGCAGAGTTTACATTTTAAAAACAAAAGTGAATTACTTTTAATGTAACTTATGTAACTTCTGTGGTTCCAGGTTTGTGAACCACTTACTTTACACTTTACTTGTGTTAACTTATGCACAGTACATAATTACTTCTACCTGGTAAATACTCTTTAAGTGGTAATAATAACAGGGTATGTTGTGTTATTCTGGAAACAGTGGTGCATCCGTGTTAGCCCTACATAATATTTATGTCAAGTTATTATTGTTATTATTAAACACTACTATGCTCATCATTGCAACAAAGAAAACCATCTGTTTCATTCTTTTCCATTATTTAGTCAATTTTATATAAAAGATTATTTATGGTTTTAAGCTTATTTTTTAGCAAAAAAGAAAAAACACTTTCACTTTGTGGAATCTTTAATTAAGTAACATTCAGTATAGTTACAGTAAATTGCTATATTTTTCTCTTTTTTTTTCATTTTCTTTCTTTTTCCAAGGAAATGCCAGGGTGACGCCACACATAATTTTACAGGCAACACAGGCTTTTAGCATTCAAATCACTGCCCAGAGTGATAAGGTATTATCAGATGACAACATACAATTTATGTTTAGCAAATGAGACGCAGAATAGAAAATGTCACTCTCCCCATGGCTACGTCTCTAAAAGCAAGGATTCATTTGAGAAAACAGTGTCATGTGTTGTTGTCATTCATTTTGTATGGTGAGTGTCTGACACAGGGGCGGCCAATAATCATGTTTGCATGGTGCATAAAGCAAACAACACCACATGTTGGACTACTTCAAGGGCACTTCAAGGCAGATTCATGCCTTGTTTTTCATATGTTCATATACATATACATTGGTTCTTTGCCCTGAGGGCTCTTTGTGAATTGAGAGCAACATCCAAGGTCTCATTCCACTATAAATATTAGTTGTTCGTAAAAGCCTACCATCTGCAAGTAACGCTCATGAAAGACAGGCATGTTTTTGTAGCAACCCTTAAATTAAGTTGTTTGATTTATATTGAGAATAAGTGCTGCCAAGCCTTAGCACGGAGTCTTTTCGAACAGTCTTCATGTTATCTACCCTTTCCATGGACTGTACTTATCCTCTATTGTGTATAAATAGCTCCAACAACCGAAATGTAAAACCACATGTTCCGGAGGACAACATGAATACTATTTTCAGTTTTAGTGACCCCATTAGATGTGAACAAGGCTCTTCTCTGTTTCTGGAAAAGAGCACTGAATATCCCAACCATACATCCATCCATTTTCCGCCTCTTATTCATGCTGGGGTCACGGTGGCGACAGGCTAAACAAGGTACCATTCTCTGAAAAGCATTTGCTATTTTATCCATAATAGATACTTAAATTTAACTATTACCTTCGGCCTTTAAGGGGCTGCAGCTGGTGGAGACGTCTGGAGGAGGAATCACAGGTGCAGAGAGGATGCATTTCACTTTCTTCCCTTCCAGGTTTTCATTTCCGAAGCCCGGGACAACCAGCGCGACTGCTCTGTGGGGAATCACAGGAATGTGTGACTGTAATTGTTTCCTAATGAGTTTCCTCTCCCCACTAATTGAGGATCATATTGTTTATTACCATCTATGGCTTACACATACCAACATCAGCAAAATGTAGCCACAACTGTTGACTAATGAATTGGTTTCTACCCATAAAAAATTCACAATAAACTCATGAGCAGTGAACTACGTGACCTGTTCTTTCAGTTGGATGTCAATCGGTAGTAGTTTTTCTCTCAGCTGCAATTCTTAATGTCTATTTCTAAGCAGGCAATCGTACACAACCATGATAAATATAAAGTACCCGAATCAATTCAAGGACAAATAATAATAAAAGGGAACAGACGATTGTCAGGCTGTCCAATATTTCCTTAAACCCTCAGTTAGCACTGAGGAACAAGACATCTAAATAATTAGTTTTCTTCCGCTTATTATGGATCCCAAAGAGGAGAAGTCAATACAAGTCCTTAGAAAAACAACAGCATCTTTAAATATGAAATCATCTAAAATAAAAAAGCCCCCTTCCCCCGAGCAACAAAAAAACACAATCACACAAAACCCCAACAAAGATCTGGCTTTTGTTTTTTTTAAACGGAAAGGTTACAACAAGCATTCATTCCCTGGACAAATGACTTTGCAGCAGTCACACCATGCTAACAGGAACTTTTTTTCCCTTTGTCTGGCACAATTAACAATATTTTTCTATACTACTACTTAGTTTCATTATTTGATTTCATTATTTCATTTGGCATCATGTAGGACTCGTTTTTTATTACTGTTGTTTTATTGAAATCTGAATTCAAAGCCTTTTATGTGGGAAACATCAGGTATATTCTCTTCACATGGAGGTAAAACGAATACTGAATTATTTTGAAACATGTTCGCCTAATGAGTTATTGTCCATCTGAGAGTCATAGAAATCGTATTTGGTGTAAAGCATAACACAATCTGTCATGAAGAATCTCACTTCTTGCTTTCATGAGTCTTTCGTTTACCTTAAAGCTCTTGCTTTATCATGGCGTATCACATCTTGTGTGCATATGGATATGTGATTATTTGTATATACTTATATCTTTACATGCATACATATAATGGGTGTTAATGTTGTGGCCTAACAAACATCAGGCCAAGATATCTTGACTATAAAAATGGTAATTTAT
>JAOWBC010000001.1:9398612-9412543 GCA_028566105.1 Hypoplectrus providencianus
ATATTCTTTTGTGACTCATAATATGTATTATTTCAGACCCTGTTTATTTTCAGGGCAGGAGTTTTGAAACTGATATTCCAATGTGACAGTGCATAGCGAGTATGGACCGCCTTATTCTAAATAAAGCAGAATGAGAGTTCAGTAGATGACTCTAATTGTGCAGAAATGTTGGAGTTCGGCCAAAGGTAGAAACTACGAGAGTTGGTGCAAACATTACACATGACACGGCCGTCCGCCACTGAGTATTCCCCAGCTGTAGGTTACACATATTCACACATATTCCTATACACATGGAACAGAAGCAACATCGGTGGAATACAAAGTTCATGGGATGCAGGCAGCCAAAACTGCCAGATACACGACACTGAGCTTCACAATGGCTCCAAAGAAACTTATGGGTGAAGTCACAGGTTTTAAAAATCTGTTTAAAACTGTCTATAATGCGATATCCATACAAGAAGACAAGAAGATTGTGCTGATTTGATAGGGCCACAACTATTTCCGCAATCAAATTGTTCTCATCAGATGGAAGAAAATTGTGATGATATCTCTAAACCCAAGGTGGTTTCTTCCAAACCTTGTGTTTTTATTCCAAAACCCAAGGATACTCAGTCTACAATGGCCTTTTTTAAACCAACAATAATAAACTAATAGAAAAGTCCCAGGTTAATTTTCTAAAATTGACTAATTGTGGTTAATCACTAGTATTAGTCATTCACCCCAAAAAAGCTGGCAAACAAATGCAATAAATTGCCCCTTTCTGGAGATTAAATCATAATTTTCATTGGGAAATAGTACATTTGTGTGTCCTGATGATTTAGTGTGTGATGTGTGCACCAGTGTGTGATTCCCCTAACACAGACCATTTTTTCAAAAAATCCCTTGATAAATAAAACCTGGCGCCGTTAATGTGTGTGCATGTGGGTCAAGTGTGGATTCAATTCAACGGTCATTTTTGAGGCTGTTTCCTGTACAAGATTGTATCATAATGGACTTCCAGAATTTGCCTGGGCAATCAGTTCTTAATGTCTCCTGGAAGCATTTCGTTCTGGCTTTTATGTGTTTTGCTCTATCCAATCACAATGTAATCACCTAGGACATGTTAATGACAGTTGCTACACAGCATAAAGAGGTCAAAGAGATAACCCTGATTGCCATGAATATTAAAAGAGCTGAACATCCAAAAGATCCCCCCCTCGTCTCCCAACACAACAGGTTTGAGAATAGAGTCATATCAGCTGTGTTAGATTTGGATTTAACTGCAGTGATCAAACGAAGAATTAAAAGTGGAATTGTAGGATTAATTTCTGGGCAATCTCTTGGTTTATTTTATTGTACACACGGTTGGGTTGGGTTTAACAATAAATAAAAAATACAGACTCTCACCACTGTAACCCAGCTTGATGGATCGTACCACTGAGTCCTGGTATTATCAGAATTACAGTGTGTAGCCCAGGGGTCATTGCATTGTTTCTTGGTCCATGGTCCATGTGCAGCTTTAAATCTCTGACATCGCTCACACCATTTGTGAAACTTCTGGGAAAACACTGGTCAATGCCTCCCACCACTGTTTCAGCTGCTAATAAAGTAACTTTAATCTAGTGTTAATGCCCCTTTGTGGAATATGCAAGCGTGGAAAATGATCAAATGCAACACATGTTCTGCTACTGTAAAAGCCAAGTAGTTCTTATGAATTTCCATTATGTTGTGTATACAACTGGGGGACCAAATACTGTAATTAAAAACATATTATTGTGCTATGGTTTGTGATAGGATAATAGCCTCTCCATTGTTTGTTTATGTGCAGATCAGCGCAAATCCCCTTATAAATAAACTGCTTTTCCAACAAATCACACCCCTGTGCCCCCACAGCGATGTTCCATGTATGGAAGGCTTAACTCTGTGACTCTGTGTCTGGTGGTGTTTTGGATCTTCCTGCCACAAATTAAATTTGAATTGTTCCATAAGGGGTCAAACATCTTGAGAGACTAAGCACGACACACCATGAAATTAGACTGTTGTTGGAAAAGGCAGAGGTATACTTAGATACAAATTTCTTATTACAGAAGTGTTTGCACACAGATCCGTGTTGTGGCTGACTGGACTGCTGCAATATTGAGCAGACAAACATCCCCTCCTCTCATCTCCTTGGTACACAGCAGGTTTTAGACTAGGTTATCCAGCCTTACAGTGGTAGATTTTGATTTATTTGTGGTGATGGGATGACGGAGGAAGGATGAATCTGGTGCACTGTGTTGGATTTAATAATCATAATAATACTAAAAACCAATATGCGGGCTTAAATTTAAAACCCTAATAACTTTAGAGAGTCTGATTTCCCATTCCAGATTTCAAAAAACTCAATTCCAAAATATCATGTTCCCTAAAAAATGAAATTTATTTATATTGAGGTTTTGTTGAATACTTCTTACTTAAGGGCAACTTAATTTCTGCATTGATGTTCATCTGCAATGGGTTTTTGAGAGGCCTAATTCAGTGCTGTAGTCAAGTCACCAGTGTTCAAGTCCAGGTACAAGTCACCAGAGAGGAGTCAGGAGTGAGTCTGAGATGAGTTATAGATGCATGGGTTTCAAGGCCAAACTCCAAGTGCCCAGTATCCAAGCCTGAGTCCAGGTCAGCAACAAAAGTCAGAGTCAAGTCTTCATTTCCTGAGTTTGAGTCCAAGTCACAAGTCTGAGTCATCAACCTGCAAGTTCAGGTCATCATGCAACAGAATACAGGGTCCAATTCATCAGAGTTACACTGCAAGTCATGGTCATGAGCCTAGAAACTTAGGCTCATAGTTTGCACAAATCCAAGTCCAGTACTCCATCTCTGGCACAAACATGGCCATGAATCATCATGAATCATGCAGCCAATAGGGACAATTAATAAAATAAAGTGTCAGTAAACATAAAGCAGACATCTGATGCTCAGTAAACTAGATTACATTCAGCCATCCTGTCCTTATACCCACTCCACTGATAAGCCCTGTGAAGCATGGATCACTTCACCCATAAAATACAATATAATCCTCCATTCAAAGAAACAACAAATGTAAAAAGAGAAAACCTTAACTGCCACAATAATAACACATTCAATATTTGAACCTTCTCTAACTGGAAAGAACTTTAGTCACCCCCATGGTGAAGGCAAGAGAACATCTTCTTAAAAAAAGCATGATGTACGTAATTAATTTTGACACACAAGGTTACACAGCTCACCACCCTGATGAGTGTGTGCACACACATTTTTAAGTAGAAAAAGAGCATTTTGCAGAAATGTTCAATGAAAACTAATTATGTTTATAAAAATACATGCTTGCTACTGCAAATAAATATAAAATCATCACACTTTGGATACAAAGTCAATTCTATACACTACACTCTTGCCTTTAGTATTTAATTTCATATCAACAAGAGGAGAATAACAGAGCACCACAAGAGAGAAACATATTTACCCTATAGGTAGCAGTTTCTATGGAAAGAACAACAAAGGCCCAATCCCTCGTTCTACACGACCAACATCACTGCCCCAACTCTCTGTTGTTGTGTTTGGAGAACATTTTGGACGAGGCTTTCACAGCAGCAGAGGGAAGGCGTGAAGAGCGAGTTTGCGAGGTGCCTTGGAAACTGACCAAACAGCTTGTGTATGCCAGATCAGTGTTTCCAATACATAGGCCTTACCTGGGCACCCGGCCCAGGCAAACTCGTTCCTACCCGGGAAGATTCTTTTTAATTAAAATTCTAATTTACATCACATAATACCACTGGAGGAAAGTAACTAAGTACATTTACTCAAGCAGTACAAGCAAATTTTGAAGGATTAGTAGTTTACTTCATTATTTACATTTTCTGCTATTTTCATATTTTGACTCAAAAAGAATTAAAAGGCAGGGATATTATACTTATTACTCCACTTCACTGATTTTTATTGATGATATTATTTTTTCAGACATTATTCTGAAATAAGCACTTTACATTCAGTGCATTAAGTGTGATTTGATGCTTTTCTTTTACTTCAAGGGTAATTTTGTGCTGCAGGGTCAAAGAGTTGGTTTAAAACTGGCAGTGGAGTTCCAGGAAGTATTTCAAACTTTAACTAGCTCTGGGTAAAAAAAAAAAATGTGAGTATGCATAACTGTGGTATTGTCACTTTTACTCAAGTAAAAGACATAAGTTCTTCTTCCTGGCAGTGCAATGCCCGCAAACTTCCCGTAGACCAGGAGAGTAATATGTGGAGTGCATATTGTCCCAGTTCACCACTGGACTCCAATCACTTAGCCTAGGGCGAGTAATTACTTCATAATTCATGGGAGGCCATGATATATTAAAGTCTAATCTATTAAATCATTACTACATATTTGTAGCCCATATCTATATATCAGCGTCATTTAATTCTGAACGCCTTTCATGTCAGAACTGGGAAACATGCCATCATTGCTTGAATTCTGTATGTAATTGCAGATGTCAGCGAATGCATTCGTGGTGAGGACATGTAGACAGCAATCACTGTACGTCCTCTGAACAACAATCAATGCCTCTGTGCAGAATTTTTAAAAGACACTGTGGGATTTGTTAAACGTTAGAATTTACAGGGATTTTTTTTTTCCTTTTCAAATATGCATCTGCATAAATAAGCAACAATATGTGCCGAGGCTGATGCTTTGGTCTGATGTGATGTTGCATATGCTCTGCAGCCTGCTTCACTGGGGGCTAAACAGCTCATACTCCCATCGGCTGAAGGATGTTACATTGCAACCTGAGTCACTGTGCACATAATATAGTGTGGGTGCATTACACTATGGTCCATCACATGCTTTAGTGGGATTAATTCAGCAATAGTATTTTGGACTGCATCCCAATGAGTAGCTTATTTATGCACCCTTGACTTGTCATTTTAGTTCTTACATGACATTGTTATTGGGGATTTGTTTAAAGAGAACTAGCCCATATGTTACCCATGGCCAAGAGAGACTGGAAAAGCTACCCTGTTAAGAAAATAAATAAATAAAATAAATCAGAGTTGTAACATATCGTGGCAATAGTGGTTTGCTCCCTCAATTTAGATTGGATGATTTTTTTGACCGTACAAAGCCATTGTTCCTTCCAAATCACCAGGGAACGACTTGATGTCACACATATAATGACCATTGGACAGGGCTGCTGATAATTCACCGTTATAACACTCTAATGTGCTGCTCATGTTGTGGTTGACCATCATCTCTGTGTCCGCTTTCATTGTCTGCAATCAGTCATGCCTGCAGAGTTGGACAGAGATAATTAATGTTGGATGACAGGATTCACTGTGAAAAAAGTCAGCAACTATAAAAGTAGTGGTACTGAAGCTAGAGGGAAATGAGCAAATTCACAGTGTGCACATCGTTTGTGGCTGGCTACGTGAAGAGTGGGCAGTCCCAATCTTGGCGGTCCTCCAGTCATCAACGAGACAACAAAAGTCCCTTGTAGTTAAAACACACACAAATTTTCCAACCTTATTCTGTGGGTGGATGCTGCCAAAATGACAGCAAGTGTTTTCAGTAATTTACCAAAAGAATTAACAACTGTTCCTCCATCCTTTAAATCCGTTTGTTCACAAATATTTTCACAACTTTTCGAAATGGGTTTCACACATTTGTAAAAGACTTGTTCTCACCAGCAGAACACGACTAAAAGTTTGCAAATTATCATTAAACTGAGAGCACATTATGTACACACTCATATCCCCGAATCTAAGCATTTCTCTTGCAAACTGTGTACTTGCAATCTCTTTGTTCTCTCGTGGGGTTTCTGTCCATTTGCATGCAGCACAGTGTATGATTCATGGGCTGTTAACAAGCCCCTCCCCTCCAGCTGCTGCCCCTCCCACATCTGACCATCACTCAGCCTCAACAAGGGAGCAGGTGCATGACACATGTGTTGCAGCACTGAACTGGAAAAATTAAACATAATGTGGTCTGATTCTTAATATTTGAATATTCTTATGAGGCAGTATAGTTCCACCCAAGTGAAAGAACACAAACCTCTATAGAGAGCAGGGGGTATATCTAAATGACAAAGGAAGATCCCTGCTGCTCTTATTTTGAAGAGGTTTATCAACCATGCATGTATCTTATCTGAAACATCCTGCAAGAGGCTTAAGAGGGCTATTAGGCTTTTAAAATATGCTGGAAACCATTCACACAAGCCAGCCAAGGTGCAGTTTACAGCCATCTAGGCGTCTGTCTGGATTTATATGTAGCCATAATAGTAGACGATGCTTTAAATACAGATGTTGCTGCAAAGTGGATACAAAGTGTGCATGCTTCACACACATCATGTATGAGGCAGGAGGCACACAGGAAATCTGAAAAGTCACCACAGTATCAAGATGAACGATTCGTGTTTCCAATTCAGTATCTGACTGAATGAGAAATAAGTTCACAATCTTGACCTTTGACCTGCAGCATATAAATTGCATGTGTGAAAAATGGGATTTGTGATGCCACCATGATGCTGACCTTTGATGACCTAATTTTAATCAGCTCATCCTTGAGTCCAACGTTTCTGCCAAATTGTTAAAAATTACCTCATGGTGTTCCTGAGATATCATTTTCATTGATAGACAGACTGACGGACCGACGACCTGGAAACACAGCCAAATGTGGCGGAGGCATAAAAATAACAACCGACTTCTTTTATAAACCAACCAGGACTGTATGATTCATTTACACTGCCAGAAATAAGAAATTCCAAATTAAAAGAAACATCAAATGTTCACGAGAAAACAAGGTTAAACTTGCTTTGCTTTTTGCCTTGGAATTAATTATGGGTTCTTACTATAACATCATAACATGCTTATTTCCTTCAGTTCTTTTTTTGTTTTAAAGGACACATACAGCAGAAAGAAGAGATGCAATGGGGCACAAAGAGACTCACAACTATGAAAAAAATCACAAAATAATTACAAGGACGCTGAGGATGGCTGTAGAGAGACACAACTACAAATAGAAACGTGCAAAACAAAAACAGACTAAAAATTCTTATTAAGGGACAAAACAACTACAAAAGGTGCACAAGAATGACAGCGAAAAAGTCTGAAAAATTAACAAGAAGACCAGAAAATGACTTAACTAGTATAAAGACACAAAATTACCACAGAGAGACACAAAACAAATCCAAAAAGAGGCTAGATAGCTTGAAATTTGATATCACAGTACCCCCTCAGATTTCCTCAGCCCTCCTTATCCATTCAGGTGCTACTGATTAACATTCACGGAGGCTCGGCTCTATTCTTGACAGCGTGCCGCTGAACTGACATGCACAATACCAGGACCCTGAAACTGAAGCAGCCAAATAAAATTCAACAATCACTTCTTTTTTTTACCTCCCTTCTTAGTCAATTGTAACAGTTGTCTAAATGTGAAAAAGCCTAACGCACCACTGATAAAAGGGAATATATCTGATAATTTACAACTCAAAGATGTGAAAGCATCTGAATATGAACAAAGGTTAAAATAGCATTTGCAAGTATTTAGCATTTTACAAAGTCATCAACTCACAAATATTTATTTTCCTTGTGTTTCTGAGCTCGCTCCTATTTTCTCAGCTTGCAATGCATTCGTCTGGGTATTATACAGACAAAACAGCATTTGTTTTGACACCCTGTGTGATAAGTTCCTGTTTTTCCCAGTGGAATAATTAAGGATTTTTCAGCTCCTTGGAGCAAAAACCACCTACGGTGTCTTTATATACAATGATATGATTTGAAGAATATGATGACAATGATAGACATATGATGAAAGTCAGATTAGTCTATTAATAGAATAATAAGCATGTGAAAACAATGTTGTTAACATGTCGGAATAATAAACACATTGTCTTTGTTCTTACTCATGACTACAATATTGTTGAATACGAGTGGCTGTAAAAATAAATTAATTTGCATTTATTGAAAAAAGATTTCCAGGGACATAATTTGCATGTTTTTCTTTCTTGTTTTTTTTTATTATAGCATTTTGTAATTTAATTAATCCTCCGCTGGCTTTAAAATAACTATATTTCATTCTATCAGAGTACTTTGTGAGAGACCTGACGAGGATTTCTAACAGCCTGTGGTCAGCTTGCATTCACAATCCAAACAGTAGCGCTCCAAAACCTTCCTCTGCTGTTTATGTTTTTGTGAATCTAATGGACGGATGCCTGAGTAAATTCTGTAATAATGGCAAAAGGGAGGGATGGAAATGGAAATCGTGGCTCCCTTATAACTCAAATGTGTTTGTGAAACCAAGACATGACCTCTACATCTGTAGGCCTGTTAAGCTCTTAAAGCTGATATCACCTGTCGCTCCGCTGTTTGCCTAAGCGCTGTGTACATAAACACACCTGGCTCGAGATCCCGCTGAATTCTGATTACAGCCCTCTATCATTTCCCTGGGACTTATTTACCACATCTCCTGACATTGTGTTAACAGGCTGTGGAGAAATAAAACCGTCTTCCTCTTTCTACTTTTTTTAATAGCCCACAATCTCCTCCGTCGCCACGCCGTTGTCACTTTTGTGTTGACCAATTTAGATAGCCTTCTTTTCCTTTTTATTTCTCGCACTCATTCTCTTTTGTCTCTCTCAAAGCTGGCAGAAGGATGCCATCGATCTTCATGAGGTTTTGATACACATCGTTTCACCTCCTGCAGTACCTGCTTTATCAGGAGATTGGAGGAGGACGGATGACTGATCAGACTGATATAGCTTCTCTCGCATTTCAGTGACAACCCCACCCCACCACCCCACCACCCCACTTCTATTTTCTCATTCCTCTTCATCCCTCTTTCCTCTCCTCCTCGCACCTCCTACGGGGTAATTGAAATTTGAACAGCTTTAGCCCTGTGTTTGACTCATTTTTTGACGGAAATGTACCTTCATATTTTTTTGGTTGTTTCCACCCCGCTTGGAAAAACTGCTCGCAGCACGCAAATATATTTCATAAACTTGTAATATTACTTTTTCAGAGATTTACACCCCCCACACACCCATTTTTATGCACGTTTAAGCTGTTCAGAAGATCCAACATCTCCAGCGAAATCAAATTCAGCGCATCATGCGAATGCTGAACAAACTAACCAACCAAATAAGCAAATTTGCTCAACCTTCAAAAAAGGGAAATAGCTAAGCCCTTGAGCAGGGAATCAAAAGTCCCATCACTTCTCCATAATATCTCATCTGGAAACAGGTCAACTTGATAAAGGAATTTATATGAGGATGATTGATTTCCTGAAATGACTAATTTCCTTTGTGCAGCTGGTATCAGTGAGTTGATATTACACCGGGTACTCGAGGAGAATGAGATGAAGGGAAAGGTCACATGGCGGGTTAACTTGTCAGGAATCCAAAGCAGGAGGTAACCTTGACTGAATGATCATAAAAATAAGGATATATGTTGTCAAGCAGGCAGTATCTGATAAAAAAAAAGCACTGTCTGACCAACGAGGGAAGAAATCCACCATGTCATGCATTGACTGATCTCATCTATACAGCTGAATACCTATTACACTGCCGATGATGAAATGATTAATTTCTATGACTGATGAAAGTGTCCCTCCTTCTTTTCTCTCTTTGAGGAAAAGCAGCTCACTCTCTGTCTCAGCACATTATTTGCATTATTGTTCCCACATTTCATGATAAAGGGCCCTAACAGGTTTCCAGTAATGGTGGAAGAGTAAAAACAGTGATGAATGCTGCAAAATGAAGCTTGAGACACAAAAAAACCCCAAATGAAATGGAGAAGAAAACAGAAACCCTTGTATGAGATGTTTCAAAATGAGATATTGGAATTCTTAAATGTCACAGCTGAACTAAGAGATTTTATTTGCCCACACAACTGCAGTGCTCTTTAAAAGAGAGCCAAAGATTGTTTACAGTTTTTCCATGACAAAAATAACATTAAGGGCCCTTCATACAAAGCTAGAGAGCAATTTATTTTAAATATTTTAATATGTGTTTAATTAATAATAACAGCTTAATGCTGATATCTGCTTGGTTGGATGTTTCCCTTTGGATCAGTTCAATTTCAACTTATAAATGGAACATTTTGGGAAAGCGCACTTCCCAAATGTCAAGCTATTTCTTCAAAATATCTTTTCTGTGCTCAGCTTTTAGATGACATTTTTTGGGGGGATTGTTTGCCTGAAAAAGAGCAGATTACAACATTATAGAGTGTGGATCTAATTAAATGTGCACCTCTTCTCTAATTTGACAACAGAGAAAAAACCTCATACGCTAGACAACTTCAGAAAAACCTTTAAAACCTTTATTGAAGTGTCCATGGAATCTTGCAAGGTTATTGCAGCAGGGTGCTGAAGCATGGCAGCCTTCATCAGGATGCACCGTACCACACACACACTTGTACATTTTTTAAAACAAAGCCGCATTCATTTTCTTTACTATTTTAGTTTTTCTTGCATTTGATGCCATATTTGGCAGCATGGCGGCTCAGTATTTCCCACCTGCAGCTTACAGTCGCCTCACAACACAGGTTTAGATTTCAGCCCTTGTTCTTACTGTGTGGCATTTGCATCTTCTCCCCGCGTTTGTGCGGGGTTCCTCCAAGTGCTCTGGTTTTCACACTGCACAAACATGCTGCTCCAGTTAAGTGGGAAAAAAATAAATCGCACAAGTGGAACTGGAAGAGTGAATACAAACATCTGTGCTGAATAATACAAACATTTTTTGGATGATGCACATTCGGGCTTTGTGAATTTTATTAGTAAAAACAGAAAATTAGCCTTCTCATAAATCACAGGAAGCGACATTTCTGACACTGACCTCAAATGTATAACTCACAGCCCATCCAATCTTACCCCTGATAGGAAATGAAAATATCACCTTATCTCAGAATTAGATTCACTCTCCCATCACTCCCCCATCACCACCATCATCTTCCTTCCCCACAACTGTGGAGTGCCTGAAGATGTTTTAATATTACATGCCATCCTTTTGGTTTTAATAATTAAAGACTGAACCACTGATGTTGATTAGAAGCTTTCAGTCGGCTTATAAGGGAAAACAGCTGCATGCAAAAAGCAGCACTTTTTCATTACTTTAAATGTGATTTCATCTAAGACACATTCTTGATGCACTTCAGCACTGAGCATCCTTTAGAGTTAGCACACTGTACTGAAGCTATTCATGTACACTTTCAAAGAGGGTGAAAAGAACTTGCCTTGGTCTTAGGGCTGCAGACCAACAGATCATAACTTAGTGCCTTGCAATAATGTGCCATGTGGTAGCCTTGGTAATGCATGTATTTTTGTCCAAATGCAGCCTTAATTACAGCAATTTCAATATACATATATATATATATATATATAATGATATTCAAAGCTGAGTGGTTGTTGTTTTTTTTTCTACAAAAGCCCATATTACACTAAAATCATGCAGAAGGATTTATTGAGGAAGTCTTGTTGGAATTTTTGCATGCGGACGCTTCAGTGTTAAACTATGGGATGGATGGTCTTTATCGCGAACAGTGACGACCCAGATGGACTGTGCATTAACATTTTTCCCAGCTTGAATCAAGTAAAGGATGTGGAAAGGTGACAATAATTGCCGACCAAAATATTAGGGGGAAAAGGGATTTTCTCTGGTTAAATTACCTGACATTAATTTCAGGCAGTTAGAGCAGCAGGGTCTAGTAAATCTGTGCGAGCTCAACGGGAAGGGAGACTGTGGTAAATTAGGAGGATGCTAAATGAAGGATAAGGTCAGAAATGGAAAACCAAAGTGTTGGGGACAGATAAAGGGCTCGGGGAGGAGAGAGAGCAAGGGGAGGTGGGGAAGCCGAGCCTTTGCAGGTGGCCCCATCACTACCCAAACGTGCTGGTAATAGCTGCCATTCATTATCGAATGTGCGGCTGCCTGGTGCAGGACCAAGTACCCCATCCATCCCTGTCAGCTAGTGGCATGTCAATGACAAAACCTTAATTACACCATTAATTAATAGAACGATTTTTTCCAGCATGCGCTCTCCGCCTGATGTTCGGTAAGCCTCCTCGTGAGCGATTGCTCATGCCACAATACCATTTAGCTGACAGAAGTACACAGAGAAAAAACAAGTCAATGAAATGGCATCCTGAGGAAGGAAGGCCCTGAAAAGCAGCACGGAGTTCTATTGATTGACAAGATAAGGAGAGAAAGTGGTTGATCTTGTTAGATACATCATCAATTGAAGTAATTCACATCCTTTCAAAATCCCCCATTGTTTATTTGACATGCAAAGAGAATGTCAGGCAGCGCCGCAGGACAAAATGTATCTGAAAGTGGAGAGCCGGGCAGAGCTGGATGGACATGAACATAATGGAGCCAGAACAACTTATTTGTCTTTTGCAGAAATGCTGGGATCGGATTATAATATACGCAAATATTAACAAAAAAATGTTTTACAGGGCATATAATGCAGAAAACAATGCCTAGAGTGACAGTGTTTGATTTAAAAGTAATCTTTATTTAAATGGTGATCATACGGCTGTCCTTTGTTTTTCTTTATTTCTCAGGATTCATTTTTTAGAATTGGCTGAAGGTCCAATAATGTTTAAGAATGCTAAATATTCTTTAATTAAAGTATTTATTGCAATATTGGGCCATTATATAAATAGCTGTCCGAACACAGCCGGAGGGATATTCTTCACCATGTTACATATGTACATGGACTGGAACACAGATCAGGAACATTTGTCCAATATCTGATGAATAAGTTACATTAGTATTGGGGACAATCTGATCCAATACCTGTATCAGGCTCCGTCTCTGTTTCTTTTTAAGAAAGTATTGGATTCAAAAATGCATGAATGAACAACAGGTCAATAGACAATAAAAGGTGGTATGTGAAAGAAAAAAAAAATCCAAGGGCTCCCACAGCCTCTTCAGGGTTCTCCATTTACCTGCCCACAACAATCCAGGATCAAAACCATTTCTTATAAGAGCTGTAAAGTGTGTACCTCAGCTTCCTTCTAACTGTACACTCCTATTATCACTGTGTCCATCTTCAGCATCTGTTCATGGCCACTGATGGCTGCCCAGTGCAGGAGTACCTGTGGTTAAACTGGAACTGAATAGTTGCAAGGAATACAAAACATCTGAAATACACTGATGTTCCAAAAAGCTTTTCCTTTTCAATATATCCACAACCTGTGACGGTTTTCTTGTAAATCTTAAATAGAACGTGTTTAAATATCTAGACTGAGTCTCATTTCAGCCTCTATCTCAACAAATCTTTTCCGTGCCGTGACGAAAACTGACTGAACAGATAATCACAGACTATTAATCACAGCACACATTACACACCACACAATCAAAGAGATATTATTAAGGTCACAATAACAATGATGATAAATGCGAGGCAACCCAGTGTGACTGCACGGCACTTAGTCTGTCTCGCCCTATCACTGCAAAAACAATGAAAAACATTGTTAATGCTTAATCTCTTTAAAATGTTCATGAAGACATCTCACCATTAGCAAAATTATACGGAGAAAAGTGCAACATCAAATTAGCCCTGCCACAAGGAGGAGAAGAAGAAGCCAGGGGAAAAGGCAAACAACAAAAAAAAATGAAAAGGTCGAAATGCTTGAAATTGACAGTGGAGTGCAGAGAGTCTGGGAACAGGGCTGTGACCGGTGTCAAGGCCTCATCAGTCGCAAAAAGGAATGGCAGGCCAAAATGCTGAATAAAGCATCAAACCACCTGGCTGTGGCAGAGAGGGACAGAAAAATGGCCATGACTGTGGAGGAAGCCGAGTTGGGCCCTAGACAGTTACATAAAGCCAAGTTTTACAAAAGATGTTTCACCCAGGGAACGCTGGGTCAAGAAGAAGATAAGAAGAGAAATTACATGACCACCCAATAGAGAGCCAGAAATATTTGTTATGCATCTATAAACACACAAAATATAGCCATATAT
>JAOWBC010000001.1:9413496-9428845 GCA_028566105.1 Hypoplectrus providencianus
TTGTTGCCATGTTGGCTGTAGCAGAGCCTCATCAATGGTCCAATGGCATCAGTGATCTTTAGCTTTAGGTCAGTGATATCCCATATCTTTGTTCCATACACCATATCTTAACAGAACCCCACAGAGAGAAGGAGCCCATTCTGTATCAATGAACCATGATACACACTGTGCCTTCGTCTTTTGAAAGAGTAGCCATTTTCATAGGGGTTCATTTACCACCAACTATATCATCCACAAAGAACCCGAAATACACAAATGTAAACTCTGATAATCACTGAGTATTTGCTGGCATATGTCAAATGTATTAGATTAGCTGCTGCATTAGAAATTGCTGAAATTTCATCTCAAATCTCTCTTTAGCTTTGACCACTTCTTCCACCACTGCTCATAATAGCCACTGATTGACAGTAATTCTATGGCAACCCCATAATATATCTACAAATTAGCAGAAAAACATGAAAGCCAAGTAGAACCAAACATGGATAGCGACGTCAGCCAACACTCAGTGACCCATTCATACTAAACGTGGGTGATCTAAGGACAGAAATTCATTAATCCAGCTGTAAAGATATGATGCCACAGGCTGAGAAACAAACAGGAAGACAAAAAAAAAAAACATGTGACTTGCGTGTGAAGAGGTGCCATCCAAATGATCCGACATTAATTACTCTCACATGTAGCCAGTTGTACTGCATGATCCTCATGGCTGATAATGGAGTATTATGTCATGTTTATGTTGGGGGGAAAGATAAGTGTCATCATTATCACAAAGCATTGCAGAGTCTTTGCTGCACTCTCTCCTGTGGGAGCCATGTTGTTGTTGGATTTTCCTCTGCGCTACAGTTGATTTACTGCTACATGGAAGTAACAAATGCTCACAGGTATTGAAAAAGAATCAAGTTAAGAATGCCACTGCAGCCGGAAAGCAAGCAAGGCCGTCCTCGCTCGGAGAACTGGCTCTTTATTATTGTATGATCCGCATCATTATCACGATAAGCACACGGGATAATCACACCTCATTAGTTATGTTTGCTATTAATGGGGGCAATATAAATACATTCCCCCTGTGTTTCAAATGGCGAAGCAAGAAAACACATAGCCCTTTATCTAGCTGCTAATGCAGTCTGGGTAAATGATGGGGCTTTGTGCTGCTCCAGCCTGGGAGAGTAAGTACGCAAACATTCCTTATTGATCCTCTGAGTGGCTCTGAGGCGAGCGTCTTCCCTCTGCATATATGACCACATGATGACTGGAATGATCCCATTCTGACCCTGACAGACCAGATGTATGTTCAGGTTTTTCCTCAGGAGTTATTTCTCAAATGTCCCATTGATAAAAACAAGCCAGGATGTCTGTGTGCGTGTGTGTTTTTTCACATACAGTATGGGGATGTTTTGGGATGTGGGTGAGGAGAACAGGAGAGCAGAGCTGAAGAAAAGAAGGTCATGGTATTACATATCCACATTCAGTAATAGAATATGGCAGACTGTGTGTGATGCTGCAATCTGTCAGATCTCCCTGCCCGGCCTCACTCTCTGTGTGTCCTGCTTGAAATTTCTGTTTGATTCTTCGCTGGGGAGAAGAGGCAGTCATTAATACACCGCAATATCTTCCATGTCCTTTGGTGCTGAGGGAATCCTTTACCGCATCCCTCCTCCGAAGTTATGTAAATCAAAATGTGCATCAAAAGCCATTTGCCACATTAAGCACAGCCTGCAAATATATGTGTACATGCAAGCAACCTTGACAAGCCTAAGACTCCCTGTTGTATTTGAAATTCCCAAACCTCATTTAAAAATCAACCATGCTTAAAAAATGAAGACATAATCAAGCAGCTTGCTTTGAAAATCAATGGATTCGACTTGTTTACTTATGAATAAGAGAAATATGCTATTTGCGTCCATCAGAAATTCAGCATTTGATATATTCCATCTGAGATGCATACAGGAAAGAGAGTCATACATTATTTAAACTACAACATTTTAAACCTTGTTTGTCGTACTGTATTTTCTCTATCCGTCCTCTGATTGTGTCAAATAAGCACTAAAAGGACAAGCCACGTTTTGGTTCTGTCATCTTTGTGAAATCTGTGTACAAAAAAAATTCCCCACGACACTGACCTCCTGTAAAATGATGCTGTTGTTGTGCGTCAGAGTGTTGCTCAGGCTCTGGCTGACGGCCCTCCTCAAAATGTAAGCACACATGAGGGGCACGGGAGAAACACAATGATTGGTCAGCTTGGGCTGCTGGTGTTCTCTCTCTCATTTGTGATGCCAGTTGAGACTGATGATGATGAAAATAACATGAAGCATCCTCTGAATAATATTTTCCTTTCCAAAATTGCGGACAAGTTTATGTTTGTGATCTAACACAGCAAACCTTTTTTCTGTCATCATCCCTGCGAGACTGGTCTCCCATCAAAATACAATTCAACACGACCTATATTTGCTGTTTAAAAGAACAGCGTTATTTTTTTCAGTAATGGCATAATCTAACCAATTACTGTTTTCATCGTTACAACGCTAATAATATTAATGTCATGAATGTTGAATGTGGTGCGTTACTATGCACTGATATAATAAACTGTGTCATCCTAGTGCAACCCTGGCTCCAAACACAGCAAGTGAGGAGACCCGGTGGGTTTACACAAACTAGATAAGAGATTATGATTGGCTAAAGGCAGAGTCGTGTTTGATGGAAGCCAATAGGAGCCAGTGTTTTACTAACAAGCCAGCACACGCAGCTATACACACACACACAAACGTACACCAAACAGATTTGATGAAACAGCCAAAATGGCGAGTCTGGAGCAATCCGTGGAAAAGTTGTCATTCTTGGGAGGAAAATATGAGTACTATGTGTATAATATATAAACACTAATGTGTACAAATTGTCCAGGAGCAAAGACTCTTTCAAAATCCATTGTAAGCAACTCTAATTTAGTGCAGAATCTGCAAACACACTTAAAATTGTTAAACTACTTTTGTTACAAAGATTATGCTTGCATTGCAGGATAAACCTCTTGTTGTCTGCTGAAGTACAATAAATATTGAAGGCTATGTACAAGCACCTGTCCGTTCTACTCATTTCAACTCAGGTGGTGAAAACTGCTCAGAAAAATTTTCAATCTTTTACCTATAGCAACATTTTTTTTTTTTTTTTTTTTTTGAGTAATGCAAATAATAACTTCCCCTTGTAACTAGTTATTTTTATTAAAGAGTCAATCAGTTACTAACTCTGTTACTTTTTGGAAAAAGTAGTGAGTAACTATACCATTTACTACTTGACTTACTGCTTTTTAAAGTACATTCCCATCACTGATTAAGAATGATGGACATGCAGAGTTGAAATGATGGAAGTCGTTCTCTAGGAGGGCAGGAGGTGCGCACACAGTTTGAAAAGTCTTTCACCCAGCAGAACGACGTTCATGTTGCATGTGAAAAAAGTAAATGATCTGATTTAACATCACTGAGCTTCCCTGCCTCATGTTGTGTATATCACATCTTTATATAACTGACTTTCTGCAGTCAAGTCATCTTCATGACTCCTTCACTTCCAGCATTCAGACATTTATTTACTGTTTAGACTTATAGAAAACCTCACCAGTTCAATTTGGCTCTTGTGGGGGTACAGACGAACAAACTATTCCGTTTTAAGGTTGGAGATCTTGTTGTCACTACAGGCACAAAAAATATCATTTGAAGGTTTTAGAGACAGAGCCAAAGTCAAGTCAGTTTCATCCAGTCACAACAGAAAATAAATGTCAAAATATCCACTTACAAACTCAAGAACTAGTGCACGTCCAAACAAGTAGCTTGTCTGCACAATCCTGATCCTTTATGTGGAGGTTATTTAATTACAGTAAACATCTGAGGAAAAAAAGCTAAATGAGACTTGGGTTGTGTAGGTGTGAGTGTTGTGCTGGTGTAGGGGTTGTGAGGGGGCTGTGGAGTTTACATGTTCTCCCTGTCTGTGTGGGTTCTCTCCGGGTCCTCCGGCTTCCTCCCACAAGCCGAAGACATGCAGCTTAGGTTAATTGGTGACTCAAAAATTGCCCTTAGGTGTAAAAAATAAAAAATAAAAAAAATAAAATGGTTGTGAATCTGGATTTTGGATAAGCTGTTATGGACAATGGAAGCTTTAAAGTAGTTTTGATGTTGTTAAACAAATTTAGTTGACTGAAAACTTTCTGTTTTCTCTCCTAACCTTTCTTCAACAATTCAAGGTTAATAGGGGTTAACAATTGAAAACATTTGTTTGGATGGATCCTAGCAAACGACCGTGATGATTTTAATACATGTAAAAATCTGATTAATGATGCAAATATGATCTTTTGAGTAGATATTTACAAAATTATGCAAATTCAGAATCAATAAAGTGTCACCAAACCTTAATATCAGCACAGTGGAGTGTACCAATATTTCCTTCTGCAGAGCATTTAGTGCTGCCATTCTGTGTTCTGCTCCATGTAAAGTAAAGTTAGAAACAGAGGGTATTCAAAAGGCATTTCAGTAAAAGGATATCTGCCAGAGGCCATTTTAATGCTTGAATGGATTCCTGTGGTGGAGCAGATTGAAGTGGAGGTGGTTTGACCGCAAGAATTAATATATACAAAAGGGGCTAAACAGGAGAATAGATTGCTGTCACAGTTGGTAATTTCATGGCTTGATTGATTGCTGGCATATTGTATTGCTCATACTGTGGTGATTAATCCGCCTTTGCATAGTTCAAAACCTCTGTGACTCCGACTTGTTTTCCATGCCAGCAACGCTCCTAAACGCAATTGTACGTCGCTTTCCTTTTGATTCCATTATTCTTTTCTTAATACCTCTTTAAATGCCCTCGTCGATCCTGATGTGTGCGAATATGTGCTGGCACATCTGTGAGCGAGTGAGCGAGGAGATGTTTGAGTGAGAGTTATTAACCTTGCATTGTTTACTCAGCCTTACATATATGCATGAGCTGGCACTCCTTAATTCCACAGTGATAAAAACCATTTAAATTTTCAGACAGAAAATGAAACCTGTCAAAAATGTACACAATTGAAATTTGTTAAATTAATGAGATGAAAAGAATATGAAAGGGCAGCAGCAGGTAGACCAGATGACGGGGTCAATGGGAGACACTATAAAACTCATTATGATTGATGATGACAGATCGGAACATTTGCTCATGCAGGGGGAGAATTAATTGGAAAATTAGTAACCATGGTAAAATAATCTGTAGCCAACAAACAATATGCATGGATCTTATTTAGAAGAACTTTAATATTTTGAGTGGAAAACTGTTTCAAACCACAACAGCAAACCTCTTGTGTGAATATTTAATGCCGTTTTCCCCCCACATTTTTCGATAAAAATGTTAATACTATCATATATAAATGGAAAAGCAGCCCAGTCAAACTGGAAAGTGTGCACTATACACTCTGTAATTACATCCACTCGTATCCTGGGAGGCATGTTTAAGGATGCAGATTGAGTGTTCAACAGATGACTTCCATGGCTGTCGATTTTATTTTCTCACAGGATGCCGTGCAATAATCTGCAGGTCAGAGCACATTTTCATAAATAACTCAGTTCAAGATATTGTAACAGCTAGGCATGATATTGTAAATTCCTCCCCAAGATTGCCAAGTTCAACAAATAATTGGGCATCCAGGCAGTCATTTAGCTTAATCGGTTTCCCAGAAATTTTGACACGCTGCATGTAGCTCTACTGCTGTCACTACTGGGTACAAATGATAAATGGAGAAAAATGGGGTTCTCTAAATACCAATAATAATATATGATCATATGAAACAAGATTAAAGGATAATAGTAGAAACAAATGAGGAACAGCAAGCTGATATTAAATATTTTGGATGAGTTTTTATTTGTTCTTTTCTTTTTTTTTTAAGACTGAGAAAAAACTATTTCAGATGAGATTCCTAAAATTCAAGGATCAAACTCTGATCAAGTTATTATAAGAAATGTCTTCTGGACAAAGGACCTGCAGACAGACAGTCTAAAAATAGACTCGGCTGAATTAATTTCTCTCTCTTCAGCCATGCAGCCGCAGGGTCATTAACATAGACATGGCTTTGATAATTTGTTATTCCCAAATTGCAACACGTGGTTTAGTGTCTTGGTGGGACTTTGATGCCCAGAGCATGTCCTCCTCATGTCTGGCAGAATGTAATGATCAGAGCCATGGACAGCAACAGGAGGCAGTATGCAAATATGAACTGAAAAGGACTTTAAAGAGACTAAAAAGAACAGACCATCCTGAAGTGAGCTAGCAAATCAGCCAGTCCTCATATCCATCACGAGTGAACTCACAAAACCTAAAACACACATTCACACAAGCTTTAGATCAAACTCTGATCAAACAGTTAATACATTTTACAAACTGCAGATGTGTGAGACCTCACATAGCAACACATGTTCCTCCTTTTCAGCTGTTGGAGCCATCTTGTAAAGTGTTTTTACTAAGCACTGGCATCATTAAATATGCTGCAATTAAAGGCCTAACTCTGAGCCTGAATTGGACTCAAATAATTCTGCAAGACTTGCTGACCAGCTACTCACTGAGTGTGAACAGTTATTAACTGAAGATAACCAGACTACTGTGAAACATAGCATATGGCTGCAATGTGCTAATTTAAACTTTCACAGACAGCCAGTGATAGTGTCTATCATGTGAAACCTGGATAATAACTTCTAGATTATGCGATTTTCTGTAGTTGTCCAAGTGATATGTGTTCTTAAAATGTGCTGGAGCAGTACATGACATGGAACAATAAAGCTTTATACAAGTCAAATATTCAAAGAATTACTATATTGTAAAACAATTAGATTTATCACCAAACAGCAGTTATAGAATCAACTGGGCAGATAAAAATGTCCAAAAAAGAAAGTTGGTAAGTCTTCTAAAAGAACTCAATGTAATAATTTGCTTTTCCTTTATGACATGTATTCTGTTGCAATTCTGTAAAAAGAAGACATATTATTCATGATAAACTTTTGGTATTGTAAAAGTACAATCCCTGTAAAGCATTTGGACACACCAGTCACTGGTTTTTACTTCTTATACTTTCAACATTGTAGATTAACATAAAATACTTCAGGGGGTTAAACAGGGGTCCCATAAGTGGGTGGCCCAGGTTTGAGAGCAGATCGGGGCCATTTCCTGCAGGTCACCTCTGCACCACGATTCCATCATAGTTATGATGTCTTTAATATTAATCTACAATGTAGAAAATCGTTTAAAATAAACAAACCTATTAAATGAGAAGGTGTGTCCAAGCTTTTGACTGGCACTGTACATTCTGAATTCACTTTGTTGAAGGCCTTTTGCTACACACTGGAGACTTTTTACATCCCTCTGAAGGCAGCAGGTATCTGTCCCATCTGCACGCTCTAACTGGAAAGATGATGTCACCATCAAGCCACAATTATGCACAGCAGATCGGCTGCTCAACGCCAAGGGAGTCTGGCCACAAAATTACCCAAAAGTGTGTTTGGCACACTCCCGACGCACTTAGCAGAGCGCACCTGACTGCGATCTGGGTTCACGGAAATGGAGCCTGTGGTGTCCTCTTATGCACACAGAGCAGCGACTCAACATCAACTCGTGGAGGTTAAAGAATAACAATGCTCTGTGCAGAAAAACCAATGACAGCTGCCTATTCTGAGGACTAATTTACCTATGATGCATCATTAACATGTTTAATACTGCACCACACAGCAAGTTGTGTGGCAAGCCATAACACATGGAACACTGCTGCAGCCAATGAGGAAACGCCATTGACTTACCAACCACTAGTTTAACATTCAGTGAGTCAGTCAGTCAGACTTTCCCATTTATAGGACTGGCCTCACCCTGCTGCTGTCCAACAAGTCAAACATAAAGATCTGGAAGTAGCCATGGTTACAAAAGGAGCTGAGGGCACTTTGTTCATTATGCAGAACACAAACCAGAAGCAGCATGCAGCTGACGAGGCTTAAAGGTTGGATATAATAAGAGAACATAAGTTATTCATTAACCATTTATATGGAATAATAGCAGGCACTCGGCATTATGTGAAATATCATAAAGTAATTGAGTAAATCAATTAAGACCTCCATTAACTGAGCGAACATTGCAGATCTAATAAAGCTCTCATCGGCGTTCCAGGGTGTTTGTCAGTTTCAATCTGTGACTTCAACACACTACAGGACTGGTGCAAGAATGACAGGCAGTTGGCTCTTTATTAGTGTCTGGTGTAGTTGGTCCAAAAGAAAACAATCTGGAGGTTGCCGGCTCAGCAGTTCCTAACAAAAGACAAGCAGGCAAGAAGGTGCAGACTCTCTCTCAGCTCAACAGCAGCTCAACAAACAGCAGCTCACCACGCTTTTATGCTTAATACACCTGGGTCTCTGAGTGAATTGTTAAGCCCTGACAACAGCTATCCACCGTATAGAAAGGAACGTGATAGTTTGAGACCACTACACAACCTAAAAAAGGACAAGAGCAGATCATATCAAATGCATTTCACACAACTCAGTCTACCGAGAGCCCTGGAGTGGATCAGACATGTCAAGTTTGAAATATTACACACCCTCTAATTCAATGGAGGAAAAAAAAAAGAATAAAAAAGGGAAAGTGCATCTGTTAACTGTGGAAGCCCCTCTGATGTCCTCAGAGGCCAAAAGCAGCCACAGTTCTCCCCGACTGAGTGGTCAGCTTAAGCAACTGGAGCATTAGCTGGAATTAAATGGAATTTACCACAACGCTAATAAACTCAACTGAGGCTTAAAATTGTTTCAAACTCATGTATAAGCACATACCCTCATGAGCTCCAATGCTAATTGTAATGGTCACAATGTTGGACTTTTTGCCTTTATGATGTGTTTGTTTCTTTTGAATTCTATTCTTAGACAACTATGTTTTATGGGATAATTCAGAATAAAAAAAAGACTCAGTTTTCAGTAAAATCAGCTCCTGCTCTTGACAACTAAGAATGCAAAGAATTTCGGTTATGTATAGTAATTTAATGTACCTTGTCCATGCTAGATCACTTATTGTTGTATTTATGCTGATGGTTAGTTAAGTAACCAGTTTGGTTAAAGTAATAGTTTGACTTTAGCAAACAGTAAACAAATACATTCCCCATTAATTTGGTTTAGCTACTGACAAAGACTGTCAAACAGGGATAAACAGCCATCCCAGCTGCCCAAAGGTCACAACATCTGCCTGGTAATTTCCATACCCTAAACCATTTGTGAACTTGTTGGAATATAGTGCTTGGGTCCGTCTTGCTCAGCCATTGTATCTAACAAAACCAAAGGTAACCAAAGGTTGTGGTAATACAGTTATGTATCAGAATCTTGTATCAGTCTTCTTATTATCCACTGGAAAGAAAACAAACATATGATATTTCCTAAAATGCTAATATTTTCATTACCAATAAAGAATCAACAACCAAGAATCCCCTAAGAGAAGACACAAACCTTGCCACGACCTTTTGCATACTTTATGAACTGGAACAACAATTTCAAAAAATAAAATACATTTAACATCAGACTGGGTCCCCTCCAGCTCTGGGCATTTATAAAATGTCAGTATGCCTTTCATATCATTAGCAATGGCACTGCTGTCTGCAGATGGAAAGCCACTAATTGGGGCTAAAGACAGGTAGTGACCCCCACGTACACACAGCCAATCAGAGTAGTGGCTCACGCTGCTTTTCTAATGAGAGCGAAAAACATACTGAATTTATAAGTGGAAGCCAGTTCACTGCGATGTCAATTAATTATTGAGAATAAAAAGAACGTTTCACAAAAATCACACAATACTGCGGTTATTACTTAATATGTTCCAGTAGATAATATATTAGTTACTGCGATGGGTTTTTTTTTTTGGAAACTTTCGCTTCTCCCCTCTGAAGCGATGATACTGCTTTGAAGGCATTTTTCTGTAAAAAAAAAAAATGCAGCAGTGTCAAAGTGGGCATGATGTGATGCTGCAAGACTTGACCACATGCATAGGAAGAAATCTGCCAGTCCTGCACTTTTCTCCTTGTTACTTACCCCTGACCTGCTCTTAAAAAAATACAGTCAGCAGCATTGCAGTGCCTCTAATGATGTGTAATCACAGTGGTTTCCTGCATAATGCCTTAAATGTTGGGAGAGACCATCAAGCACCACTGATATCCAGGGACATTTTAGGCAGATGGCGATACTCTACTTCACTTAACAGAGAAACTGAGAGAAGACATATTTTTACGGCTCAATAAATACACTATTGAATACATTCCGATTTGGAATGGGAGGTCATGAATTTGTCTAATTTCTTGATGATTTTATGCTATACTGCATGTTGCAAATCATGAATGGCTTTGATTGATGTTTCTCCTTATGTGCTACGTGTATTCCATCATTTTCCTGAGAGCAGTGAGAGAAAACCATCAAAGTTATTCATGTCAATCTTTAAGCTCTTTAGAAAAAAAAATGGTGAGCAAGGCTGTTTGAAAACTCATATCCATGTTTGCTTATGCTGATTTCATTCCACCTTGTACCCCATTCTATTTCAAAGCAACTGAAAGCAAAGTAGTGCCACAGTTGAATTCAAATGGAGATGCAATTAAATGCAAAAAGTCTGAGAGAGAATATGACTATGTGGATGTTTATGCATTACAGACTTCCCTGTTATTGCAAGACACTCTAAAAGTGACTGTTATATCAAATGGAATCTGGAACTTGCTTAATGTACAGGATCAAGCAAAAATAGGGTGAACTGGCCAATTAAAAAACCTCTTGATATGAGACATTATTTTCCTTGCAAATTAATATAATTCCTGTACGACAGATTACTATACCATGAATGCAGGATTTTACTAATGCAGTGGCTCCAGGGAGAGCAAAACTGGTCAGTCCAGCTGTCCACTTTAATCCAGACCAGACCTATGTGAATTTAATACTTGACAAAAGAAGAGAAAGTACTAACTATTTCCTCATGGAATTGAATGAAAACTTTAGTGCAAATCAAACAAATAATGTGAAGGGAAATTATGCAAGGAAAAAAATAAAATCAGATACACTGACCATATTTAAATGCACGCACACAAATACAGAATAATCAGATTAAGACAATAGTTTGATCAGCCACGCTGGGGGATTCCCATAAGTAGAATTCTTGGGTGTAGGCGGGCAGAGATTCAACAATAGAGCTGAATTAATGAAGAAAACCCTGCACACTGCTCTTGGAAAACACCACTCACAGTATATTTTACACACAAGTGGGTTTCAAATGGACCTTTACACATTATTCTTCACTGTTATAATGCAGAGAGAAACCTGTCCTGAGCTGTATGCACGATTGCTTTTTGGGGAATGGAGCTTAAAGGTTGGAGAAGCTTTGACTAGAAGGTTAATTCCATTGAACTAAATGGAAGTGTGATGTCAAAAAAGCAATATTCCCTCTGGATATTTTACATCTCATATAATGAGAAATTTGCGTAAGCATTTGCTTATTTTTATTTAGACACAATTTTGTGTTATCATACTGAATTAATGCCAGCTAGTCCAGACCTAAATATCTTGCCAATTATTGAACAGATTGGCAGTACATTAATTGGTAAACCCTGGATGTTCCACCTGCTACTGGCAGGTTAGGGTGCACAAGTTTGTACAGACATCCCAGTTCCCCACGAGATGTATCCTCAAAACTTTAGTGATCCCTTGACATTTTCTTCAGCTCCATGAAGTTATCATTTGGGATTTTTAGGAAAATATCTAAACATCTATTCGACGGACTACCATGAAATTTGTTTCAGATAGTAATGTTCCCCACTGGATGAAATGCTCTGAGTTTTTAGGTCAAAAGTTCACTTGAGTAGTACTTACAGTGCATGCTAAACTGATGACATTCCCATCAGCCTCAGCTGTACTTTGGTTGGTAGCAGTTAGCAAAAGTTGCCTTGCTAAAGGCATAAGGATGAAACTGGGAAATATGAGTACATACCACTCACACTGGAACCTGCGTTGCTGCAACAAATCCTATGTCTGGCTCATGGTTCTTTGCTGCATGTTGTCCAGGAATGGCTTTTCCAATTTGTCTCACTATCAAAATAAAGTGAAAATGCCAAAGCATGCAACAACTGTTTGTTTGTTTTTCTTGACAAAAATATTGCAGAAAGCAGCGACAGTTCCCTGGGGATTTTCTGGCCTTTTATGTGAAACTTGAAGAAATAATTTCAGTATGTAAATCATTAATATTTCAACACTCTTACCACATTTCCAAATTTTGGATTCGTTGTCATTCTAGTCACTCCTCGTATCATAGAAATGATATTTTCATAAATTTCTATTTCTTCAACAACCAATTTATACATTCCTAACATCAGCATGTTAGCATTGCCATTGTAATCATGTTAGCATGCTGATGTTAGCATTCAGCTCAAAGCATCACTGTGCCTAATGACAGCCTCACAGAAACAGTGTGGCTGTAGACTATTAATCTTAATAGGAAAGCAAATAGAAACGCTCTGGCCCACAACTTGACAATTATGTGACCAAAATAAAAAGAACATGAAAATATAATTAATTATTATTTAAAAGAGTCCTTGATGCATTTGTTGCTTCACTTTGTCTACAAACTAAGTCCAATTACGTGGCTGGGTGCTGGAATGAGCCATGAAGTGGTGGATACGTGGATACTGTTTCGGGTTAGCAGTGCATTAATATGAATCAAGCAGCCAGTGTGTGTTGGCTAGCAGCTGTTTGGGGCCCCGAGTGCAATCCCAAGAAGCACCTCGGTCCCCAACAAGTGCTAGCTGCAATGAGGTGCATCACAGTGACTTTTAATTTCCCTCTTCACCATATCATATTTGCAGCAGGCCAGGGAGGGGAGGAGAGGAAATAGATCCCCAGATTATTTCCATCTATAATTTCTTATCTGGTGGTGTGGGTTCCTTCTGCCTCTCCTCAATTGCTACCCCCCTGCAGGCACTGCTTTTGACTCCCTGGGTGTGCCACCAATCTAGAAATTGAATTTCGAAGGGAGGAAATTAGAAATAAGGGCATTTTCATTTCAATTTAGCGTTCCAATGAGACAATTTTGATGTCGAGCCTTTCAAGGCGACAATATGGAAGTCCCACATGCTTGATATCCTTCACCTTACGACCTTGTCACCTATACCCCACTGCTACCCTTTATCCCCTACCAGCCGCTCCCGGTCTGCTGTCCCAGCCCTTTAAAGAGCTCTACATCTTAAAAACAGGCAATTTCCAAGCCAAAGTGTGCCACCTGCTTTTGGCAGCTGGAAGCCCTGGCAAATGTAGATAAATGAACAGAGCCACCTGAGGGATTTTATGAATCTGCTGCTGCTTGGCAGATTTATTTGCTCCCCGCCACAGAGAGCTGCACTGGTAAGCACAGATTACGGTCTACAGCACAACTGCCCCTGCCCATTCTCTTGTCCAACCCTCCGTGTGTCCACTCGTACAGGCACTGAGAGGTTGTTGACCTGTAATTCATCAGTATTTTGAATTGTAAACCGCAGCCTTGTGTTTTTCTGTGTCTTCCTCCAACCTCATCATTACCGTACAGCTGTGGAGTAGAACATGTGGTGCCCTTGGGAAGCTGTGAATATGTTTGTATAGTGCCTGATCTAATCTAACATCATTATGCAGAAGGATATTTGAATAAATCTTATAGAATTGTAATTAGATTTTTATCAAATGCAGTGCTGCTCTGTACTATAGTATATATATGTGTGTGTGTGTGTGTGTGTGTGCCTACACAGTATATTGGATCAGTCAAACTCATTTAAGGAGCTTCGTACTGGATTTTATTTGCATTTGTTTGATTATTATCTTCTTTAAAAAATAAATAACTGGTTACATTTCCTTTGTGCTTTTGTATAATAACATAGTGCTCCATTTGTGGTTTTAATTAGAATGTTCATATATACATCCTATATTAATTCAGTATTGATTTGTGTTTTTTTAAACTGTTGACCATCACAAAGGGCATCACTGTTGGTGAGGATTCCAATAAAAATAAGAAGTTGGCTTAAGGTTACTATACCATCACCCTCATGCCAAGCTGCAGCCTTCACCCCTAGAAATCAAATTTATATACTACTAATTTATTTTCCAGTCACATTTTGATGGAAACATAATTGCTGCCAAGATTATGTTCAGTGGGAGGGCTCTCTTTTTTCAAGGAATATGGTGCTATGTGTTTCTATAATATGGAAGACGTTGCATTTAATAGTACATGATCCAGGAGACGAGGCTCCTTTGCAAACCTGCTTTACAAATGTCAAATGCAGCCTGTTATCATGTGACCGAAGGCTTGGCTCAAAGACATATTAAAAGGAAACGGGAAAAGAAACCCTTGAAACAAGGTGCAACTGACTAACTCTTCTCTGAGGATTTATGCATTTGGCAAAAGCCACTGAGGCTCAAAGTCCTGGAAATTTACTGTGGGCCGTGTGTCCAAACGCATGGCATTATGTAGCTCGGCACACGCACACTTACCTTGATGTATTATCTTACAAAACACAACAAATCAATTTGCATTGCTAAAAGGACAGTGTTTGATATCTATGCAAAGATCACCCACAAACAATTATTATACCCCCCACTAATGACTTGTATTAGTCATGGTATTTTGTGTAAGCCACTCACTGAGCATAATTTAGACCTGAATGCATTTCAAGGTCCCCCTTCAGACACAACTAGAATGAGGCCTCATTCCTTTTGTAGATCCTTTGTTGAAATTAGGTCAAATTTCAGGCACAATGCACAGCAGTCAGTGAGCTGTCTGACTTTTCAGGGAGTTCAATCAATGATCATCTGATGACTCACTTATGAAAATTATTATCTTCGAAAAACAAACAAAACAAACAGTGTTCAAGCTGTGTCACAAATATGTCACTGTGGAGAGATTTCTGTCAATATGATAGATGTTTCTCGTGATCACTTGCCCCAATGGTTGTCATTTAACTGAGAGTGATACACTAAAGCAGCTCTCACAATTGCGACAAATTTACAGGATATTGCGCCTCTATTGGAATATGTCTTTCACATTCACATTTTAATAATAGAGGCATGGAATGCACACAAACAGTTAGTTTTTCTGTAAAAGCAAAACCTACCTCACATCTTTTTTTTTAGAATCCCAAATGTTTCCAACCCAGATAAAATCCTATTATACTTTTTGAAAAATTTAGATCTTGATTTTTTTTATATATTTTTTTAAATTCATTTATTTATTTATTTTTAAATCGATGGGTTGCAGATTTCGTTATTTTACGTCTGAATTTTAGGTAACCACAAAAACGAGCTGAGCAAACCTTATCGATTTCCCTCCCCATCACCCA
>JAOWBC010000001.1:9435772-9447421 GCA_028566105.1 Hypoplectrus providencianus
TTTTCACACTATACACCATTTCAAATATAAAGTTATTTTCAATGATTTGCCATTTGTTCAGCAAAGTGTCTAGTGTTACCCTGTAAGTCAGTCAATTCCCCCTTGACCCCACTTCTCTTTCCTCCTCCAAGACATGTGTGGGCATTCACACACTTTTGCACATAGCCTACTTAATTTAGTGAGCTGCATCAACACATAACTTTGGGTGAGTAAAGCCAGAGGTTTCCTTAAGCCCAGACCTTTCACCACGTGCAGCTGGCTAATGTAGTAGTAGGCTACATTATTTAAATTATTATAATTATTTAAATTCTAATTTTAATTAGCAAGTTGCAATGTTTTTTGACAGTCTATGGTTGTGATTCACTGCGGCATGTACCTTTTACCTTCACTTCTCCACTTCAAAAGAATGCCAGAATGATGGACGTGCCCATCAGTCTATATCTCTCTGGCCCCCACATGGTCCCCACGTGTAAGCGTGTTTTTCTTGTGCCGAATTAAACATGAACAACCTGTACAGGCTGTTAAGAGGCCATAGTTTTATAAATTCCCGTGGGAAATACTGGACACTTTGGCTTTTTGTCTCTACTTTCTGACTGTATGCATCCTTTTGAATGTCAAATCCCATTGGGCTTCCCATAGAAGTGCAAACTCCACAAAATATACACTACACAGGTCAATTATCAAAGCGTTAAGTAGTATAGTCTAGTATTGCACCATTTACAGGGAAGGCGTTGGGCTTGTGTTCTGCAGGAAAACATGACCACGAGTAATGAGGACAAGAACCAATAACAACACTAGATATTGCTTTTCTTGATCTCGCTGTAGTTAGCAATATACTCTCCAGCCTGGGGCCATTTCCACACAGGACTGGCGTTTTCCTCACACATTGCTTTTGCTTTTCAAAAAATGCTCCCCAGAGTGGATAAATCCGAAAATGCTGGAGTTGTCAGTCTTAGATGCCCCCAATTCTCCAAACAGCCACTACTTCACTGCCACAAACACTCAGATTTCCCTGGAACTCCTAATCGTTGACTGTAGGTGTAATTAAGGTAATTGTGAAGTAACTATAGAATGGCAAATCCTTAGACCCACATAATATATAAGCCTGTTGGGTTAAATGTGTGTAAGGCAATCATTATAAGGCCAAAAATAAAAATGAGAACTGCTGTGAAATATTTATTTCAAAACAACACAAAGATGTGATCAGAATAATATTGGTCCATAGCAAACTATAGAGGGAAATTAATGAGATGGACACACAGATATGTGTTCCCAAGTTCCTTAGTAAGTACCATGGATAATAAAATATCCGCACACACACTCTATGTGACATCAGCCAAGGGGGGCAAAATAAAGCTGAGTGTAGTCATACATCAATGCCTGACCCCTCCTAATTCCTAAAAATGGCCAAAGAGTAAATAAATACTGTTTTTTTTTTCCTGGGAAAGCATCCCCATCACTCAAAGCAGCTACTAATTAAAATGGGTGAGTTCTAAAAAACTTAACACCCTTTACAGTTGAAAATGGCTAAAGGGACAGTTATTGTACCATGCACTCCATACTGATTTAGTGTGTATTTGCTTAGGTGGGTGCTGCACATAATCTTTATCATGGTAGGAAATCCCTGACTTCCACATTGGCTTTCTTTTTTTCACCTCTGGTGGTTGCTACTTTAATAATTTTCTTAATGTATATTGGTCAGAATTTAGCCCCAGTTTGTGTCACTCATGTGCTGTCATGACATTTGATTCAGAGAGCCAAGGTATGGTAATAATGCATGGGGCATAGACTGCGGCTTAGTCTCCTATCTCGCTGCACTGTCAGGGCTGAAGAAAGGTCTGGCTCTACCCATTATCATCCTCAGATAAAGGTAAAACTGCTTCAACTAGTTTGTATTTCTTAAAACCAAATCCCAATCTTCATGGGCACCAGAAAGCCCAGGCTGCACATCAGTGCTAAATAGATAGCTGGGATAGTGAAAGGAAGGGGGATGATGCATAAAAGAGGTGGGCAGGCACATGTTTATCCCAACAGTACATCACATCTGAGCCAGACTAGCTGGGGTTGTTGAGGACCAACCATGACGTAAAGTTAATTGGTTATAATCACTTGATATCATTGAGAAGAAGTGGGAGAAAATACATTTGTACTTGTTCTCACTTCTTTTTGAACACGTAAACCAAGGCGGGTTGCCAATTTCTTTTGCTTTATATTTATCAATCATACACATATCATCACTCGGCACGTCCTGGAGCTAAATTAAACCTGCTTCCCCATGTTCTCCATTCTTGTCAATCACAGAAATGTTTGATAAACATGCATATGCACGCATGTAGGCACTCATTAAGAGCACTCACACAATACCCTCATGCTAAAAGAGAAAATAAGTACTCACTCAGGCACAAATAAGATGTCATTCCCACAGTCTTGCACACAATCATTTCCTCCTTATCATCAACTAATGAATTCATTTCAAGTATTCTGTGCTCTCAGGTGTCTTAATGAACATATGAACTTCCTGTTTGTCCTTGAGGAAAAGTCATTTTATACACCAGCCAAATGTGTAAGAGTTGCAATTCCTGACAATATTGTAAGGGACGGGCAGGATATAAATCTAAACTTGGTTACAGGTCAAAGCTTATGGTGTGTGCTACGATTTTTTTTTTTTAACACATTTATGAGTTTCATCCATCTTCTCCAACACGAAATATGACAGGAAGTTCATTCTACAAAGTTCCCCCTCAAATTACTACTTACAATCTGCAGTATGATCAGGTGCTGTGATTAAGAGTTGCATGCTAATGGCTTTTGACAAAGGACATAGCTCCTTATGAACAAATCCAGTCTATTTAACAATTTTGTAAAAATGTGTCCCAAAAAAACATTCTTCGGTTAAAAATGTTTTTTTCAACTGTAATGTTCTTTTTTTCTTTTCCAAATAAATAAATAAATACATTCTTGGCAGCCTGTTTATGCAACTTATTAATTATACAATTAATTATCTTAGCAAGGCATCACTAAAAATTAAACATAAAAAAAATTGAAAATCACACTAAAATGAGCAACAATAAATGCAACGATCAACACCATGACAAACATTAAGCTATCAGAAAACCCCACCAAGGGGAAAAAGGAAAGTTTTTGAAATTCTGAATTTTAAAGACTATTGTGTCAGAATTCTGTTTTCTTGTAGGTAGAAACGTGCTACCTTTTCTGAATTAATGACCCAATTATCCCTGAATTCTGGGAATTTCTTATGGGAAAAAAAATCTTCTGTATTTCTGAATATGTATTTCTATTAATCTGTATTTCTATTAATCTGCAGATTTCTCAAGCAAAACAATGCAAACCCATGCTCTTGCTTTTTGCATTAATGAGACAATTATCTGAAAAACAAGAGCAGGATTTTGTTTTCACAGGAAAACTTTTCTCAGAATTCTGGGATAATTATCTCATTAAATTTGAAAACTTTTTTTTTTTTTTTTTTTTCAAGCGAGTGTACTAAACGGCCTAAAATCAGGACATGCATTCGCAGCAATAAACACTTACCAGCTCTTGCTGCCACAAACATATTAAAGTAAAGGAGCGACTGCACAATTTTGCAAAAAATATACACGAAAATACACAACGCCTAGTTGTTGATAAAACTGCTGAAAAGACAGAGAAAAAACACCACAGTCCTGCGTTTAGAAGAGTTTGTTGTGCTCACCTGTTTCAACCCCACGTTTTCTTGTTCTGGTCGCGAGCAACGCAAACTCCTTCGTGAGCTGCTCCGAGTACAACTTCTCTGTTCGTCCATTCCCACACACGTACACTGTATATCCAGTCCTGCTGTCACACTGAGCACTCAAAGTTATCCAGCTGGATTTAACTGCAGTCACTGTGACTAGCATTATTGGCAAAAAAGCAGAAAAGCTTCACTGAAAATAAAAGTTTCCTTGTGGACACTGAAATCATCTCTGTACGAGTCACCACGAACATTTTAGCTTTTAGCATCACAGCGAATAGGCACAGCTAGCGTGTACCTGTTGGGTGTGTTTGCTTCAGTTCACCTAGGGGGCTGGTGGGGTGGTGCAATCAAGATTATTTAAAGGTTTCTACTGTTTTACTCTGTAACTAGGGACTTGACAAGTAGTGAAGACTATAAACAAGACTACTTCAGCTAAGTAAGAGTAAAATCTGAAATTTACTATAGTTAATACAGTCTACAAAAAATGTTGTTCCAGTAAGGTGAGTAAATGCAATCTGTTGTTTACATCCCTGAAATCTATGGGATCCGCATAATGGCAATGATAATATGCATGGTATGCAAATATTAGTAATTTTTTTTTAATACATTCAGGCTAAGTGTATGGTTAGAATGGTTTGTTGGTTTTATTTTGGCAGATATAATAACAATTTCCATTTCCATGCAAATTTCACAGACAAACAGACAGACTACTTTAAATCAAACACACCACAACAACAATAAAAAAAAATAAAAAAATAAAACATAATAAACTAATATATATTACTTTATATGAGAGAAACAATGTTCATAATGTCAGGAATAGACATCTATAAATAAACACAACATAAATGTATATTATATTAGTCTTCAGCGCTCCTGTATTTTTGCTCCTTTCATTTTCTGTAGAGGCAAATATAACTTTTCTTCCACATTACAGGGTCATCTGAACTAAAGTAATCCTTTGTAACATTTTCAGCAATTTAACCATCAAAACACCAAACTACAGGCAAGGTGGGATACGATTACTGCTTAGATATGTTGTTTGATTCGTATAATTGCTGTGTCTTTTTATATATTTATTTATTTATTATTAATTAAAATTGTTCGTGTAAACAAAAATCTATTTTGATGTATTAACCATATCAAATTTACTGTACTGTATAACACAATCTAAGCTCTGAATCTTCTCAGCGAACATGTTGTTGCATTAACGGCAACAAGCCAAAAACCATCTTCACTTCTGATGTGCTCTTGCATGTTAATAGATTGTTTTCTTTTTGAATGCTCCAGTTCTCATGTAACCGCCATGTTTCTATAATTGTAGGTGTATATAGGTCTTTCTTCCAAGGCATGGCCATTATTGTATTTTAACTTTTATTTAAAACTAATACAATACACAATTATTCATATGGTTCATTGAAATGTGAGCAACCACATAGCCTTGAGAGGGAGGAAAGTTATCTAAAGGCAAAACACGACCCTGAAAATTCAGAAGCATGAAAACTAGCTTGGTAATTAGATGCTAAATTAGTCCACATGGACCAATTAGGCAAGACAAGACATGGGGGCTCTGTAATGCTTTGTCAACAGAAATGAAACCAGTACAAGGAGACAGACGGGTTGAGGAGGAACAAGTCTGAATGAAAGACAGAAAAGGGAGGGGGGCATGAGAGCATGTACCCTGATTAAAGGGGAGAAGAAGATCAAAGAGGTTTTTTTTGGCATGTGTGTGAAGATTAAACAAACCTTTAGAAGAAAAAAGGGTCCTATCATTTCCTGTATTAAGTTTGAATTAAATTTTAATGCAGAAACATTGCTTGATCTCTTATACAAATGATGATGCTTTGATTTGAATGCTTAAAATGTAAGTGGAGTCCCTTAGCCCAGTGTTGGCTTGCTATAAGTGAAAGAAGTATATTTCTTTTTACTCTTATAAAAACTTCCCTCTTCTTGTTTTTGTTTTGTTTATTTCAATTATAATGATTTTTGAAAAATCTAAGAGGGAAGAATAATCAAGGTGAAAAGGCCGGTACATTCAGATTAGAAAGGAGCATTTTGTGACATGGCTCCGCTGGTATCTAGAAATGCAGACAGTTTTATTTCCCAGGTTTGAGACATTCATCTCTGAAATGAAGGTGAATAGAATTTGGTTTGTGGTGCCCACAGCATTGAAAAATTGCATATAAGAAATAATCCAAAGTGGCAATATGTCTCTCCAGAGACAATGTTTTTATAGTGACTACTTGAAAAAAGAATAGTTCCTGTGAGAACTGTCCACAATGGGAACTTAAGGTTATTAAGAGTCAGGCTGAAAAATTTCAGCAACTAAAAGATGGATTGGCATAAATTCATGTATAAACATGCATGTTCCCCAAGGATGAATCCTTAAAACTTGCTAGCTTGTTCAAGCAGACACCCAATACATTTTAGACTGTCCTCTCCCCATGTGTTGTTTGTACAGCAGCATAAATGATCTATCTGTTGTAAGCTGTGCTAAATTGGGATAGGTAATTATAAGAGACATCACATGAAAAGAAACAAAAGATAAAACAGAAGGAACAAAGATACAGAGTATAAAGAACTATAAAGTCTACTTGTGTGGGAACAAAAACAAGACTTATATCAAGGTCCAGTGTTCCCCATGTAAGCTACAACAAAAAGTTACCATTATCATTTAAAGTAACATTACTTAACTTTCATGGATAGCCTACATAAAATATTTCTTATCTACAAGTAAGTTCTTTTTTAGAAATTTTTGCAACACCTGTAGGCATGGAAAAAAAAAAAACTTAAGTATGTAACTTTGTTGCCTAAACCTAACCAAACTGTAACTTGATGAGAGAAACTTGGATGTGCAGCTGTCATGTACTGTTATGGCAGTTTGTTCCAGATTTACGGAGCATAAAAACTGAGAACTACTTTAGGTGTGAGGATGCGCTACCTCCTGCAAGCACAAATTTTTAAAACAGCTCTACCACAGTTCTATTCTGTGTACCTTTTCTTTAAATAAAGTCCCTTTATTAGATTAAATTAAGATTTAAATATGATGAGCGTGGAGTTGATCACCTGATAGAGTTACATGTCTGCAGCAGCAGGCCATAAAACCTTGACTGGCGGGATGTGCAGGCTTTTTCTTTTTTTTTTTTCTCTGCTTGTGCACCTGCAAGGGGAAGATAAGGGCACTGATGATAACAACCTGTCGGCATTCTGACATTTCTCTGGACATTCAGCAATGAGCTGTTGGCCACAGCCATGCAGAAAAAAGGGGAGGGGGATTTGAAGGGAAAAAACAGGGCTTTGTTACCTGTGTCTTTACAAAGGGGAAATCAAACCTTAGTAAACTATAATGATAATTTATTTTTCATTGTTGATATAGCCCAACAAGACAGCAACACACATCAAACAAATGATACTATTTAATTTTCAACAGTAGATAGGAATTAAAAACACTGGGTTGCATATTATGTATGCACATTACACCCTAATTGAAATGAATAACATAACATTATGCAATGATACATTCATCACCTCAGTTTAATTTGCATGTTTAGCAAGACTTGTAATGAATTAAATTGCTCAGTTAAGAGTAAATGTCAGTTTAAAGATATTGCTATCACATTTTAATCTTTATTTAAAAAAGATTTTACACTTAATCAACAGCTTGGATGCATGATGCAAGGCTCTTTTCATCTGAATGAGGGAAAGAATATAAAAATAATCAATATGGGACAGGTGAAAAATGATGCAGTGCTCTATGTGACAGGTGTCAAGATAGATATCCTGAATTTGTTAACTTTTTTTCTTCTGAACATTCAGTCAAAAAGATGACATGTCCAAATCAAAGTCAGGATGTGACAGATTCAGGTATGTGATCATTTGCTTCTGCATTATCAAGCAAACATGCACTGACTGAGGCTTTCAGGGGAAATTAGGGGCTTGTATCTTGTTGGCTCTTTGGTAAATAAACACACAGACTGCTTTTTCATTGCTCATCACTCACTTGGTGACTACAAACCTGTAGCTGATCTTGTGCAAAGAAGGTGAAGTAGCTCCGCTCAAACTCCACAAGATAAATACAGTTGCATTTCATTGCTACAGTCGATATTGTGACACAATTTTGTTACATTAATCCACATCTGACACACCAGCCTGCAGTGTGCCAGCCCTGTTGAATTATGTGACCTGGAGGTGTTTACATTAATTTAAGGTTTATAGGTCTTGACATTTACAAGGTAAGAATTCCCACAAAGTATTTTAGTAGCATTGTGCGGCATTTGCAAGCATGTTTTATGAGCTCAAGTTTTTCTTTGCAAATAGATTTATTATTGCCTCTTGGAGGTGCCACTTTATTATTGATCATTGAGCAAGCTAACAGATGTTTTCAGTAATACACTACCATCACACATAAAACAAGAAAAATAAAGAAAACAGAAAAATAGGAAGAAGCAAGATGATACAATTATGTATTTTTTTTCTTTTATTTTTGTCGAATTTATTAACTGAAGAATACTGATTCAATTTAAGTAAAGATGAATAACAACTTCTCTAAAATAAATCCCACGATTTTGAGAAAAAAAAAAAAAACCTGTTTGCAATTATTTTGACTGGTATTGAAATGGGATACAGGAATTGGGAAGGTATTATCATCTATGCCTTATTATTTTCAATTTTACTGAAAAATATGAAATAAATCAAAATGCATGATTTTTGTACCATCTGTACCAAACCATGATTTTTGGCTGTAAATAATTTGCATGCCAGGCTCTGGTGCTCAACAATACAATTGTAACAACTAACCCTAATACAATTAAATAAATTAATAAATTAATTAATTAATAAATACATACATACATACATACATACATACATACATAAAACATTCCTTTGCATTTACTGTACATGGTGACCTCGATTTTTTGTGACGGTTTTTAAATTGCGCCCCCTCTGGACGGCAGTGCGTCGGAAATGAGGTTCAGTTGTATGATGACGATCATTAACGCACCGCAACGGAGGTAAACGTCAATCGCGGTCACGCGTCGGAAATGGTCTGAATTATGACGAAAGATGTGTTTACGGAAATGGAAGAGTTAGAAACTAGCCAAATATAACAACCGAGAAACAGAACGTTTATTTGTATGCTCATGATATTAGTTAGTGAGCTTTGAGCAGACGACTTAAGTAAGCTAGCAGCTGCAGCGCTGTGGAGCTAGGTCTGGCTATGCGTGACAAGCTAGCACTAAAAGAGGGAAACAACATGTTTGGAAAACAAGGACGGAAGAGACGCGTGGACAGCAGAAAGTTGAACGGCTAGCTAAAATATCAACGTCCCCTGGGCTGTAAGACTTCAACTCCAGTGGGAAATAATACGTAATGGCTGCTGAACACCATAAAGTCTTCTTCAAACACAAGTAGGTGAATCAAACGTCCTCCTCTCTTCTCAACTCTGTTTGCTACTCTTTGGTTGACCTGGTGGCTAAAGGGTCAGCTGTGACTGTCTGTGTTGACATAAATGTACTATGCCAGTGAACTAGTGGTTGTTTTTGCCTTTTCTTGCTAAAACAATTAGCGTTCATTGCTTAATTGCAACTGTTGTTATCGTAGCTAACAGTGGCCCTCAGCACCACGGACAGGGCCTGCCACGCGCTGAAACAACTCGAAATCCCCCAGTTTAGCATCTATTGTGAAACGTGTGCTATTGTGGCATTTTGTTGACATTTCTGAAGTCCTTCTTTTGTTTTTAATTTGTGAGTATGTTTATCAATTAGAAACACTGTGAAAGAAAGTATTTGGATGGAATATTTTTCTCAAATAAGCAATTTTTAACATGCTTCATAGGGAAAAGGAGCCAAAGGACAAAAAGTCATTAATTTTAATTAGTTACTTGATAAACAATATGACATGTAGTGTATTTGTATAGATATGAGCAGTAGTGTGGTCTTGGTATTTGATGAATTGCGAGTACTAATTGGAAGATGGGTGTTGTGTGTTTTGCTTTTTATTCCAATGGCTTTTTAAGCCTTAGAAAAAGATGTGGATATACCCTGTATACCTGTGGGGCAGAGGGTGGACAAAATATTTGGTACAGCTGTCAGCATTAATAATCTCAGACTGCAATTTGCTGCCTCCAAAATGACCATAAAGGTGAATTAGCACATCTATAAAACAGTTTAAACAAAAATTGAACACTGTAACCTCCACGCAGGTAGGATTTATTGCCGTTGTAAACTGCATCATAAACTGGCAACTGACTGCAATATTTAGTCTGTTTGTTCAGAGATGGAGATGATATTGGTTGAATTCATTCACAGTGGTATTGACTGATAAACGTATAATAAAATTGTCGACATTGAGTTTCAGAGCGGACAGAATCACCATTATCACTTGTTCGAGATTGCAATAGTAATGCAGAATAAAACGTTTCAGAGACAATGATATCTTAGAGCCGGAGGACAGTGTGGTTGATGGTTTTCGTTGCAAATTTTCCACTGAGGAAACTTTTTCAGGTATAGTGTTTCACAGCCTCATCCACATCTGATAGAAATTGCAGCAGCCATTCACAAGAGACAAGGGGCCATTAATACAATGGTTACCATTATCTGAGAACGCTGTCAGCTTCCTAGTCAGGATAGGTCTACACAGTTAACTACAGTGTCAAGTTTATGCCATAACATCAGCAACACACCTCTGCATACAGCTTCATATTATTACACTCAAAATAATGGATGGACAAGCAAATCTCCTTTTTTGGCACACTTAAATCCATTATTGTCAATGTTGATGCAGCATATTGAAAGTAGAGATGTTCCAGATGACTAATTTTGATAAGCTTGATTTTATAATATATTCAAGTAGTCTATTATTTCTGTTGCTAACTAGTGAGGATAGCAATATTTAATCGAATAGTCGACTAATCATGCACACGTCCCTACTCAAAAGCATGGCAGTGGCTGAGCTGGTGGCTAGCAATTGTTGGTGTTTAAAACAACAGTGCACACAGCGCTAACCATGTTAACCTGAATGGAACCAGGGGCTTGCCATTATGCTCCTGCAAAAACAGTGAAACAAGAAACAGAAAGTATCATTTTATTCTCCAGAAAATATTTATTTCCTGCTCATTTAAATCATCGATAATATTAAAATGTGAAGCTTCTTGTATTGTAAACTGTTTGAAAAGCTCAGTGAATCCATGTGATTTCCCAGCCGAAATCAATGTAGAGGCCTTCTGTCATACAAAAAAACAGAAAGAAAGAAAAAAAACTATATTCGTTTTTGATTGACAAAACTGTTTCCTTGCAACATGCCCTGATTTGGCCTCTGAAACCGATTCTTCAGAACAGCCTGAGACAACTCTGCTCTCTAGTCTCACATCTAGCTGTCTAATAATTCTTTTTCAAATGTTGGAATACTTTCCAGGCTCCGCTAGTGCCCTGTTTGCACTGGCTGGCATTTTGCATGGTAAGAAGGACTGTTGCAATATTTCATTATGATTGATCAGCATATAGAGAGAGCAGCTGTCCTTTTGTGTTTCTGCAACTACCTTGGGGGCTGTAGGCATGTGTAAGAAATAAAAGACATTTATTGCATCATCTTAAAGCACCATTTCACAGGGGCATACCTAGTCAAACTGCCAAGCCATATAATTGCTATGCTTCGGTGGAGCTTTTTCACTTTGCAGGCTTTGTGAGAGATGTTCACTTTATTCTCGCAAGTTTCAAGTCACCAAATCTCTGGGACACTGTTTCATTCTTCTTGGCAAGCAATTAAATGTGCATATAAATTACGTTCCTTTCAAAATATTTGATCCATCCAATCTTTGATCCATTTAATGACATAAGAATGTCAACACCTATCTATCTATCTATCTATCTATCTATCTATCTATCTATCTATCTATCTATCTATCTATCTATCTATCTATC
>JAOWBC010000001.1:9450205-9464018 GCA_028566105.1 Hypoplectrus providencianus
CTAATAATGTTTTAACAATAAAAAATAACTGTTTGTCATACAGCTTACGAGATAAATAATTTGTAAAAAAAAAAAAATAATAATAATAATAATAATAATATGAGAAACAGAGCAGGCTGTTTCAGTGAGACATACAGTAGATGCTGTAATTGCAATAGAGACATGATAAGACAGGTAGTGCATTCTTGTCCAGCTCACATTCCAGGTCAATTGAGGGAAACACTTTTCAGTGTTGGTGTTTATTTAACAATTTTCTCAAAGCAAACAAGTCAAATGTTCATATTAACTCTGTAGCTTTTATACTAACTATGTGCTTTTAAGCTGCTATTACTATTCAGAAGTCAAGATGCAAAAGCCTCTAGAACATCTCAATAAAATAAATAAAGCATCTTTTTTTTCAGCTGTTGCAGAAGTGCTACTGGTGAAAAACGGTTCTCTAAATGGAAGAAAGTTTAGCTTTGGCCAAAGGGTGCACTTTACTCTGAAAGTTGCACGTCACTCTGAGTGCATTCCCTACTGTGTGTGCAATATATTTCATTAAGAAATAGAAATCCATGCAGGTCAGGGGTTCTATTAATGCCTCCGCTTCCCTGAAGACTAACAACCACATATGGCTTACTTGGAAAATGCAGTTCAGTGCCCACCCACGCTGAAAGAAAGGGGAGTTAGGGACCTATTAATGTAATGCACAATAGTGCAGCATGCTAGAACTTTCATTTCCTTCACTCTCCCCGCTTTTCTTTTTCTTTTTAGCTTCATGTCTAGCCCTTGGCAGGAAGAACTCCATGTAATGCATGCTGGGTCCCACAATACGTTTCCACAGTGACAATTATTCACCACATGACAGACCCATAGGTTAGGTTTTGAATGCAGAGCTGACAGAAGACTTAAGCAACAAGCAGCTAATAGGCCTAATCCACCTCCTCAAAGAACTGAAAATGTAAGCTTTCATTGACATACTCTTTTCACTTGTATGTTGATGTATTGTTGTTTTTAAAAATAAATAAGCAAATGTCCTTAATATTTAATATTATATATTTTATTTCACAATTGAATTTTCTATAATGTGGAATACCATTATGAACAAAGAAAGATAGGAAATAATAAAAGGACATGCATCAACACACACAAAATAACCACCACTCACACCAAGTTTCAGTTTTTATGTAAAATAGTTTCAAATGTGGTTATTTTTTAACATGCATCACTCTTTCAAGGACCATCTGAAATTTGAAGGTCTGAGTATAAATTATCTAATTACAAAGCCAGGGCTTAAAAATAATGAGCATTGTGGACATTTGGGGAATAACAAGTTTGGGTTAGCAGCAGTTTTACATGTTGCATGTTATCAAGTTGTCATTTGCATTATAGGATATACAACATTTAAATTTTTTTTTTTTTTTTTTTTTTTTTACATTTTAATTCTTACGAAATTTCGAGCAGCAGCTATGAAACTAACCACCTCCTCACGCAGCAGATTATGTAAATTACACATTTCTTACGTTCTCTGACCTCAGTGCAGCTGTAGTAACTGGTGAGTTCCCTGAGCTTTTTGGCAATTGGATTGTTTTTGTGGCACAGCTTGAAACTCAGTCTCAAACAAAAGCTTCAGTCTCTGTGGGAAACTGATCATCTGTCCCAGCAATCAGCGCATGTGGGTTCAGTATTTGGTCCATTTCTTTTCTGTGTAGGTGTAAATATGTTAGCACCCTGAGAAAAGGATTGACATTATCTGAATCAGTTTCATGACTTTGTGAATGGCACCTGCATGTCATCATACCAGGCCACTTATGACAGATAGATGCTTCAGTAAGATTAATCCAGTTTTGGTTTATTTAATTTAATTTTTCTGCTGCAGAAATCTGTCTGAATTTGGAAACATTTCAAGTGGCATTACCAGTCAGCATGTGAATTTGCTCAACAAATATTTTCTTCCTGAAATTTTTGCTGCTGGTAGATTATTGTCCAGCCATAATAAAAAAGAACTATAAAATTCCAACCCTTGCTCCTTGCACTGGCTTCCTTTTAAATATTGAATTAAATTCAAAGTTTTATTACTTGTTTTTAAAGCCCTGCGTGGTCCTGCATCTATTTACAATAGATAGCTACTTACACCCAAAAGTACCATTAGGCCCCTCAGATCCACCAGCCTGGATCTGTTAACTACCCCACAGTCTCACCTAAAATGGACAAATAACAGTGCAAAAACATAACATTGGTTTAATACGTTGATGATTTTAAGAGTTGTCTTAAAACATATTGTGATATTGAACTCAATGTTTTTTAATGTACTTTTTAAATTGGACTTTCTGTAATAATGCCACTGTATAAAGCAGGGTAAGGAATTTTGAAATATTTGTGTGAACACACTTTGTGGCAGTCTTAGGGGGAGAGGAAGGGAAATGAAGGGAGGGAGAGATGGCAAAGGGTATGCAAGAGGTCTTGAACCACAAGGGACCCTTTTTCAGGTTTTAGTATAATTTAGGTAATAACATAGCCCAATCAAATCATCCTTTTGTGAAACATAAATAAGAAGTAAATATAAAATCAAATATACATAATTATTTAAAAAAAAACAGGGTTGTGTTTCAGCTGTTGTTTTTCATACAGAATGCAATATGCTCTTCTATTTCCATGAACAGACTTGGAGTAGGCTTGAAACCAAAACAAAAATGATCATGCACCAGTGCCTTACAAATATAAATAGTAAAAAGGAAAAGTAGAAATATGAGTAAAATGCTTTTTTATTCTTTAAGTGCCTCTACCTCTAACTCTTGAAAGCAGAACTGACCAGCTGCTCACTGAAAGCAAATGTAGGAACAAACCACACGTGCACACGGCACCTGTTGTCCTCTTGTCTTGTGCCAGAGTTGTGTCCAGCCGGTGGCTTTTTCTCGCAATCAACAGCTGGGGACGCTAGCTACTGTTGTCCGAGTGCAACCACAGAAAGCCAACACAACATTTAACCAGCGCAGCTTTATGCATAACAGATAAACAATGGCGACTGCCATCTGAGGATTCTATTTTATTTGTCTTTTTTTGTAGTTTTATTACAGAACAAATGCCTGTGTAACAGTCCCTAGACTCTTTTATGTAGACCTCGTTAGTCAGTACTTACTGGAAATTGAAATGTTTGAAATGCAAATTTCAAAAACCTTTTAAGGTTATAATATGCAGTCTCAGTTGCAAAAGAGCATGGTGTCATGCACAGTATGAAAAGGACATGATATTTTTAATTTCAGTACAACTGAGAAAACCTGAATTGATATTAATGAAATGAAACATATGGTATATGTCCACAGCACACAGTCCATCCCATAGCATGCCTTTCCTTGTGTTTTTGTGAGAATTAGAACATAAAGAAACAAAAAACAGAAAATACACACTGTGAATTATGAACCAACAAACAAAATAAATAAATAGTGGCTTGTATCTGTTTACTATTGACACTGAAACATTGAAAATTCAATAGTAAAAAAAAGCAAAAAAAAAACAAAAAAATTATACCTTGAAGCTTGGGAAGCAAGCTGTCATGCAACACTATATTTCCCTCTTCAAAGCATTACAGGGGGTTGCGTGACATGGAGAGGACTAATTGAATATGTTTTTGAAATTCAGGGTAACATTTGTCCCTTATTGCCACATATTATGCTATTCAAACAGGAGCAAATAAACAAGCAATTATAATAATGCTGTCTCTGATCCAGACAGTTTACAGTTTCTGACGTTTCTTCTTAGCTGTCTAAGCATCTAAGATGTTTTACTTCATGTCACCTCATACATTTTGGGGAGTCTCTTTAGCTGCCCAAAGCGTGCATCTACTCATTTAGACTCGTGTTTTGTAGCTGCACTGTTTGAGGTATTTACTGTATTGATGTGGGATGATTCACGCTTTTCCATTATTATTGTGGACTGCACAGCAAGTACCTCAAGTGGGTCTATATCAAGGTTCACAGCACTACTTAATAGAGCTTTACATTTAATAGACTCCGGGTCTGCTTGGTTGAGGTGTTGCCAGTGCTTCATAGATTTTATTTTTTCCTTACACAAGGGAGGACAGTCACAATTCAGCTGTTGAAAGTTTTTTTTTATTGTACACCCAGTAATGATTAAAGTATAAGTCAATTAAATATTTGGGCCAGTTTATTCAAATATATTTCAGATCTATTTTTATCTTAACAGTGCATTGTAAGCCACAAATGCACGTCATCATGTTCCTTTACCAAACATACAGCATGCAGGCTGTCCATATAATCTCTTTATAATTACAAAAGTAGAAGATGAGTATCTTATTCAATTTGTTAAATGTACTCAGTGGCTACCAAAGTTTTTTTTTTTTTTTTAAATCAAATTGCATTTGTTTATTTCAGGTACCGTTTTGATGAAAAAGGTATTGGTAAATAAAAATGGCTACTACTAAGATAAGGCAAAATGTGTATCATGGTTTATTGAATCAGAATGGGCTCCTTCTTTCTGTGGGGTTCTGTTAAAGATATCATGTATGGAACAAAGATACTGGACATCAGTGACCTTAAGCTGAAGATCACTGATGCCATTGGACCATTGCTGACATGGAAACAGATTCAGTACCGTCTTAATGTGCTTCGTGCTAATGGTGTCCATGTAGATTTGTCATATTTGTCTCTTCGTTTGCTTTTGTAATACATTTTTGAAGTTGTTAAGAGAATTAATGGATGCCCCGTGTATATACACAAAGGAGCTCCAGCAACATGACCAGGGGGCTTAGAGAATGATGGATTAGGTCACGTTTACATTTGCACTGATTTAAATGCAGCCTGACATCATGGAAATGGATGTGTTGTTGAAATGAAGTTATTTTAGAGACACAGACACAATAACAGTATTTCAGCCTCTCAATTATGTCTCATGCTGCTCCGGACTTCATCACTATAGGACCTAAAATGCTGCCCCTAATGTATCTCTAAAGCAATTACAGTGTGCTCCAAGGACTAATGAATATAACTGGCTTTTTTTTTTTTGGTTCCCTTTTTTCCTTCTCATTAGATCAAACCAGCTATTAGTCATAATGCTTCAGATTGAACTTGCACTGTGACATGCACAAGAGTATTAAATAGTTTTCAAAGGATGAAAATAATACAGTAACAAGCTCCCCAGGCCGTGGAGTTTTTAAAGTGCATTTAAGGGAGAGATTTTGGTTTTCTGTGGGGCAGTGATTACTGCATCAGTCAGATTCAGACATGAAAAGGGCTGACACTGATAGCTGACAATCACACATTTACACTGACAGAATCAAAACGAATAGCTGGCTGATTTTCATGATTTTTGCACTGGCACAAATATGTATTAATTTCACTTAGCTTCATGATATTCACTGCCACTGTAAACACACAAAGATTCAGCTGCACCTTTTTCTCAGCTCTAAAGCCTCAAATGACTTTTAAACACTCACAGGATAATGCTGTGATAATTCAAATTAAATTTGGTTCTCATTGAATTCATCATTTGATTTTACTTGACTAGATTTCAAACATGCCCTATTAACCTTATAATTGTTTCTTTTGTGATTTAAATTTGCACGTATGCTGTATCTTAAGCGTACCACAATGCTGCGATGCGCTACATTTGATCACCCATTATTTTTTATTTTCAGTGCAGCGAAGGGGAGTTAATTTATCTCACACCATGGGAGTTAACAACAGAGCCGACTCCTGGACTCCAGCGTTTGAAAATGTCCTCTCTGTTTAAAGCTCCAGCAGCGCCAGCTACTGATGTGTGAATAGAGGACTTCCACTCCTCATGAGCTTTGCTTCTGGGATATCTAGGATCCAAAATCAATCGCTTTCCCTACATAACATACACCATTACTTGACTCAAAAACTTGATTCAACTGCATTTCAACTAGCCCAGTAACGAGCAAGCAGACTCTCAGTAGTGGGGCCAAGTTTTTGGAGTGGACTGTTTTTGTTTTTTTTTTTAATTATACAGTGACTTGAGTGAATAATCACTCTAGGCGATCTGATTTTCAGAGTAAACAAATGGGTTTATGGCTGAATTTACACAGTCCAGCTTGGCATGCTTGAGCACTCAGGGTGCCAGATTATAAACTAAAAATTATAATTACAAACTTTTCTATAAATACTCTACTGTGTCAGTAATCTTACATTGTGTGTGTTTTTGGTTTATGGTTGATTAATGACTATTTTTGAACACATCTTCACTTTAAACATCACAGTTACCCACGGAAATATAAGATGGTCAGGAGAGGGGGATATCATTGGTCTGCATTTCTTTAAATAGTGTAATCTGCTAATCTTAAAAAAGGTTCTCTTATCAACCAATTGGATGATAAAGTTAGCCAGTACCTATATTACACCAATATAGTGATGCATCCCCACTACATTAACCACTGAAGGACAAAACTCAATATTTTAGTCATCTTATTTGATGGAATAACATTAAGTGTAGTTGTACCACATTAACAACATAAATGATCAAAGGTAAAAAATGTTCAGTTTTAATTTAGCTTTGTTAGACTGCAATGTTAGATCTAGTTGAGTTATTCTGTTAAGAAAAGCCACTGAAAACTACTATATGTCAGAAAAATGTGATAATCTTTAAAATTCCTTCGCTCGGAGCACTTATGTCTGGGTGACTTTTTGTTTTACTAACTTCCGGTAAGCACTCATTTATGCTCAAAGCTCGATACCTTTAAACATCCATGCAGTCTTCTTTCTGTACTCTTCTGTGCTTTCATTTTGTCTGTATTTCTGCATGTTTTTCTGAAAGCTTATGCACATGGAAAAAATGGACCAATATCATTGGAAATCGTGGACGCAGTGTAGCAAAACTGTGGGAACATAAGCGGCGAACAAACGTAGGGTTGTAACAATGCATCGCAAGACAGTTACGATACATAAGTGTGACATTTTAATACGGGTGAAATGAAAATTTGCAAAAAGAATCTAAATTCATTTTTGTTATTTATCAGAAAGCTCATGCTCTGAAAAAAAATCGTATGAAAAATCTTAATAAATTGTGAGTTGAGTGTATCGTGCCCATATACTCCAATATAGGGATGTATCCCTAAATTGGAGTATATGGGCAGTGGTATTTACATTGTAATTGATGTATCTATTTGCCTACCTAGAGGTAGCATAATTAGGCTTGAAGAGCTTATAGTCATGCTTAATAAGGACATAGCAACATCTAGTGGATTTTTTTAGTACAACATAACCTAGTTAAGTTAAGTTCAACACATTTGAATAAAATCCAGTGACTCAAAATCTGTTCTACCAAACAGTCTCGCAGATACTTAAATGAAGGAAGATGTATTATGACTGCAATTCTCGCGTCTCTCTCCGCTGTGGTTTGAGCAGAGGCAGAAGCAGAGCTGGGGGAAAGGAAGACAAGAGAGAGAAAGAGAAATTGTCAGTGGAAGTTTAGAGGCAGAGAGAGATGCAGTCAGACACAGACTGATGGAGGTAAGGTGAATTTACGATAAGTGCCTCCCTGAACCAGGAATGTAAATTGTGATCTGCAATGATACCTCCTTAGTATTCCATTGTTTTCAACCGCAGGGTCAAACAAACAAAGTCAAAAGAATGGATATCACTGAGAGGCAGTTGAGACACACTTTGTTTCAATAACACATAAATCCAGGAAAGAAGACTTGCAAATGCCTGTCATGTTCCATAAACAAGCAGTGGTAACTTTAAAATTCCCCTAGACTCAAATGAATACTTCTCACCTTGTGTTATGTCAGAAAAAATCTGAATAAGGATTGAGCAATTTGTATTTTAAAGAGAATAATCCAACCATGAAAGTCCTGCTCTAGCACCATTTCAGGGCACCAGTTTGTGATGATCAATGTTTTCAACCCAGGAGTTTTCTTTACATGGTGTACACACTGCAGTTACCTCTGCTTCTTGTAAAAACTGTTAAGCATCCTCATAATTAAAACAGAGACATTGTTCCTTTTTTTTTAAATTTTTTTTTACAGAGTTTGTATGTTTGATGCGACACAAAGCAGTATTAATCAAAAATAATTAGACTTTATCTCTCTAGACAAGGCTGCTTTCTCAGAGAAATGCTTGACTCTCTCATGGAACAGTATATGATGCTATATACGCTACAAGCATACATGATGCTCATTAAATTGCAATTTCCCTACATAAAAACAAGAATGTGTCTCCCTGAGTTCCTCTCTGAGTTTCTGTCGCGCTTGCTTGCCTCTAACCCTGAATCCCAAATGTGAATATCGTCCAAACTTTTATGTCGTCAGTTCTTTATTTTCTGGACTATAAAGATGCAGATATAAAGCTTGTCACTGCAGGGTAAAGAGCTCCAACAACAGAAAGAAGCATGAAGTTTGTAATGCAGGCTACATTCTGTGGATGCAAATTATAGAATAATTTCCTTCCGTCTGGATTGGATAATGAGACAACAGCATGAAATGGGCATACCATTTCCACCTGCCTATCACCTGAAAGGTTATTATAAAGTTTATGCATCTAAGGCAACTTGGTTATACAATATCACTGAACTAAAATCAATCTGACTGCTCGCACCCGAGAAAAAGTCAATAGACATAAAACAGTGAGCCGTCATTTTTAGGCCAAATAAACAAATAAGATATAATGTGAGCTTTGGAGTTGCTGGTGGGCAGATTTTGTTGCCTTTGGACGGAGCCAAGCTTTTTTCCCATTTTCAGACATATTTTAAACCAAGCCATGAAGCAGCTGCTGGCGGTTGGTGCATAATTTAATGTACAGATATGTGAGTGGTGTCAGTCTTCTCATCTGACTTTCAGTAAGGAAGCAAAATGACCCAAGTATTCCTTTAACAATTGAACAGGTTGTTAGAGTGAATGCAAATGCACACCTTCATCCACAGCAGCCTTACTGTAGCCATGCCCTCATTTAATGATTTGGTGGGAGGATAATGTAGTTCCCTTGTTAACATTTTTACATCCATCGGTTATTGTAGGACACCGCTCGTTTCAGGGGGTGTAGACAGTTCCTTGTCCACTGAATCCAACAGTTTGCTGTAGGTGTAAACAGCTACACTTTCAAGCCAAATGGGGGTGAAAGGTTGAGTAACTGGCTTTGCTGTCACAGAGTCTATCTTTTAAAACTGGAACAACATCAGTAACCAGTCTGAATTCATATCTTATCTTAAATTTTTTTTCTAGCAATGGCACCTTGCCATAACAGAACGACCTGTGGTCACCATGCTTTCTCAAAATCTGATATGGGCCGGGGCACACTAAATCCCTTTAGCTGTTGCAAATGGGAGGGAGAATTTCAACAAAAGCTCCATTTTATCTTTTAGTGAAAAACTAGGCCACAGGTGCTTTTTTCCCAGGGTAGAAAACAATGAATTAAAAGAGGTAAGTAGATCAATTTGGCTTGCTGACAAACTCAGTTATGCAGATTAGTTAAATAAGCAGTGTTTGCACTGCAGGTTCAACACTGCAGCCATATGGTTATCAGGCCTGACACCGGAGTGAAGTGAGAGTTACTGGACAGGTGATATCGCCTGCTGTACACTTAAGTGGATGGATTGTTGTTTTATGGTTGTGTTAATTTGCCAGATCAGGTTTTACTCAGCTGCTAGCTTGTTTGAACCAACTACGTTTATTGAGGGAGATAGCTTGCAGGGGAAATAGTCACCACTAAACACATCCCAAGAAAAGCTAATAGGAGGCACTTATCTTACAAAAGTCTTACGCTGCACTTCAGTATCCCTGCAGTTTGTGTTTTAATGCCTCTTAATATGACACTTTCACATGATTAAATTAATTGGGTTACAAGTAGCAACCAAAAAACAAAAAATGCTTTACTCGACCAAACAATACACAAACCTTTTCTTTGAAATTAATACATGACAAAGAAAAGAGGTAAGAAAGATAAGAGGACTACAATTCTACACTCCACAATTTTTTTTTACTCTACATTCTGCAGAAAGTGTTATGAGATCTGAATTAAATGGCCTGATGTTGAATACATTTTGAAGAAGCTTCCCCTTGGCTGTGTTGCCATGATGTCAAGACAGGCTATACATGCCCCGAGCAGTAGCATTATTTGACGGAACACATTTAAAAGTAAAGCTAAGGAAATGAAGGAAAATGAAATTTACTGGTTTATGTTTACTGAGGGACTCATTCAACTCCCTCTGCAGGTAATATCTTGGCTCAATAGGCACAGTGGCTGTATAAGTAAGCCCAGCCTGGAAATGTTTATTTTATGTGTAGCATTACTGTATATGTTTATTGTATTTATATATATGTAATATTACTGCATCTACACACTACGCTCGGAGGTCCTGGTTATGCTGAGGCTTCCCCAATGTTAAGACCAAATTCATCTTTATAGTCGCCTCTACAGTCCTTTGTAGCTTTATTGCTTTGTGAGCAGTGTTAGCGCAGACTTCCACTTTAAACAGGGAGACATCTGTGAGCAACGCCATTTCACCATTTTCTGTTTCTCATACAATTTGTTTGGTGGTTTTAAATTTTATATGCTGGGATACTTCATGTTGGCAGCGTGAAAATGAATTCACGTGTGAGCTGTCATCTGTATGTCATATATCACTTAAGTCTCCCCTTCCTTGGAGGGTTGCCACAAGTGTTGTAAATCAAGCCATTTAGAGGTTGAATGCAACATTTTCCAAATTATTAACTTTTTAACATATTTGTGTAACTGGTAAAAACATGGGAAATTTGTAATTGAATGTGTTACTCTAAACTCTGGTTTACCACACTCAGTGTTCTCCCCGTGTCAGCCGGGTCCTCCTCCTTCCTCCCACAGTCCAAAGACATACAGCTATGGTTTACTTGGTAACTTTAAATTGCCCGTAGAAGTGAATTTGTCAGCCCTGTAACCTGTCCACGGTGAACCTTGCCTCTCGCCCAGTGTCGTCTGGGATTGGCTTCAGCAGGTGCTGCCATTACTGTTTGCTTTATTCATTATTGCCTCATCTGTATGTCATTTTGTCAGTAAGCTGACAATGGTTTCGTCTTTCAAATGTCAAAAAAATGCCAACAAAAGGAAGTCTCCTAATACAAAAAAATGTTTCATGTGACCAAAATTCCCAAAACAGAAACCATTTATTTTACAACAATGTATGACAAACAAAAGTAGGAAATTCTCTCATTTGGTAAGCTAGAATCAGAGAATTGTCTGAATTGTAAAAACCTTATCAATGTCCTTATCAAGGGATTGGCTCCAGCCACCTGTCACCCAAGTTTGGATAAGCAGTTAAGGATTGTGGATGAATAGTATTTATAATGGACATCACTGTGGCATTATAATTTGTAAACTATATCAATATACAAAGATGAGATGTTATACGGTGTATGTAGAAACACACTAATTTAAAACATCTATTTACAGGAGGCTGTAAAGTTCTTTTAACAATGTACTCATTTGGAATAAAATGTACAAGCATTTAGCCAACTTATTATACAGCACATTATAACTGAAATGTCTTGATGATACCAGTTGCTTCTAAGCACAAAGACACAGCTATTTAACTGGTATTTCTTCATGCCTCTGCATTGAGTCTTGCAGGACACCAGTTTTTTAGACCCTGGTTCATCAGTCTATCACCAACCCTCTGGTCTAAAGAGCACAAAAGCTTTTAACCTTGCAGAAATGGTAATATAAGATGTGAGCTGTGGATAGCAGAGCAACCAGGCAGGCAGATCCTAAACGTAGGGCGTGCATTCTTGTCCCTGAGTTGAAAGTAAACTGCCTAAAATCCTTTTCAGTACCCTTCCCAGTGATGTGGTGACTTTGAGCATGAAAAAGTGATTTCTAAACAGAAAAACATCTCCTCAGATTCAAAGGGTAGAACTATCTGGGAAGTGTAGGAAGAACATCTGCTTTGACCTTGTGTGGCATCAAAAAGCCCATAAATATTAAAAAAGTCTGTGTCGGATCCTTTGCCCTCAACAGTGCTGGGAAAGGTCACAGCCCAATCGAGTCTAAATCTGTTTTCTAACACCAAAAAATGACACTTTGTGTATAGTGTGTAAGGTCTCTGCTCGAGCAGTGTTATCATCATCATTCTGTGAAAAAAAAAAAAAAATCTGTATCACCACGACCCAGACAGCTCAACGGCATCATGAAACCTGTAAAAGTATTATTTGTAAATAAATAATACAAAATAAATACTAAGTACTATTTATTTAAACACTTCCATATGAAATTCTATTCATGTTTGGCATTGAGCATAATGTGTTTTTTCTTTTTACATATAGTTGGAAAATGGAAGGAAAGAAGAAAGGATTTCCTCCCAGAGCATCGCCTGCATGGCCATGGAAATGTTTATTGCAAGGCTGGCCCATAAATCACAAATATATGTCATCTGTTGTCATGACATGTATACATAAATCCTCCTCTTTTATATTACATTAAAGTGCATTTTTCTGTTAGGAAATGTGCGTATTCTAATCTAACACTAGCGTGAGGCACTCAGCCTAATGCAAGGGGAGAGAAGAGAGATAACAAATATTTTACCATGCAGAAGCATCTAAGTACATTGTCAAAACCAGTAAGAGGTAATCAGAATTGATCCCCATGTAGCACCAACACTCAGGAAATCCATCCATTGATAAACACTTTCTTGAGAAAGTCACGCTGTGGCTCCTGCAGTGGTTTTTCGTTTTTATTTGTGAAAATGAGCCAGCAATTTATTTCTAATCCAAAAAATGGTACCAATGGGCTAAACACAATAGTGTCTGCATTGCTCTCTCACTATGATTTATGGGACAGAATCTCTGTATATTTCTTTGGCGATAATAAGAAAATACAGCAATAAATCTGGAAATGTCAGGCAATTTTGTTATCACCTTGTTGGAATATCTGAATACATTATCTGCTGAGAGGAGAGGAGAGGAGAGGAGAGGAGAGAAGTGAAGAGGAGAGGAGGGCAGGAAACATGTTAGACATATTGTTGGTGTTCAGTGAGCAATTGCACAGTTGGTTGTGGCACTGCTGCCATACTGTAGCTCCACACTGCAAGAGTCTCTATGATATACATTTGGCAATTCTAGCCTTCTGAAAAGCAGCTTTTATGTCCGTTTTTGAGTGTTTTGGAATATTGGACTGTTGAACTGTCAAAACAACCATTTTAAGACTTAATCTTGAATTATTACAAATACTTATTTGCATTTTTATTTCAAAAACAGTTTTCAAACAACAAATCTTTCATTTATTATCTTTAACCCCCTGTCCGATCGGCCACAGGGGGCTGGAGCCGATCCCAGCTGACATCGGGCAAGAGGCGGGTACACACAGGACAGGTCTCCAGTCTATCACAGGGCTGACACACATAAAGACTGACAGCAGTTCACACAAATCTATTAATCAGAAAAAAATAACCACTAATGGGAATAATAGCTGCAGTCCTAATAGATAAACACATTTTGTTGTTGATTTATCAGATTCCAAACAACAATTTTATCACAATAACAGAATCTGTTCTAGGGTGCCGTATACCATCATGTAATTATGTGTAATTATTGCGTAATCATGTAATTATGGTTCCTGCTGCAGTAACACAGGTTGCAGCATTTCTTGAGGAGGTACGACTATTTATGAGCTCGCTTTCGTATACAGCACAGATCAGTAATCACTTTGGATAAATAAAGCCCACATGCACAGTCTTGTTCCTGGACATGCTTGTCATCATTGCAAAGGTCATTGAAGCTCCCACCCTGCCATCCCCACGCCGCTCCTTTGTCAGTCGCTCGCTCACACACACACACACACACACACACACACACACACACACACACACACACACACACACACACACACACAAACAC
>JAOWBC010000001.1:9464118-9488210 GCA_028566105.1 Hypoplectrus providencianus
TCCACAACACAACAAGCTAATGACTCTCTCGCTCACACACACACACACACACACACACACACACACACACACACACACACACACACACACACACACATATAAGAAGAGCAGAGCACACAAGCAAAGAGGCTGGTATGGAGATCACTAGCTCATTTGTCTCTTTATCAGACTGTGTCTCCCTCTCTCCAGAGGAGGTGTCTGTTTGAAGAATGTGCCACGGTTGGGAGGATGAATTTGCATGATGAACTTGGAATTTATTTATTTATTTTCCATCAGGCAGCGCCCCAGCATCATCCACATTCCTAAAACTGATTTCTATTATACGCAGGGCAGCTACAGATTCTTTGTCAGTTAAAGGCAATGTCTTGGATAATGATTGTGCCCCTTAAGCTGTCACACATGGAAAAGCAAAGATTTGTTACACTTCTACAGAACATTCAAACATAAATTCTCAGTGTAGCATTAGATGCAGCGCACATTAGGTTGGCTATCCACTGGCAATATCCATTAAATGCAGAAGAAGATCAGAAGAAGAGGCGTCACGCTATATGGGTATTAATGATAACAGTGATATTTTCGGGGAAATATTGAAACTCAAATGATTAGAATGCATAATAATCATGCACCTTTATCTGGGTTCCTTGTAATTACCAGTTAAGTAATTTTTTCTATTTGTAGGCTTTCATAGTTATTCCTGGGAACTGATACTTGGTACGTAACACTCTGTAAATGCTCCAGTACTCATTCTTCAGCAGTGCTGCATGGACTGTAGAGTAATGGAGATTCCCAATGCCTCTGTTTGATGCAAAGCCCCCCAACTCCACGGCATCGAGGGACACCCAACTGAGTTTCCATTTAATCACAATAGAACACCACAATGTGTATATCTCCATATGGATATCCTAACATTGTTGAAACAGAGCAGCTTAAATTGGTGGCGTGAGCAACAAGTTGGCGAACTGCTGAGTCATCACTGCACCTTTCTCTCTGCACCTTTCTCTCTGCTTTGCACCAGGTGGAAAAAAGAGACAAAGGGAGAGGAGAGAAACTGACAACAGAAAGAGAGTTATGGATGTAACAAAGGTTCTATGAATTCTTTCTGAGTGCCACAGACGGTATGAAACTCCTGGATGAGAATGAACTCTGCCGGTCAGGAAAAATTGAAATAGAGCAAGAGCTACAGATGTAACTAAGGTTCTGTGAATTATGGACGACTGCCAGAGTTCATAGCCATCCAGGGATTACATTCTGTCAGAAGGAATCAAAAAGGAATGTATTACCTTGTTTTTGTTTTTGACCGTAGTGTCGGATTAGGTATCAAAAATAAAGCCTGGCAGATATATTGGCTGACACAAATTATCTGCCGATACTGGCATATATTTACATTGGCGTATATGTTGTTGGTCCAGAAAATGTTGCTTTACTTGATTCGGAAATGGTGTTAGTTTATGGATTTTTCTTTTTTTTTTTTTATACATCTGCTCATCTAAGTGATTTATAGATCTATACATATTTAGATAATAGCCTTATCATTAATTATTTTGGCCATGATAATCATGTAGTGAAAACAAGATGACATGAGAGCCCTAATCTGAACAATGTAATGTGACTGAGGTGCACAAAGTGACTGACATATGATCTGTTTACAGTGATCACACTTTGTTTCACTGTGTCACATGGTAGATATGTCAAACATTGACTTCCAGGCGAAGCACCACTTGTTCCGTTGGAAATGGATACTTAAGACACTATGGATGGAACAACACCACTCACAGAGGATTCTTTTTCACAGATGTTGCACCGTTTCAGTACTTAAGCCCCCCTCAAACCTGGGGTGATAGCTATAAGATAATCAAAAGGCTTTGTCATCACAGCCACAACTATAAATTCAATCAGAAAGATGGCTACAGCCGTATCAACAGGCATTCTCACACTGACATTTCTCGCAGTAAACAATACAACCACTCAAATTGTGTTTAGCTGACAGCATGTCCATGCGCGTGTCCTACAGAGGGATGGAAGAGGGAGACGCAGTGAGACTTTTTATAAGATTGTGGCGCCCATTTGATGAGAACATTGATCTGTGCCTCGTTACACAGACGTGCTTGAAGAAGTGACAACCGCCTGCCTGTTTTTACTGTTGTTGTTTTATGGCAGTGGTAGCCATGGTGGCAGCTGGAAAAAATAAAGGTGAATGTCATACTTTTTTTTTTTTTTTTAGCTTCTGTAATACCCTATAAATTACAACAAATGCCTGCTTGTCAAAGATAAATACTTGTGATAAATCTGAAGGCTGGCATCAACAGTTATGCGACCATGCTACTTGTTGTTCCTGCAGGCTGACCTCACTTGTGTCTCGTGTGCATGCGTGCTGCTAAAGAGTGACATGGTTTGAACCGCCGGGGCACACCAGCTTGAGGATTATAAGCTAAAGTCATTTGGTTTCCTTGACAACAATGTGGAAGTTTTAGTAAATGTGGTGACTGCTGGAACCAAAATCTCTTCTGCTGGAACCAGGGAAACCTTTTTTTCTTTTTCCTTTTTTGCCTTTTCTTTTGTTTCACTTTTGTTTAAAGTATGTGCAGTGTGGGGTTGTGTTCCAGAGCAGTGGTTAATTCAGCTCATTGACTTGTTTACTTCTGCAAACTTTTAATCCTCAAACTCAGGATGCAATTGCATGTGCAACATATGAGAAAATGTGACAAACACATCATGACAGTCAAGCAGAAAGTGTCAACACACATTTCATTTCTTTCATCTATTCATCTGAGCATGAAGTTTTTTTCCCTGTAAGCAGCAATGAGGGAGTACATATTGAGTCATGAAGGCTATGAGTTTTTTTTATAGTCATGCGTTAAATCCATACTAACGTGAAGGGAAATATATACTGAAATTGCAACATTAATGATTAATAATCTTACATGTGCAATCCATCTGCATGTGTGTATTTGCATGTGCATGCATGTCCTTCCTCATCTAAGCAGTGTTGTGTCTCATGAGACCTCATTCATAAAGCTTGCGGGGAAAAAAAGGAAAATCCAGATGGTGATTTCTATGCATAAGTTAGGATCTGATGTACCTATACAGGCAAGTGAACATGAGAACCTTTTTATATGTATGACGTGTATGACTGCATGTATCAAGTCAGTGTTATTGTAGATATGTATAGTAAAAAACGGGTGCAATAAAGAGAAAGCACAGTGCTCAAAACCATTAGAATGTGCATTAAACTTAATTGAACATGAAATTAATTGAGTCCATCTCTCTCGCTTTAATCGCAGGATAGTCGCATGCATTTTTAATGGGATAAGACTTTCAGTTTCTATGTATATGTCCAGTCATTTGCAGCTCATGAAATGGAGGATGTTTTATATTACCATTGTTGATTTCGTCACTGGACAGTAAAATCATAAAGGCTATGTAATTTGAATTAAAAAAAAACATTCAAATGAAAAGTGCAGAATCTTGCAAATCATGATAAGATTGCGCTTATTAAATAACTGATAAAATCTTAAAGGGCTACAACATTTCTAAGAATATCACAGGAGGAAAACAAGCTTGCATGTAAATCATCATACAGGTTATAAACTGTGTTTGTAAAATGTATTTAGGGAAATAATCTAAACAAACTGTCGTTAAAACATTAACCATGGCTTAGAGCCTGAATTTGTTCAACTCTTGACAAGCAACCTTACACAAAGAGGCTGCTTATCTAATAAACTGTGAAGTTGTTTGCAACATGTATGATCATTTGACAGTCCGTGTTTATTGTTCTGATGGACCTATTTCAGTCAAGTCAAGTCAGGTTTATTTACATAGCTAGCAAATAACAGACTCGAAATTCCCCATTGAGCAATCAGAGTGACAGCAGCAAGTAAACCCTGCTTTAACAGAGAAACCTCAAGCAGAACGGTGCTCTGGGTGGGCGGCCATCTGCCTTGACTGGTTGGTATCACACAGACTGGTACGGCAAAGGAACAGAAGCAAAAGCTTTACTCAAAAAACAGATTGAAAGCCCAAAATCTGTATACTTACAAAGACATGATGACAAGCAGGAGCATTTCAGGTGATACAGATGACGAAATGAGCAACAAAAAAACATACAAACAGAAATTAACTTAAGACAGTACTGTACAGTTGGAGTGAGAAAAGGTTTGGACCAAAAATCTCTAAATAAAGCCAAAAAGTCAGGCAGCTGATTGGTGCCTGCTTTCTTAAAGATCTTAGGAAAACATCATAGATATAGACCTACTCGGTGAAAAAAAAAAGAAGATAAAATGGGTGCTTCTTAACAAGTGTAATTAGAGCTATCTTGAAGGATGGTGGCGCATAGCCTGTTAATAAAGTCATATTGATAATATGTAGTAAAGAAGTGCTAACTAAGGGGAAAACTTCTTAATGCAGCCTCGTTGGGATGCGTTGTAATAGGCAGGTTGATGGCTTAGATGAAGGAACACTGAAGTTAATTGGTGCAGGTCAATAGGAGAAAAGCCCCCTAAATATATATCACATTTTTTAGTCTGTTTCTACATTTTCTACATTTGAAGATAAATCAGGACTGATCGAGTGCAGGAGATGATGGATTTTGTCTCTATTAATTAGGATTTTATCATTTAAAAAAGCTCATGAAGTTGTTACAACTGATGTCTAGTAGGAATACATGGCTCAGTAGAGCTGTGAGCTCTGTCAGCCTAAAAATAGAATCATTTTTAATAATTATTCTGCATCCTTAAATCCCAGATAATAACTTGCTGAATACAATATTTCATCTGATAGAAGCAATGGTCTGAGCTAAAATAATGTTGTTGTTTTCCTTTAATATTTAAAAAGGAAAACATGTATTATAGTAATATTAAACTCATGCAAACTGATTCTGTTCCATGACAGAAAATATATATTTACAAATACATTTTCTATGTGATGTGCCACAGATATGGAGGAGGGGAACCTAGGCCTTTCAGTGTCAACATTTTTTTAAGCAAACCACTAGACCCTTTCCTCTGTGTGCCAGCCAAGTGTCCAGAGTTATAATAGTGCACTCAGAGATGTGGATGTGACTGCTTGAATGAGGAAAAAGCACAGGCTGAAAACTGTTTTGTGTTTTGTTCTTTCTTTCTCTTCTATTTTGTATGTAATTCGTGTTTTATGAGTATGATGCATCTCTTAAGTAGCTCAACTGCTGGAAGTCTTAGAATGCCCAATTAGAGTTTGTATAATGGCACTGGCGTATTTTGTTGTCATAGCCTTTCTTTTCTAATGTGCCTGCAATTGAGAATAAACAAAACACACCAAACTTGTTGGTAAGTGAGCAAAAAGTAGGTTAGATTTAGATTGCACAATATGTGACTTCAAGTAAATAGCAAGCACAATGACTTATGTAAATTATGGACTTTATGCAAATGTGCCTTATTGCTGCTCAAGTTCACAGCTGTGGTTGTAATGACATATAGTGTTCTGTCTGTGTTCACTGGACCAGTGTTAAATCTAAGTTGTTACATTTTCTCGCAGATTGACCCATTTCATATTCAAACTGCTTATATAGGGTAGTAGTATTTGTTTGTGGATAAAAAGCCTGTAGTAGTGTGTCTTCAATATTACCCTATTTAGGTCTTGCTGTGTTTGAATAAGGCTACTTGAATGGAAACTTTGTAGATTTTCACTTGGTTGTGTGTTGATGCAGCTTGGGCAATAGAGAAACACTGTCATCCAGTATAGCATCAAAAGCATAGTGGAATTACTATTGTAGCTAGCATTTATCCAGCCACTTAATGAGTAGAAATCAACAAAATTAAAACATATCCTCCACTTCACACTCTTGCCCAGTGTAGGAAAGCACCATGCTATATCAGATTAGTGACAACCTTCTGTATTATTTATTGTAACCAGTGTTGCATGAAACCTGGCAGAATTAGCAAGCTATCTTGCTAGCCAGTTACCCGGTAGTTGGCTTGCTTTTATGATATGCTGGAGAGCAAAAATGGAAAAAAAGAGCAAAAATGGAAAAAATCATCTCTTTACACAGCGCTGGTACTTTGAATTAGCTCAGTATACAGCATCACTTTAATGCCGCCCAAGTGAGACATATACTGGAAAATTGAGAATTGAATTTTCATTCAACAGTTGACATTTAAAATGACTGTGCAAAGTCTAATAACAGATCATTCCTAGAAATCTATAATTTCATTGATTGTTCAACTCCATGCTCATCCACTGGAGAAGGTCCATATATAACTATTGCCTATTGTTACTGTGAATGCTTCCCTCTGTGCGAACAGCTGTCCCCTTTTTCAGTTGAACACCTTGTTATCTTGATTGTGGGAGCCTGCCCCTAGCTGAAGTCAGCTAAAACATTAATTGGACACAAGGAAAAGTTCACATTCCTTCCAGCCATTCGTTGCACACCTCTCCATTATTTATGTTTCCTGATGTGAGGAATTCCCTTTGATACATCCAATCAATGAGCACTTTGAACACTTTCTAGCCAAAGAAAGACGGCAAAGACACTATTGAAAGAGCGAGAGAATAGGCCATCCTAAATTCTATTTGACCGATGGTACCAGTGCAGGCAAATGGAATAAAATCTCACTTTGTTCAGTGCGATATATGTGTTGCTGAGATACATGCCACCGGGATGTTCAGTTGAAGGTAGCTTTGCAGGACATCCCTAACAGCAAACTTTCCCTGCAATATTTCTCCTAGTAATGTTCAACACCATCAATCAATATCAACTTGGAGCTAATGAGATGTTTTATACATGTATATGTTGTATGATTTATACACCTGAAATCTACTCTGACCTGGAGAAATACAGTATAAATCTCACAGCAGGATGTTTCCTTTGGAGAAGATTGCTCGGATATATGAGGCTGCTCCACTACGCGCCACTTAAAGCCTACATCCTGGTTTAAAGTCAGGGTGAAATGGCATTTGCCTTCTTTGTCCCATCTGTTTTATCTCTGTTTCAGCTAATAAGGGCAAAATGCAACAAAAATAATCTAAAAACTAAAAACAAGACAATCCCCCATGCACAGTCAGCATCATTATTCAGAAGAAGTTCTCTGTTTTGATGGAATCTTGGGCCTGAAAAGCTTTATTTACTTGAAAGCAATTTTCAGCCCTCGATACCCTGTTATGTGGACTGTGGTAACTGAGGATTCAGACTCTCAGTAGCCTGTTGTGTGAGTGCAGCCATCAAAAATTCTCTTTTAATATCCTTTGCAAATAAAACATTGTGTTCGGTTAGTTTTTGAAGATCTCAAAGCCTCTGTCTCTTTCTTTCTAGTGCTCTCCAGCTGATGCAGCCTACACTTATTGATCATCTCACTAAAGCATTCCCTCTCGTAGCACAGCAAGGACAAGAGCTCATGATTTAAGGATAAGAACTTAGGTTTAGTCACAACACATGTTTCTTTTCACTGCTTTTCATTTTCCCAGTGCTCAGCAAAGTACTGGCACTGATTGATTCAGGGAGATCTCAGGGTGATGGCTGTCCATGAAAACTCTGAACAGGTAACAAAGGATGTGCAGGTCAAGTTGAAGGATGAATAGAAGAGCAGATAGAGACAAAAAATGGTCAAGAACAGTGTATGCAGAGTTTGAAGGACTTAAATTGAAAAAAACTTAAATTTAACTTAAATTCATAGGTTTGGCATTGGTTTTGATAACTCTGCATGTACTTAAATGAAAATGGCAGCTTTGCTACAGCAAGTTTGGTGAGCAGTCATATTGTAAACAAGAACATCCAAACCACTAGATAATGAAGGTAAAACTGAAAATGAGTATGCCCAAAAGGTCAGTACTGACATGTCATTACAAAGGAAAACCATGAGCATGCATAGCTTTAGAAAAATGCAGTGTTGGTTTTTAAGAGTCCAGAGGTCTGTTGTTTAAACAACAACAAAAATTCCCACACATAAACTGTTCTTTTATGACGTGTGGGAAGTGTGCACATCATGCACCAGCATACCCATAGAGGTAACTGCTGGTGATTTAATGTAAGTTGAGAGGTTTATTGCGTTGTTATTTTTTAAGTCCTAACAACAATCTGTAAAATATCAAAGGCGCATTTATAAACTTAATTTTAAATTATTACAAGTGATATTTCATCATCCTTTTTAATTAAATTTTTGAGTCGTTGTCTCCCAATAATGATTATTTGTTGTGAAACCCTCTGTGAAGTCAGTTTTAACTTTACGCTATAAATGAATCACCAATGACCCTTCTGACAATTAATAATAACGATGACGGTTATTCAGAAACGTGGCAGATTAGTGGTGTGGACGCTACAAATAGCCACAGCCGTGTGGGACGACAGCTGCTGTGGTGCTTTTGAGAGCCTCTGATGTGACTCAAATGAAACTGCACTTTCTCTGCTGTGTTTTTCTTTGACACTTCTAATGAGTGGTGAAAATGGCACAAGTATAGATGTGCAAAAGGATGTGTTAGGGTGTTACATACATACCTACATCCAGTTATGGCACGGTGTGGAAAAGAGGCAAACTGTGGGGGTGAAAATTAGAGCATGTGCACCCAGCTCCACATTGATTGAGATTCATATAAATATGTAAACAACAAAAGAGTACAGGCAACTTTATAAATCTCCATTTTTTGGCAGCTGGTGTTCCAGCAGGGACCTGGGTTCAGCTCTTGTCATTGCAACCTCTGCTTTTTTTTCTACTGGCAGTGTTAAATGGTGGAAAGCCGGCCAGAAAAATTGTCAGTTTTTTTTGGTTTGGAAAATCTGGGTGCAACATTTTTTACATTTGTGTGGGTAAAAACCACAACATTTGTCTGTTAAAATGCAATGATGGACAGGAAGGATGGAAAACAACAAGGTCAAAGTGTGCAGCCAGGGACTATAGATGCAAAAACTAGAAAATTACCCTACACAAGCATGTTCTGTGTAAAATAAAAATAGGTTTGCACTGTTCAGATGTAGCCACAGTTGAATAAACTTTTATGTGTACCAAATGTTCACACTTGAGATACCTATCAAGAAATATCTATGAAATACTTCAAGGGCTTCAGTCATTTTTCATAAAGAATAGTCTCCAAATCCATCAAGAAATAGTCGAGCAAAATGTAACTTATTTAATAAGATGGCAAAAGTTATTTTATACACTCAATGTTTCGTTTATATCACAGAATTTTTTATTAGACTTTAATTTCATTATATGAAGACATGGTGCCACCGTTCTACTACAAGGCTGTATAGAAACAAACAGGAAACAAATGTAATCTCTCCATGAGATAAAAGTGTTGTAAATGTTTTCCTCACTCGTCTCACCAACACGTTCTCATGTTTAGAAGCAGATCGGGTAGGACTTCAGGTGGCTTTGCTGTTGTAATCCTCATATTAGTGACACTTCATTTGAGCCCTTCTCACTAATCTCAGGTAGCGGTTACACTTAATGATTCTCCGGTGCCCTCATTCTGCTTAAGTAAATGGGAAAAGGGGAATGAGACAGACAAAGAGGCAGGGACACGGAAAAAAACGGAGGCGAGAGAAAGAGAGAGAGAGAGTTGTGTTTTACTTAGCAGGGAAACAGTGCCATCTGTTGATACTGGTGAGAGAAGATACAATGCAGCAAAAACACAAATTACAGGACAACTTTTATGCTCATGTATACCTGGCACATACTTATCTTTTTCTTCTCCTTTTGTTTTTTTTCTTTTTTTCTTTTTTTTTCACAAAATTACAACTGAAGCTCTTTTATTCTCAGGCCTCTTCTCTGAAAACAAATGTGAGGGAAATACATAGAAATCACATTCGTCAGCTATAATGGAGCAAAGAAAAAGAGCTGCATATGGCAGAATGAAAATGAGTCACCAGTGAATCTCTTTTAATTGATCAGTCTCTTAGCAAAGCAAAGGCAGAGGGGGAAGGAAAACAAACACTCCAGAAATGTTGATTTGGAACAGACACTTCAGAGAACAGATTAGACTATCTAATTATCATCTTTGCCTTCGGATGACGCCTTTGATGTGAATGTGACTGCGGAGTCTTTCCCTTCACTCTGTAAATAATGAGAATTCTAATTAAGGGATGGAATAATCGCGGGGCTCACGGCCTTGGTTTGCTTGTTATTAGGGCCGCTTAAATCCTGGGGGATGGACGGCGGACATTTAGAAGGGCAATGTGGAGGGATGTTTGTTGTGTTTTTTCAAGGAATTAGGAGTGTTGGCCGATTTACTGGCAGGCTGGCTTTTATGTTGTCAGTAGCTATGGAGGGGGATGTCAATCATCTTAGATATTGAATAAAAAGGATGTTGCTGTAGATTTCCAACAAGTAGATTATGGCTGTATAGGAGCCATGTTTGCTCTGTGGCTGGGATTTAAAGCGGAGTGATGGGAACTTCGCAGTAGGGTTTTAATATTCTCCCTAACCTTACCTCTATTCCACATGATTAGTACATCTCATTAAGATGTGCTTAAGGATTATGAATGGAGAGAAATGTAAGGAGTGGGATGTCATAGTTAAAAAGTACTTTTATGGATAAAAGTCATTTGTTGTACATTTAGCAGAAGATTAGTCTTCATTTAATCCAGAAAGAGTAATATGCATTGTTAGCGTTTTTCCAAACAAGCAATTTTGAGATGATGGATTAGAATGCTGTCAAGTTGTAAATAAACTTTCCACTGGTCTGTTGTACATTTAAAGATATTTCACCACTCATCCAAGATACTTAATTAGAGACTTCTCTTGGTTGGTGGGGGGTCTCATATTTAAAGCTCTGTGGGTAATCCATTTTATGCTTTTATATACTTTTACATCAGGGGTAAAAATTGTACTTTTTTCTCTTCTGCATTTATTTGACAGCTGTAGTCACTTGGTACTAAGGGTGTGGATTTTAAAACACATGATCAGTATATAAAATCTGATTATTCTATCATATGAGTATTCACCTCTTCCACTTCCACCTTAATCTGGCGTCTGTTTTTGTTTTTTTGTTTTTCTTTAAAGTATGGACATGAGGATTAACTTAAAAAAACAGCATTAAATTGTAGCACTTTACCACCCTATTGATACTATACCTCGGGAAGATAACCAATGAATGCTTCAAGTCTCTTGTCTCAGCTCAGCTTTACGCAATTCCGAGACTGTTTAGGGACCCAAGTATGCCGATATATACAAATAACACATGAAAATAACAATTTGTACAACAATTTGTATACATGTCTATAAATGGGAGACCCATGGGTGCCCCCAAAACCCATTTTCATTCTCATAGCTTGAGCTGAGAGGTCAAGGGAAGGCTTTGGAAATTGCCATGTCAGTTTTTCCTATGCTAAAATTTGGCCCAACTTTGGAGCGTTATTCGTCTTTCTTCCTGAAAAGTTGCCAAGATTGGTTTTATACCATCGGATTCCTTAAATAATATACTCTCATATCTTACCAGTTTCCTAAGTTATAGGCACATTAAAACTGAGATCGCTACAGCCTCTGAAAGGCAGAAAGTTGGCCGAGGACGCCCACCTCTTTGCAGAGTTGAGGAAGTTAATTAAATATGAGTATTTTTTATAGATTCATCCACCCAGCAGTATATGAAGTACTTACAATCCGGCTCACCTTGACTTGTTACAATATTAAAATAGCTTCTCTTGAATCTATGCATCATTATTGGAAGCTATGAATGAAATCTTCTTTTACTATAATTGCAAGGCTCTCTATTGCACCAGTGAAAAAAAAATCATGTAAATGTACTGTTGTCACTAAGCAATCCTACTGAATAAATCAGTATAACTCGCCATGGGTTTCTACAATGCATCAATAATAACACACTGTGAGGCTGAACAATAAGCACCTTTTCTCTTGATACATTCTCTTTTTGTTACTTCTGTACTTTTACCTAAATGAAATGTTGGATGTGTGACTTAGCCTGCCTGTAGTAAACTACTTTTATATCGATGCACTTCTATTTTTCTTCCTTAGCAGAGGCTACATGCATCTTTCACCACTGCATAGTGGTAGTGGTTGTTGAATTCACAGGGCAGTCAAGTGAGAACTGTTAAGTCACATGAACTAAGTTAATTCATTAACTACTAAATGGATTAACATTAAATCAGTTACCCTTTTGACCTCATGGACCCCCCCATGTGACAGGGTACTTACAACCTTTAGACATTTAAATGTCAGCATAGCCAGTTGAGAATGAGTCAAGAAAAATACACTACAGTCAATAGATAATAATACTTTTTTTTTTTTTTTTTAATAGATTAGAAGCTCAATAAATAAACTAAAAGGCAGCAACAAATCTTTACTGTCCAAATGAGCCTTACTTCCCCGTGTTTGTTGCAGTCCATACTGTATTTGTTCGTCCGGATGTTTCCAAAATCTAGAAACCAGAGATCTGAAGCCCAAACCTGTGATGCCATCAGCATTCACTGCCTCGAGCTGCTAATTTGCATCCCTTTGCAGCGTAGAAAAGAGACAAGGATTTTTGCAAGCTACCGGATTTTTGACTTTTACCCAACATAAGCGTTATTCCATACCAGTAACACAGTCTGAGCCCAGAAATGTACTCTTGTTCCAATGATACCAGCCCTGCTGTTTTGGAAATCACTTGAATATTAACAGAAATATGACTTATCTTCAATCCAGATAACTCAAATAACAGAAATGTCATTATTTAAACAACCTTGGCTCATCATGACATTGCATTCAGCCTTTAAGAAAACTATTTCATACTTTGCATATGTGAAGATTAGAAACTGCAGATCTGGAGACATAAGCATTCTTTATGGAAAAAAATGTCATTCATAACATTTCCATTCCAAACAAAGCTGTTGCTGGCTTGGCTTTTTTGATCTCTGCATGTAAAGATAAATGAATAAATTAAGGCTCTTATACAAGGAATAAGTAGGGTTCCCTTATGAACACAGATAATTAATGGCCTAGCCGACATTCATGTCAGCTCTGCAACATGGAAACATAATCTGTATGCGAGAAGCAGAACAAGCCGTGTGGCGTACTGTTAGTGCTGTGATAGTTTGGAATAACTTCCTCGCACACACCACTGTGTTTTATTCATGAACTCTCGTTGGTCATCGCTCATTACACAAGCGATCAGCGCTCCCTGTTGTTCTTGTCCTGATGTACTTAACAAGTTGTCTTTTTATGTTACTCCATAGCTAACCGCAATGTCTGTTGTTTAGGGATACCACTTCTGAATGCAGAAGAACTCCACTGTCATGCCTGTAATGTGGCGTATTGTACACATGGATCAATTTAATAACTTTTTGAATCTATTGCTGCCACCAATAAACAGTTGAAGAAATCAATGGAAGCTAGGAAACAGATACTCCCCCTTGTTATGGCTGATTCTGCCAGTAAAATGAATATTAATGTACACAATACGCTTGTAAACAGTATTTGCATTTGGAGTTTTTACATATAAAAATTCAAAATACATTTCTATGTTGGAGCACTCTTTGTATTAAACTCCTGATGAGAAATAAATAGATGGTTCATGATTAAAACATGGATTTAGCTCTGCATATTTTATAAATTACACTATATCACCTAAATTGTTATAAACCTGGAATAGAAAAATACCCAATTAAAAATAAACGTAATTATGTTCAAACTAGCAGCATGTTAAATGAAGAAATACTCAAATATAAGCTGTAATAATCAACCTTTTCCCATTAACAGTGGGTCAGATGTGCAATGTAAGAGAAGATTCTCTTGTAGACAAGCCCAAAAAGAATTATTCCCCAGCTCTATAACATCTTTTTAATTATTTGTTTGCTTGCTTGAACACCCTGCAACTTTACTGTTTTGGTGAACGTACATTGCCTACCCAGCAGCACATAGCATGGTGGAACATTGAACAGCTAAAAGAGCAAAACATTTTCTGTCGGAGATGGAAACCGAAGCAGTGCTAAAATTGGAGTAAATTTTGTATTTGCACCTGAAGCATGAATCCAAATGAGTGCTTATGATGCCATATCAACTTTATGAAGTGATAAATTGACAATATTGTATATTTATAGCTCACTTCACAGACAGTTGCCAAAAATGAAGTAATCACAGGTTTAGGTTGGAAAGCAAAATTAGGGCTACTTCACTTTTAAATGGCCTCAATTCAGGCAGTTGTGGCAAACAGTTTGAAGTTATTCCAAGATTAAGTAACGCACTGAACTTTGTCGCTATGCCATTAGACAAATGTGCGTAGCTGAACCATGGAAATTGTCTCTATTTATGCAGCATATTGATCGTGGATGCATTGGGGTTGGCTGAAGGGAAGGTCAATGACAGAGCGGCTTTGAACCAGCAGATCACTGCGCGTGTCCCGTTGAAAACTTCTTTACTCACGCTCTACACCACCAATAAGCCTAACCCTGCTCTTTGTCCTACTTTACACAAGTAGTTTTTTTCCCCTAACCTTAAGTAATTCTGTACATTACCAATGTAATTCAAACAAACCACACAATTCTAGCACTCGCATCGCAGTAGTTTCTTGTAATCAAAAGAAGCAATTGTGAACACACCCAGAATTGCTGCTAGGTAATTTAGGTTTAACTGACCACCATCTAACAATCAGCAGCACCCTAACCTCCCATTTAATGGCACAGCTTGAATTGTTTAAAGGTTTAATTTCATCTAAACTATTCCTTGCTGCTGCGGGTATGAAATATATACAGATAAACATTTTAGAGTTGCTTTTAATGATTGCTTTGTATATTTTATGAGATCAAATATAGAAGCAATATTAATATGGAAAATAACATTACCAGTTCAGCCAAGCTTTTACCAACCACAGGAGCAGTTTTATGCAGCCTGCTTTGAACAAATGTCTGGATCCCTGCCTGGAAGATGTAACACCAGTGTTCCACAAGCTATTATTATATTTGGTGTTTTGCTATGTGGTGGAGGAAAACAATTGAGAAATCCACAGCCAAGTGTCTGCTGCAAGTGTTCATTTGGGCTTCGATGGCAACTGAAACAGCCAGCACATATGGGCTGTCACTCTTATGTTCTTCAAACAATCCAGTGACAAGCCATTCTCTCGGGCAGTTGTCACCTTTGAAGTGGCCCCTCATCAAGAGAGAATTTGTCCTCATGGAATGAAGGTTGTCATTTACAATGGCTTTACTGCTTATTACTGAGCGGGAAGTCAGTGACACCTGTCAAAATACAGGCTGAGGAGGTGGACATGGTGCAATTCTACAAGTACCTGGGGGTGCATAACAACAACAGGCCGGACAGGACTAATAAAACATATTGTACAAGAGGTGGCAGGATGATGGTGTTCAAAACCATCACTTCTATCAGTGTTGGCCAGCACATTGTTCTCTGCAGAGGTGTGCAGAGGAGAAAACAGCAGAGTGAAGGATGCAGGCAGGATCTCCACCAAACTTCAGAAAAAAAACCAACCCTGAATTAATTAAATCTGAACTTGCACGACCTGGAGGCTTGCAGGAGAGAGGGAGACAAAAAATAAACCAAATTCCATCTACAATAACATCTCCCACCGCCTCTGTGGTGCTATTCGGCATCTGCTTAAACACCCCAAGGTGGCAGCATGAAGGTCTCTCGGTTCTCATTCGTTCCACCCACCAACAGTCTCCTTCATTTCCAAATGGCCCTTTAGTCTCTGCAAACGGAGAAGGTGTTGAAGCGGGCCGTCTGTACTGACCTGAGATTACTAAACCTCCTGTATTGTTCTCTGCACCAACAGACTCTGGACTCTAATCATTCACTCCTCTATTTTTCCTAGTCTGAGCAACATGGGATTTTTAAGACTGTTACAAGTCTAAGAGGGGGAAAATTCAACAATTACCAATATGGCAGGCAATATAGTTAATTTTTTAGCCTGGAATGAAAATATACATTTTCTATGTGAATTGTGCACTGATATGACAATAAGAAAGGTACTCCAAGGACTGCTGTATACGTTGATTAAAATATTTAACATTGTCATACATTAATATACATTCATGTACATTATGCATACAATGTCATGCATTGTCAATCAATTCTAGAAATTAAATTTTTAAATAAAGTTTAAACTGGAATAAAGAATGAAATAAGGAAAAAATAAAGAATAAAGAAAAGAAATAGTTCAATAAACATCAGTAACATGATAAATATAAGGACACCATTTATACATAGAAATAAATTTGATTTAAACACATATTTTAGATCAACCAAAGCCGACATTTCTGCATTACATGTTCTTTCAAAACACAGAGCATATCTGACAACAAATACACTAGTAACAATGATACTGAATTATATATGGTTATAATCATACCCTTCCTCATATTGTCACTGTTTTCTTAACATGCAATATCATATATGTTATAAAATATTGTATTGTATTGTATTTGTATTAAATCAGTTCTGTTGCCTGATAAATCACTACTGCTGCTGCCATATTTCAAACTCCCAATGAGGATCAGTATAGTTTAATTTCAAACTAGCATAATAGACCCTCTCAACCCTTTTTTTGTGTATTTGAAAAACCACCCATTGTAGTTTTCTTCTTGCATATTTGTAATAGTCTCTTTAATCATATTGCCTTTTATTACAGAGGGATAAAAGATGAAAGAAGACTTGAGCAAATTTAACATTTGTCTGTGTCAATTAAAACTCTTCTAATCACTGATGCATGCCTGAAAAGGTGATATATGAAGTCTTTCAGCACCAATTAAATATTACCACATTAATTTCGAGACAGTAGTCATTTTGCAACACCGTTGTGGAGACAAATGGCAGCGTCTACCATCCACTTACTCTGAATTTTACATGCCTTGCCCTCAGGACAGAGCTTTGTTTTTATGGAATGGCAGATGATCTAAACAACAGTAGAAAGATTTCCTTAAACATATATAATTCATCTAAGAAATAACAACTGTGCTGTTCCTGTGGGGACACTGAGCTATTAGGGCTGTGCTCTTGCTATAACAGAAACATCGCAGTTATTGTATAGGTTTCCAGTCAGGAAATAAAAAATAAATTCATGCCTTTTTCTGATTCATACCTCATATTCAAATACAGCCTGTATCTGTTGCTCCAGTTGCATGACCACACAAAATGAAAGAAACAATGTACACTGAAGGAGACATCATGTTAAATTAGTCTTTTTGTGTATTTTCTTTTGGCTCTGAACTTGAATTTCTTTTTCAGAGTAAGTTTATATTACAAATGCTAAAAATGAAGTCTGTCAGAGGGAGTTGAGCTGAGCAGAACCCCCCGGTCTGAATCCCTCACGGCCCACCTGGCACACAACTCTTAATGTATCTCACTAGCTTGAACTGAGGTTCATTGCAAATCCATTAATTTTACAGCAGAGTGATTTCAGATCGGGGGCACTAATTTAGTCAAAGTGCAATGTGCTACATGAGCCAGACATTTGACACCAACAATTGAAATAAAATGATTTCCAGATATTTTTCAGGGACTCTTGTTGGACGGGAGTGCTATGATCTTAATTAAGGTGTATTGTATAATGAAGTTCTATTCTTAAGCTGTCATTAAGAAGCCATATTCATCTTGGAATATTGCCTAAAAAAACATACCCAAGAAGGCATATAAACTCATTGTCAGGCAACCTATTGTATTGTGGAGCTGCATTGATCAGAACAATAAGATTTTTATAATTTCCTAGTATAAATCTGAATTTCAAAGCCAGTGCCAAAACTGTGCCAAAACGAATGAAGAGTTTGGACAATTGGTTTTAGGATTTAGAAAGCTTTACACCTGATCTTTTTTTTTAGAACATTCATATCTTTTATAGATAGGTGAGTTTTAGGAACAAGGCAATCAGTACCTCATTTAACAATTGAACCCATTTTTTTTTAAACTGAGAGATTGAGAGCAGCCTCTGACTGTATGGCTGAAATCTATGTTTCTAAATGCCGCAGTCACATGAGATGAGAAACAGATGAGACAGATGAAGACATTTTGATGATAGAATGGTGTAAATTGCCAATATCCTTTGAAGAAAGTTATTTCCAGAGCAGGTATTGAGGTCCAACTGATTCACAGCGTGGATCTGACAGCACTGTAATAGTGCTGTGGACTGGTATGAGATCGCTGAAAGGGCCAGAACATATTTTAAAGACACAGTAAGTAATTTTAGCTGGATTTTTTAATTGCATTTTGAAGCCGGTGACTCCATCCTTGATAGAATTAGCCATCAAACCCTCCAAAGATTCATCCATCTTTCTGTCAGCCGTCCTCCAGGACATCAGGAGCATGATTGGATGAAAGAGGACATTTTTTTTACCCGCCCTGTTGTCATTACCAATCCAACAGTGGCAGGTCTATTTTTACTTCAAGTAATGAGGAAGGAAGTTGGTTAATTCCGCCTTGATCCTTCTTGAAAGCCTAGTGGGGGGTTTAAGCCTGTGCAAAGAGGAAAAGGGGTGTCTAATGGTTTCTTTAATGTGTAGTTTAAATATATCTTTGTCAGTGAGACCTTTAGGTAGAAAATGTACAGATAGACAAGTGTGGAAATTATCCTGTCGTCATTTTCAAAGCCCCAACTTTTACTTTTATGTGCTCGGGAGTGTTTGTGTGTGTGCTTTCTTGGAACACTTTTTCTCAAGTGGAAAGGTTATGTAGCCCACTTCAGAAAGCTGTGGATAATTTTCATGCAGGGACTCCTACAAGAAAGATAGTGTGTTAAGTAAAGTAAACTTTGATTATTGATACAGTTAAAGTCATGGAGAGTCAGACTGTCTCTCTATCGGCATAAAACACTCTTATATCACTTATCGCCTTTTTCATTCAGTCAGTGCAGCTGATCATTTCTCAGCACTGGGTTTGATATGAGTTACATCATTTTTAATTTTCCCTGAGACATTTGGCCTTCATAAATAATTTGTAGTGCGAAAAGACATCTTAATCATATTCTGGGTTATAAATGCAGATGCAAATAATGAATAAAATCTGTGAACGCATTCTGCCTCGAAGCAGGACACAGTACAAACACAGAGTGCGGGTTATGATTCACGTGCAGGTGTTTGTTTAACAGGTAGCAGGCGACGGAGAGGAAACACACTGCTGCTCTGGCAGTGATAACTGTGCCTTTATTCGTGTTTGCACCATGCAAGTGTGCAGACACCAACTTTACAGCTGTAAAAGTCAACACACGTCTTCATGAACAGATGAGGATTCATGTGATGCTTTAGAGGAAATTGCATACGTTTTCTAAAAACACATTTCCTCATTTCCCCTCTCCTTGCATCGTTTTCTTGCATCTCCCCATGCATCCTCGGTGGGAGGTACTAAGATGCAAGGGAAAGAACCAGGAAGTGCATGCAATTTTAAACACTCTGGATGCACCGATTGAGTTGAACATCATGCTCTTTGTTCTTTTCCCCATAATGGTAGCTTTGTAGAATCCAATAAGATGTGTGTGAACTTACTAGTTATGTATTTGTATTTGTTTTTTGTGACACTCAATGTGAGCCATGTAAGGCAGTTTTAAAACCTAAGTTACATAAAAGAAATGCTACTACTACATCAGCAAGATGGCGGAGAGTCGGATGGCGGACAGTCTAAAATGTAAATAGCAGTCATATTTTGCTGTCTGTACTAATGCCCTATACTGGCGTTTTTGAGGGGCGACCAGTCAGAGGATTCTACAATTTTTTTGTCATAAAGAAAAACCATTTTTCTCTAAATTAAAAGACAAGCACCACAGACATTATGATCATCTTATGAAAAACATGCTTTTTCAGAAAATTTAATTGTAGTAAACTTTATAATTCTAATATTTCACTCTGAACCAAAACAATCTACCAGAGAAAAAGTGAGGGGCTCACCAAAGCCATTAAGATTCATCCTCTAGTGACCATAAGTATAAATCCATTCAATAGTTGTTGAGGTATTTCAGTTGGACTGACTGATCGACACTGACGTTCAAAGAGCTATGCTGCTAGCTTTGCTTAAAAAAAACCCCATAAGCATAGAATTTCCCTGTGGCGACTAATCACTTGGCTCTCCATGCACTCCTGATTACATACCTAAGGTTTTATGTTTTGGGGGATGAGTGTGTGAAAAGGAAAAGAAAACCCTACAGAGAGATAGACTGAGAGACAAACAGAGCGAGGCAGAGATTAGGCATGGTGTCTCCACCCTGCAGGCTGGTAAAGCATATCGAGGGCTTGGCTAGACTGCACTGGGCAGCTGCTGTGGCGTAAAGATGTGCCACCCTGCCAGACACACAGATGTAGAGTAATGAGTCATTGTGTACTGGAATGTTGTCAAAAGCCTGCATCTCTGTCTTGCTCCCTTGTTCTCTGCCTTCCTCTCTTACCTTCTCCCTCTCGCTGTAAATCTGCCTCGCTCTTTATCTTTGCATTGTGTCTCATTCTGTGCTTATACTTTAATTAGACTGGGGTTTCGTTTTAATGAGTGTCTTACATGCTCATGCTCATTTCCATTTGAAGAATGGCACCAACACGGTGTTCAGATGAGGACTTGACTCTCACTTGTGACCACATGGTATAAAATAAAGTTTAATAAGGTCAGATTACACAAAGCAGCGGCAAAGGGCAAAATTTGTAAAGGTCACAGGCAGGGGTAGAAAGGTCTCAGCATGCAGCTCAGCAGGGAAAAAATGCAGAATAATATGACAGTGGGAAACAATGAACGACAAGAAAACAAAGTCCCTGGAAATGCTGCATTCATTTCAGATCTTTTCCTTCCCTTCTGCCCTCAAGATTAGTTTCAGTCGCAGACCAAAGCCTGTCTTTTACTAGAATAAGCTATAGTTTATGTGCTCCCTTTTTTTTTGTCTTAAGCCATATTTTACTGAAACTACGAGGATCATTCTGAGAATCTAGATTGACAACAGGGGAAGGGATAAGTTGCAAAAATGATGATGATTAGCCTATATCATACATTTTTTGTTATTATTTTATAAGTTTGACTGGCAACATCACAAATGCATCCAACCAGCTGTGATATATTTTGCTTTGCATATAAAACACCAAGATCTATAATAAGTACAGCAAGATCATAAAGCATCTAGCTGAAATGGGCATCTTTCTGCAGCAGGTAATTTAGTGGGAGAATAGCATGTTGATGCACTGTAGAACACATGATTATTATTATTTTTCACGAAAACAGCACCATAGATACAAAGAACTTAAATGTTTAAACTTGTTATTGGGGGATAATTCAATGACGTACACCAATCAATATTCTAACAAAAAACACCCTCATCTCAACATCAACTTAAAACATTGACTTCCATATTACATGGACATGAGCACAAATCTCCTGGGTCCCTGTCCAGGGTTTGTTCGACACCCCCAACCCCCAACCCCAACCTACCTACATCAGTCTTAAATTACATTGCTTCAGTTCCTTTTTTCCTCAGTCTCATATTCATGTCATATTTACTCCTGCCACTAGAGGTCACTCCCCAGCAATAAACACAATAGGGCTTGTAATCAGTTGCGCTCCTGGCTAACCATTGGTAACGTATGAATAAGAGTGCATTACTCTTTCGTAACTATGACTAAAAACAGTGAATGCCGGCCTTGTGTCACAAAGGTTTGCAGCTGGAGCTTTTAAGCAAGTGTCTTGGCCTGCAGCACCAAACTTCCTCCTGGTAGCAAAGTAAAAAGGTGAGTCTAAACAGTCTTGTGATGTGTGGGTGCTGTAGTGTGTTCTGAAGGTTATTCCATGACCTGGGCGGGACAGAGAAGAAAGCTGTTCTTGCATGTTCTAAGCAATTCTAGTCTGGTAGAGTCTGCACACTTTCCAAATAAATGCTCTTTTCCAGGTAACATTTCAAACTACAAGATCTTCCTCAGGCTTCCCTGGGAAGATTGTTGAAGATTTTTGAGAAGGATCTTGTAAATCTAAATGCTCAAAAATAGAAATAAAGTATTTATATGTGCCCTGCAGTGAGGTATTTGATTCCTACACCTGAGCATTTGGACTGGATTTGCCCAGTCCCTCTTAGAGCTGCCATCTAGTGGAGCAAAAATCATACACATGTTGGTGAGTGATAGAAGGTTACACAGATATGGCTTTATACATAAAAAAATATAGCAATGCTGCTGTCTCCTTATGGTTAATATAGGCCAGGAAACCAGAGAATAAAGTTCATAGTGATGTGTGGGACAGTGAGTTGGATAATAACTCTGAGAATATGATTGACGGCATCAAAGTTCAGAGGCGACCTTACGTTTTTCCAGCTTCTTAATTGTGTTTAGAGCTTTTAAAATAGTCAATCAGCACCAATAAAAGAAATAACTGGGTGACTTAAAGATGTTCCCAGCTTCTGGTTTCAGTCTATAACTTTTTTAAAACCATTTTTTCACTGTATGCAGAAAAACGTATTTACGGTATGATAGATTTTGGACTGAAATCAGTTTAAGTGAGGCTTTGTACTTGCTGGAGAGAAAAAAAATGCATTCATCAGCTCTCTTTGAAGTTAAAGGGGGTCAGGTTGAGATTGCGGTCAGAATTTATGCAGTGGAGACTGGGAGGACGTGATGCAAAAAAGAATTCCACTGATACTTGACTGCAGTTTTGGGAGCAAAAAGAAATGTAATTTAATTAGAGCTGAAAGTGATTGACTGATGCAACAATTTTCATAATCAATTAACTGCACAGAATGCCAAGTTTGTGTCATTGGCTTTGAAGTTTTGAGTGTTAGTCGGACATAAAGTGATTTGAAGGTTGGCTTGTGTCAAAAATAGTGATATTTTGGAACACATTGACTGATTAAAGGATAATGGAATGAAGATAATCATTAGTTTCAGCCCTTCATTTCATACCATAACTTTAAAATACAATTCTAGAGTACAGCTAAATGCCATTCTAGCTCCACAGTTGCTCCTTTTCCCATAAACTCAGCACACCTCTTCGCACCCAACAGCAGCTTTAGTTGGAGTTGCAGCACACGACTGTAGCCAAACATGCTCCGAACTCAGACAATGCAATGTGTTATCACAGCCGACAGTGCCAGTCGCTGGCTGGCTGGGCTGATGTGTGGACCCAGTGTGGCTGGATGTGGAGGGGAGATAGGGTGCTGTGATAGAGCCCAGGGCTAAAGAAGAGCATTGTGTGCCGTTAAACCACAGACCCACAGTGTTGTCTTAGTTATGCATCAGAGAACTGGATGCGTCTTCTTCAATCACCCAATTTCAGTTCCCCAATTCCCTCACTGTCTCTCACATCCTGCCAGTTATTTAGTCAAACGTGCGAAGCTATGTGTACAGGCTTAAACTGTGAAGAGTGCTGTTTGCCTCACTCGTCCTAATAACTCATACTGCTTTCTTTCAGGTGTCCTGATGTGAAAAGGTGGACCTAATGGACTGGAGGAATGTGGAGAAATGGCTGATTGCTGGTAAGGTTCAGGAGAAAAACATTTTTTTTTTGAAAATGAATGACACAGAAAAGATTCTCAAGGGTTGCAATAAGTCAGGGATGAAATGGGGAAAGACGAAAATGGTTGCATTGATTGGATTACCCGGCAAACCATAGAAAGAGAGAGTGAGAGAGGAAATGGCTCAGAGATCTTAGTTTAATAGTATTCTTTCATACAGGCCCGAGCTAATCATCGGAGAGTGTGACTGACTTTGAGTTATCACCCCTTTTATTGTATCAAAATTGATCACATTATCTCCCATCCATCTCTGTACATTCAACTCTGGTGAAAGTGGTTGTCCGAAGCACATAATGGACGGATTAGAAGAAAACCTCTGTTCTGGCAACACTCAATATTTCCCCATTAGCGCGGTGGCCTCTGGGATTAGACCTTTGCCACACATTAAAGATGTCAATACTGCTAATATTGTTTTTGGAGGTCCTCCACCTTCTTAGAGCCACAGCTTGTGTAACCAGATCTGTTTGATAAGATCTATTGAACAGCTCTGAGACTGACAGTAGCAGACCTATAGGTCTTATCTTCTATTTGAGACGGGAACACTGTGGGAGAACGTGGCCTAGCAGTATTTTTTGTTCTCCAAAGTAGCTCTGCTCAGACAGTTGTAGACATCAGAATCTTGATTCACAAAGCATATCAGAATCTGATTCAACACACACACACACACACACACACACAGACATATTTAAATACACTGTGTAGTGACATTAAATTCCACCTGTTGTATA
>JAOWBC010000001.1:9531427-9562426 GCA_028566105.1 Hypoplectrus providencianus
CCCGCCGTCTTATCATTAGAGCCCATCATCGCCAGATGAGCACTAAACAAATTGATTTAATACACCAGCGTAACCTTGTACACAGTCTTTACCTAAATTAATTAATCCCAATGAATTAACACTTCATTTATTCAAACCACAACGGTTACCCAATTAAAATTTCATGCAGCGATTAGAGGTATGTGAAATATACATGATATCGTTAAATTTGCATAATAAATAAGGCGCTTTGTGCTACATTGGAGCGACTGTGCGTGTGAGGTCTCTAATGTGTGTCGTTAGCGGCTACAACATGCTTTTAGCGGCATGAACAGGCGCTGCGTTTTCGGCTTTCAATGGCAGCAAATTAATAATTGTTTTCATTTAATGTAATGCAAATAATTGGAAGCACAAGGAGAAGAACATGGTTATGTCCACTAATTATTAATCTAGAATTGTACAAGAAAAACAATGGAAAATTTACGACAAAATAGCTACTGGCCTAGCTAATATTCCCTTTGGTAGAAAAAAATCTTCAAGCCAGTTATTTAGTGACCTGAACCATGTGACCAAAAGCACTGCAAAAAGAAAAAAAAAAAAAAAAAAGACACTGCAGGACAAACAAAAACATCCCATACATGACTTCTCCTTGCATTAACATTTTATTTTCTAACACACTTTTACATTGTTTTTCATACTTATTTCAAAATATCACCTAGTTGATAGTCATATTCTTTCGTTTTTTTCTGTATCACATGTAATCATAAAAAGATTATGACCTTGTTTACTGGATTAACTGATGAATACACATACAAGTAGGCTAAAAGTGTGTTTGAAAAATGTCCAGGCCTCAGTACTGATGATCTACAGCGTAACCACGGACAGCACAAGAGTTTCTGCCTTTAAAGCACTTTACAGCCACAGAAAGAGTAAAATACACAATCTGCTATTTGACCAATAATGTCACATTTTGTCTTAATTAATAAAACATTACAAGAGGCAAAATGACAATAACTTACACAGGAGCATCACATTCACAGAATTATTCTGAATACTAATGGATTTAATGCTTCCAGCCTGACCTAAACACTCCAGTGCACAGTGAGAACACAGGGACTGTTTTTTGTTGTTTTTTTTAAACCTTCACATGAGCTTTGAAAGTTTTGTGGGACTGCTCGTGTTAAAGGGACTATGAGACTTCCTCTTTGTTGGCTGGCTGATGTTCAGTGCTTGTCTGTCTCTTGTTGTGTTCACAGGTTTACCAGTGCAGCTGGGGGAGGAGGACGAAGGGTTTCCATGATCATGGTCTTGGCTTGCTGGACTGAGAGAGCCAGAGGGACTGGCCTTATTCTCTTCCACTGAATCAAACAGCAAATCAAAAGACAGTTCCTCACTCTGAGAGGACCCTCTCTGCCTTGCACAGTCAAGGACATGGGCACTGCTCTCCGTTTGTAACGACACTGGAATAAAACTTTCCACAGCAGAGGCTTTTGGGGCATCTTTGTCATTCAAGGTGCCACCCATGTGGACACGTGGTGAGCGTGTCTTCTGGTCATACTGGAGAACAGGTTTGGTGCCATGGTTTGACAAGATCTCCTGACAGGTTTGTGGTTCTGGGACAAGAGTGTTGTCCAGCTCTGCAGGAGGTGACGAAGCCAGGGACAGCTGTGATCCCCGGCTACTGGAGCTCTCTCCATCTAACATCATGGAGTCCAACTCTGAGATTTTGTCCAGGTAAGCTGCATCCATGGAGGCTTCACTGGACATCTGAAAACCCCCAGACTCATTGACTACAAGAGGAGTGGACGTGGCCCCTTTAACGGAGCCTTCATTACTTGGACCTGGACATGACTCGTCATTAGATTTAGATCTCTGCCAGCCATCCCAAAAAGCAGACTTTGAGGTTTCCAATTCGGTTTTCGTGGGCAAGTCTTTGGGGAATTTGTCAAGGCTGCTGAACTGGTTCTCTGTGCTGCTGCTGCTACTCTTGCCAGGACTAGGAAACTCATCAAAATCAAGCCTCCTCAGATAAGACGCAGGTTTAAACGCAACTCTCTTTTCACGGACGCCAGGGCTTCTCAGAGTCAGGGACCGGAAGGCAGAGGAGGGAGTGGTAGGCAAAAAGTCAGAGGAAGTGCTCTCCATGCCGTCATTTTTCTGGTCTGCAGTCAGAGTTTCATGACACGCTTGCTGATCTGCAGATGGCACAAACATTAAACTGTGATTTCTTGAAAATACTCGAGCATCTGCCACTGGATTGCTGCAGATTGACTCCCTCTCATTGTCACTCAAGCTTCTCATCATCATGTTGATTTTTTGTTGCTGTGTGAGAGCTTCTGAGTCAGCCTTACGATTCTTGCATGCTTCTTGCCCTTCAAGGCACTTCTTCTCAGACTTTCTGAGCCGAGACTCCAAGTCCTCGATGTACTGGTCGCTGCGATCCAGAGCTTTCTTCAAATGGTCCACGTCACGCTCATACTGCTGGATTTTTGCCTCCAGTGCTGCAACTGTGTAACGACCAAACCTGGGGACAGATCATTCTGTGTCTTTAAAATGTTCAAGGATCATGATTAGAAAGACAAAAAAACATTTAGCAGCGTTTTAATTTGAGATGTGCTGATCAAACAAATGTACCATGTGCAAAACAACCTAGTTGAAAAGAAAGAAAAGTCAAGATATGAAAAAACTTCTTTATTTTGTCTTTTTCAATATTCAGAGAAGTTATGACCAATTTAGATTTGACAAATGAAGGGATAATTAATTTAAATATGTCAATGCTCCCAATACATGTACAACTATCACAGTTCATTTTGCCTGTATGGTTACCCTTGATAATGATAAGAATTGTGTCTCCTTCTAACTTGATGCAAGTAAAAAAAAAACTTACTTCTGAGGAGATCTGCTTGCAACCTCTGCTTTCAATCGCATATTTTCTTGAACAAGGTCGACATTTTGAGATCGTAATGCCTTATTTGCCTGAGGAGGGTAAAGTAACACATTTGCAGTCTGTCACAAATTATCTCACAATGGTAGCAAAAAGGCAGAGGAAGATGCATAACCAAAAGTAAAATTATTTATCCAATTACTCATTGGAAAAAAAAACACACCTTCTTTTAAACATTGTAAAAGACTTGGACAAAAAGAGGCATGCACAAATATCACACTGCCAACCTTTGAAAAAAGTTGGCTGAAGAAATGAAACCAGAGTTTGTTGGCATGGTTAAAAATTAATTATTCAAGCAAAGAAGCAAAATGGCACAATTGACTCCAAAGGGAATCTAATTTATGGAATATTCATTTTCATTAGCCATGTTAACAGCTTACCAGTAATACTGTTTTTCACAGATTTTTTTTTGTCCATGTTAGTATTTCATAGTCATGTCATATTCTCCTTTGTGGATTAATAAAGCTGATATCAATATCATCTATTGATAATTATAAGTGACATACCTCTTTTAGCTTATCCATGTCCTGCTTTATTTTGTCACAAACATCAGTGGCAGCTCGCAGCTTGTTTGTCCATTCTTCCAGGACGTACTGATCTACTTTTTTGTCATCTGTTTGCACTGTTTTAATGCTGCACGGATCCAAAGCAGTCTTTAATTGTGACTCCAGACTTTGATTTTTTGTTTTCAGCTCCTCGTTTTCTCTGATAAGACCGTCAATTTCCTCCTGTTATAGAGAAACAGCAACAAAAAAAAATTAAACAGGGTTTAACAATAAATGAAACATGATTTAGACTTTTTGGAAACCTAAAAGCTGTTTAATCAGAAATAATAATTAGTCTAGTTGCTTTTTTTAATTTAATCTTTCAGTTTCTGTTGATATATACGTAAATAAGCATATATGCATCAGTGGATGGTGATTTAGGTAACTCCCCCTCAACCTATGGTTAAGTTTTTGTGATGACAAACTATAAGTCTGCTTAAGAGCATCAACCAACTTGCTGTCTCAGTTAAAACTCATGGCATGATGAACCCATACCTCATACTCCCGCAAAAGCAGCTCTCCGCGGGTTTTCCTGAGACATTTCCTCATGGAAGGACTATCATTGTGATCACTCTCATTCGTGCCTCCTATAACAGAATAACATAAGTACATTAAACAGATCAACAGACTTGACAGAAACCTCATATTAAGGTATCCAAGTCACTCAGCGTGAATGAAGGTGCAAAAATACATTAGTTGCTACAGAGTTGCTACCAAAAAATACAACTATGAAAGGCTGATGTGCTGTTTTTTTTGTTGTTATTTTGTTTTTAAATAGAGGGTAAAGTCATCTGAGACTCCCAAACCCACCTGAACTGCGGTCGTATTTATTTAATATTCAAGCCCTGGCCTTGTAGCCTTCCCTTAAGTAATTCACATTATTTTACATATTGGGAAATGTGCTTGTTGACTGTCTAACAAAGAGCTGGGTATATTATCAACTTAATCTCAGGACATGTTTAGCCTACCTTAGTACAGAAACATCTAGCCTGAGCAGATAATAAAAACAGCCAGCTTGAGTCCAAAGTAAAAAATGTGCCTTCCAGCACCAGCAGCAGCAGCTCCATGTTGCATTTTGATTGACAGCAAGATACCAAAACATCAATGCTAGAGTCACCTGGGTTTCGTGCTGATAGACAAGACAGCAGGACGTTTGAGGGGCTGCGCAGACACTAGGATGGACTGATCGAAATTCAAGTTGTATTAATGCACTGGGATCAAAGGGGTACTGTAAAGTATATGGCCATGGATTGAGGTTTTTTTTTTCTTTTTTTAATAATCTGATTATTATTAAATAAACCTACAAAGAAGCTGTTAATGTGTCAATAAAAGCCCTATGTTTTTAAACTGCCGCCTAATTTTTGCAAGAAAAATGTATCTATAATCTATCTAGAAGTCTATTCTAGTGAAAGACTCAAAGGCTAAAGAGCATTAGCCATGGCTGAGCTATTGCATATCATTGTGACATGTACATCAATGTGATCCAAAATGACCAGGTCAGCAAAACAAGATTGAGGAAAGCCATGAATTTGTGTCATGAAGAGTTGCCTAAATCAGTATCATCATAAAAAGCTTGTATGCAGGAACAAAAACTCAGTGAAGTCTTGTGTAGTGTTCTCATAATCTAGCATAGCTTCTGTTGGTTGCTATTTAGTCTCTGCCATTGTGTGTAATGTTTTCCATGTTCCAAAAGTTGAAAAAAACAAAGTTTCCCTGACAACACAGCTATTTCAAAACAACAGTTGGTAAATAAAAACGTAACGCTGCCACTCATCACTGTGAATGTTTGTAAGGACTGCTAGATTTAGTGGAAACTAGATAAGCATGAAGTACTCTAAATAGTACAACACCTGCAGCCTGCATTTTTTATAACGTGGGAAGGAAAGTCCCAAGCATTGTCAAAGGGGTTAGTATCATACGTTAATTGAATCTATAATCAGATAACGATGGTATTTTTGAAGTATTGATTGGGCTCCTAGTAGCACAGACATTTTAACTGCCCTTACTTGACTGCAACGTTAACAACATGCCTTATTTAACATGATGTCACGATGACTCAAGTGTGAGATGCTGCAGGCTCATGAATCCTCACATTACCTCTTCTCTCATGCTTTGTTGTCTGTTTCCCCTTGTTTGTATGGAGCTACTCACCAATGATTTCTCTGCAGGGATTCTCCGCTGTGATGGGGACTCTGCAGGTGGGACACTGGCTCGCTTTTTTTAACCACATTTCCATGCAGGATGAACAGAACACGTGGTGGTTGGCACAAATGACCGGCTGTCTGACCTGCAGATAGAAACACGAGCTATTTTTAGTCTATTAACGCATTAGCATTAAGGTACATTAACACCAGGAAACGCGATTTGAGATAGTTACGGTAACTAATGTCAGCAGCATGGAGGTTTGGGTTACCAAGGTAGCAGTTTGTCCGCTGTAAACACATATCTATGTTTAACGGTTGACGGGAGTTTGGAAAAAAAAAAAAAAAAACGTAACAACGGTTACCTTTCCGAGACATATCTGGCACGAAATCGGCAAAGTCAGAGAAAGGGTGGACGTCTGAAAGTTGAGAGCCATGCTTTCTGTGAGAGTAACCAGCGCATACACACACAAAACACTTCCCCCGAGGAAATACAAATTTCCCTCTAGTACCCGCTGCACTGCGCGCCGAGTGCTCTCAACTACGGAAAGCCAAAGGGGACGAAAGTCTATACGTTCGCAAACGTTTAAAACCAGGAACGCGTTCATTTTACTCTCAGAGATAACTCATGGTATAGATACACCAGTGTTTGTCAATTCATTTATAGAAACGGTCGAGAAACGTTAGACAAAAAGCACGAAAAAAAAAATATATATATATTTTTTATAATATTAGTGAGATGTACTGTCAATAATGTTTGTAAGAAAAGGCACCTCTGCTAATTCATCAACAGTAGCTCGTGACGCTATTACAGGTAATGTAGCTATTAGCAAAAAAAATAGGTTAGCCTATTTAAACTTAAACACTGCTTTTCATTTGGAGTCGAGTTTGTGGCCACCTGATAATGTAAGTCAAATTTAAATATTTTTCACTTTGTTTTTATTTCCACCTACTCCTTAAAAATATATATATCTCAAACGTGTCTTTAGCGTGCTGTCACTGCTAGGTTAATGCTAGTCCGATTTGCAAAAAGTAGGTTTATCAAAGCGTGCGGTACATTTACAGGCCATTTAGTCAAAAAATGTTAAGTTAAAGTTCGTTGATTTGTGGAACAGACTTCCACATCTAGCTACTATGAGTAGACTTTCCACATAACTATATCTTAGAGTTGCTGTATCAATTCATCTTAATGATTCCTTTTAGTGATGAATAAAGCAAAGACTGAATAATGTGTTTTAATAATATGTGTATTGGTTTAAAGCAGGAAATGCATCTGTTGTTGAAATATTTTTCCATAAAGTGTATTTCTGACATGCCATTTTGAAGTTTATTCATTTTTCATCTGATGTTTGATTTCAACTCTTTCAAATGGCTAATACCAAAATTTTTCTCCTGACCATAGAAGCTACATGTCAGCTTCTTGATATGACATCAACTAGCCCCAGCACATGAGAGATGCACAATTTTAACCCAGAACAAATTAGTGAATATAATTCAGAGTTAAACAGCATATACTATGCACCTAGAGCAAAAGTCATTCCCCATGAAAGTCTAGAGCTACCAGTCATCCAGAGGATACGGAAATCGGGGTATGATTTGCATGTCACACATTATACTGTACAATAAATGTTAAAAATGTAACTGGGAAAGATAGTACTTGTGTTCCCAAAGGTTTAATGTGGTAAAAATAAATATTATACTTGCAGATTTACAGCAGCATACAGATGCTTTCTATCTCAGTTAAAATTAACTTTTAAACAGATATATCCGTTCTTCGAGTAAACTCCTTCATATATTTTACAAGTTCTGGCAAAACTTATAGCACACAGGGACTTTCTGAGTTGGTCTCACTGAGAAAACTAGGTTGTTATAGGTCAATGTGCTCCCAGTGACAACTAAGAACATTTCTTAACTTTGGATTTTCATGCCTATTGATTTAGCTCTTTTTTTCAAATGATAAATCACAGCAAGAGCCTAAGGACCATATAATAGAGATTTTTCTGCATGAAATCATGGACATTTCTGACAAACTGCAGATCATTACTTACATGAGCACATTCAATTATAAAACCAAGTTTAATAGTTAAATTTTTAGCAAGCCTTTATCTCATGTAAACAATCTAATTTCTAAATGATACAGAGTGATCTAATATAAGCATAATTTCTGCTACAAATATTTCAAATTACATCTTCAACACAGTTTAGCCCCACAGAGCCATTACTCATATCTAAACCAACATGTCCTGAGCTTCATTGTATCTCAAACCAGGACATCTTCTCAGGATCTAATATGATTACAATTGACTGGCTGCAGAAAAGCTTGTACACTGATCCCAGTTTAAAAACATCATCGATACTTGTTTGGTTGTTTCAGCGGAATATTAAATGGATCACAGGCCACCAGTTGTTCTCACTCATTTTTCATAGCACCGTTGGTTTCATGAAAATATTTGGAGGGAGTGTACATGATTGATTAGGTTTAATAAGTTGATCGAAATGTAGTATAAATTTGCATAACATTATTTGATGATACGTTGTATTACCACTGTATAATGAGAATTTTGAACTTACTTTTGAAACAGCAGGTATATACAAACAAGCAAATATTGAAATATTTTTAGTAACCGTTGCTGATTGAACTAAAAAAAACACCGTGGATGTGTTTGCAGCACAAGCTCTTATTCAAGCCCATATTCATCTCAATATCACAAATGACTTCAAAGAGCACCTGACATGCACAGTGCACTTTCTAGTGTGGCATAGTAAACCTGCAAATTCTAAATTGAAGTGTTTCATGAATTTGTTACAAGGAAACTCACTCCAAAATAACCAATAACAGACTGAAATGAAAGAAAACACATTTCAAAATGCCCCATTGTCCCTCTAGGATTGCATTGCTTTGCAACAGGCCAGTCATTAATTGGTGACAGTCAATTAATCACAGCTGGTACAGACGGCTGCATCTATTGATCTTGTCCGAGCACTTATTTTTCATCCCTAAATGACACCGATTTCCAGATTTGACCAGCATGTGTAATGGACAGTGAAGAACCAATGACCCGAGTGTCAGTCTTACCACAGGTCGGGATCCGGACCCCCTCCCCCACCTCTGGCAAATAGCATCTTTACCATTTAGCTTGGAAAGGTTTAGACTGCCCTAAGAGCACAGCAGCGAAACAGTGCGCTCTGGTGCTCAGATGACCTTTTCTGTTTAAGGCTTAATCTCTGACAAATGCTTGCTTTAATTAGCCTGATACCCCCTGCCTAGACTGCCACCCCACCCAGCCCCACTCTCTCTCTCTCTCCATCTCTGTCTCTCTATCTCCACCATTCTCCGTCTCTCCCAGTGTGCTTTTTTAAAAATTCTCAAACACACATCAATGTGATTTAGAATGAAATGACAGTGAGATAGCCAGAGGTGAGACAAAATGTGGGAAATCTGTTTGAAGTATTGCTTTGAAATGATACACCAAATGTGGTGCTTAAAATATATAATGTATTTAAATTTAAGAGAAGAAAATGTAAGTTTTTTTTTGTACCATGCCTAACAAGTTCCTGTACTATTGGAATTACGTTGTATTACAGCAGTCTAGTTTAGAGAAGGTGATGTGGGAAACTCTGTGTAAAATATTTATAGAGGTAGTCGCCCATTATAATGCATAGATAATGAATACTAAATAGTGTGTTTGAAATGTAACGAGAGAAAACACAGAGAAAGAGGTAAGGTTGAGAGAGTAAGAGTGAAAGATTAGCCAGTGTACATTAGAGGTTTAAGATAACATGCAATGGCAACCTGCAGGCCTCATCTATTGATTCACCACTATCTGAGACAAAGAGTGTGTGTGCACATGTGCTTTTGTGTGAGAAGAGCAGAATGCATACTCTTCAAATTAGTCCATGAACTAGAAAAGTGCCTTTTAAGTCATTTTAATCGTCTCATTGCGTCTGTAATGGATAAATTATGTAACGTGAAAAGCGAAATTAAATATATAAATGTAAAGACCATAAAATGCTGATCTCAGAAAAAAAATCTTTAGAAGTTTAAACATTAAGAAGTTTATTGGGCAAATGTTTCTGATCACTTTCCAAGTGCTGAAATTAAATCCTCTCAAAGCCTCGGCTTCATCCCGAGACTGCAGCACATCATGCATCCCTCCCACTGCAGTAGCAAACACAAGTAAAATAGATGCATGGCTACAAATCCTTGTTTTATTGGAAAGGGGCCTAATTATTAGGATGTAAGTCAGGCTGTGACTGGAGGGCCGTCTCCTTGATGCGGGCCCGGTTTATATTTATCCCCTCCTCTGCAGCTCCAGCAGCAGCAGCAGTGCCACCATCACTACCAGCAGTGTGTGGCGCTTTTATTACATCGCCCACAGGCAGGTTCAGCCCTGTCACAGTCACACACACACACACTCACACATCCACATCCACACTGCCTGCAGGACCGGCAGCCAGTTGAGTCTCCTCCACAGCAGAGTTACCCCACATCCCCATGCAGCCCCACTTGGGCCCTTGGGACGGTGGAGGGAGGGAGTGGGTATTATGGTAATACTATAGCCTGCTGCTCCCTTCCCCTCTCCTGCAGCACAGCTGGGAAGGACCATCATTACAAGTATTGTAGCAATCTGTTTAAGAGGGACACATTGGAGAGGTTGGGTGACAGAGAGAGGATGAGTGCTGCATACATAGATCACATAAAATATGATTAAAATGTGTGTGAGGGGACCAGGAATAAAATGCAAAACTTGTTATGAACACCTTATATCAAGTCTACTGTCAAAATGGCCAGCTGTAAATCTCTATTTTCCCCTCTTTACTTTTTTATTTTATTAAAGGTTTCTTGTGTTGAGCTGGTCATATCTCAAGACATGGGGCCTGTGGCACATAAGGAATAAATAGGACATAAAGTACTTGAATCTCTAATGCCTCATATAGCTTTACCAATCTATATTATAGTGTGTCACGAGCTAGAAACCCATTATAAAGTGACAAAAATAAATAGCCATGCAGTAGTGCTATTGCTGCTCTTATGGTCAAATTACCCTGATTTCATGCAAAAAAAAAATTCCCCAACCAATTATTTTTAGACACAAATGAATAGCAGGAAATATATCTATGAAATCTTTATGGTAATTGATAAAAAGCTGCGATGTTCAGTGAGAAACTCCCACAACACATGTCTCAATGCTGCTTTAAACACCTGTTTTGCAATAGATTAATGATTATATATCAAGGAAGTCTGATCAGAATAAACAGCCTACTCCACTATTCTGGTAGCAGATTAGGCCTTTGGCAGCGCAGTCAATCACTCACTGTCGGGTTAGGCTGCTCAAAGCCATCCATCTACTTGTCTTGTTTTGGGGCAAAAGAGAAGGCTGTGATTCAGAGCCTTCCTCAGACTCCATCATCCTCACAGTATTTTTAGGAAACAGAGATATCCATTACATCCTTTTTTTTCTTCCCTACACGCGCCCTCTCATTCTATTTTCAGCTTAGTTTTGAACAGAAAGTTCGATTGATAAAGCACAGAATCTATAACAGCATGCACAGAGGTGAAGGGTTATTGAATATTCTGAAGATGTTCTATTAAAAATGCATATTATCTCATTATTCCTGCTGCCAAATAACTGGAAACTATATATGCCACAAGACAGAAAATGGTTCTCGTCTTTTCCTTTTCTTGACCTGACAGAGGGCACGTGAAGAGGAGAGAGAGGAGGGAGGAGAGTGGTCTTTTAAAAACTGCTTCAGTGCACTAATGTCCCTGAAACCTGAGCCCTTATTGGATCTGAAGGGCATTATAAGACAAGCATCCTCCACAGCCTCTGTTTAAAGGTGAGGATTAAAGGTGAGTGTATTAGCAGCTATTCAGCAGCAGCAGTGTGTATAACATCATGTCGGCAAAAACACAGTGTTGTTTAATAGTTGTATAGTGTTTTTTGTAAAAACAACTACTAAAAATAGGGCTGGTGAAATAATGTACAACAAAGACGTTTGTCAGCCCTCCCCCCCAACTCCCCACCCTTACCACACACACATACACACACCAGGAGGCCTTATTAATTATTTGTAGCCACTTGACTTCATATTGTGCTGCCAGTGGCTTGGTCAAAGATTATAATTACCACTTCCCTGTTTGTATCATTTTCCATCTCCTGTGCTTTTAGTGCAGTATTACTTCTCTTGTCCCTCTCTCTCCCTCTCTTCCTCCCTCTCTCCCGTATACACAAGACCAAAAGTGCAGGCACATCATTTATTGATAAGACAAAAAGAATGTAATGAAATTATCAATGTTCTTGAATTAATTATGAACATGATTAAGAAAGCTAAAATCTCAGGAGCCGGTCTCTCATTACCCATTCACTCTTAGGGATTGCTTTCATTCAGGGAAGGAGAAGCGAAAAAGCCTTCAAGCAGAGCCCACTCCGGCTCAGCCCTTCTCCCTGTGTGCCTGTCCCCTTGTCTCCGCTGCCGGGCTGATTGACCAGCCCCTCCGACAGACCGGCTGCCAGCCCGCCCGGACGGCTCCCTTGCACCCAAGCCTGTGACTGTGATGTAGCCAAGCACCGCTAGCTGCCTCCTGGCCTCTGACGTTTGCATGTAAAAGAGAGGATGTGCTCGACGTTCCTGTTCTACACCTGCGTTCAAGCTCTGGGGTCCTGACCCTCCTAAAAAAAGAAACACTCAAGGTAAGTGAAACTTCTTACACTTCAACTTCTTAGAAACTGATTGTCCACTGTGACAAATTTGTCAGCTGTAGTTATCTCGGAAGGTTGAAATGTTTATCCCTCTGTTACATTTAAGAAACATCCACTTTTAATTCACTATATAATATTATGATTTTTAGTCACACTCTTTAAAGTTTTTTTTTAATTATGGAATTATATTTCATTTAGTTTTCCTACTTCTGATGACAAACTGATTCTCTAGCTTTTTATTTTTATTGTAGACTTTCTTGCAAACACTGAGTGGCTTTACCTCACTCTATCATGCGGCTTGAATTCATTTTTTCTGTTAGGTTAGTCTGAAACATTTTGTGCTGTGAAGAGAACAAAAAAGACATTCACCAAAAATGTTTAATTACAATTTGACATTTATATACCATACCTTTAAATAATGTATAAAAAAAAGAATCATGCATCTGCATTAATTCATATTAATATCTTAAGGTGTTTGCATTTGTGTTTGATGAATCTGTTTAAAGTGTCACCTCTCAACAATATGTATAACGCCCATTTTGTAGCATGCACCGTCATTGTTATATGAGAGCAGCAGTGCACGTTAAACTAATTTCAGTGACTATTTATCCATTTATATTCAGTGAGAGCGAGAGAAATGCTCTGCCAGAGCTACATATCTTTGCTTCAGTCTATCTTTCTTCTGCTCAGTCACATGGGACAATATATGGGGCAATACTCCCCAAAGTATTGGGAGTTTCAAACAAAGTCTCAAACCCACTGTCTCCTTCCTATTCCCACCATCTCTCTTTACAACTGTCTTTCTAGTTTTCTCCACACGTACACACACTCAAGCACAAGCCTGCATGCACACACACACACATGCCTAATAATACTGTAGATGGAGCGATACAAATCTATGCATTGTTTCCCCTCCCAAAACAAACAGAACGTATACACAGCTGCACATGGACATACGGTAGTTTACTCACAGCAACATGTACACTGTGTTTGCTTTTCTTTTTTAATCACACCAAGCTTTATGTTAGAGTCATAACTCTGAAGTTAAAATGATTAACAATTTATCAAGATTTTACAGGACAACATAAATTATGACCTATTACCTTTTATTGAAAATTGCATTTGTGTTAACTTCAAAGCAGTGTGGAGCTTTCTACGCCAACAGTCATTTATGGAGCAGTTTTTTCCTCGTTGAAAATGGTTTCACGATTTCTGATGCAGTGTCAAAAGCAAGGAAGATTCACTCGAAGAAATAAAAAAAAACAGACACACAAGAGAGACAGAGGGAGAGAGAGGGAGAGAGATCTCAGGGGTTAATGGCAATCCTCCTGTCCTAGGGATTGATCCAAGTATTGGATCGCACATAAAGCTGCAGTTACTGGATATTACCCTGCCGCTATCGGCCTGCAGTGATGGCCTGGATAAGAAGTGCTTACCAAAGAGGATGCTCCTCCAGGGCAGATACGGTTTCCCAGCCCTCTGGGAACAACAACCACATGCCTGCTGCTTGCTCAGGAACTTTCTACCTCATCGAGTAAATCCAGGGGCCTTATCAAGTTACTGGCCTACTGAACTGCTCAAAAAATGTTTAAACCTCCTCAGATTTTGAGCTGTGCAGGGGCAGGGCAGTAATTAAATGGCACCTGCTTCTCAAAGATAAGGGCGTTGATTATTTGGTTTGTTTGGCTCGTGTTTTATGTCGGATGGAGTGGGGTTATCGCAGATTTAATTCTGAGTAGAATGCAATTTCATAGATTTTTGCTGGGTTAGATTGTGAAGTTGCTGAGTTCTTCCTAACGAAATCGTAAAGTTTACTTTTTTCTTCATGTACACTTCCCTGCACTTTAGTGGACTAATTATTGTAATTGCTTAAAACCCTTTAAATGGGCTTGCTTTAAGAAACTGCCCTCAAACCAGTCCTTTCTGTGTTCACTGTATTCACTCCAGATTTGTTTAGGGGTTAGCTGATTCCAGATCTGTGCCAAGGTGGGCAGCTCTACCCATGAGCATCTGCTGTATGTCTCTCTGTGGTATTACCCATGAAGCACCTGGCTCATACCACACGCCAGCAACCAGAGCCCAGATGGCAGCTAAACAGGCTAATTATTTCAACACAAAACTCTGATGTCCCACACCAGCACTGGGGGGCCACTTTGGCATTCTCCATTCCTCTCTCTAGCTCTGCCGAAGAGGATGTCTGCCACACAGCTATAAAGATGTCAAGTGGGTAATCATGGTCATAGACAGGCCCCGGTACAGTGCTTGGCGTCCAGATGTAAAGATGGTCATATGTGGTATCCTTTGGAGGAACAGAGGCATTTGGCAGAGTAGGATGGTGCATTGTCTTCACCCTTGGTGCTCATTGATGCAGATGCATGCTCATTATATTCCAGGAATGACAATAACATAAAGTTTTTCAGTGCTTTGTTTTGGATATTCGATGAAAAAATGCTGGTGTAGGCAAAGTGTCATAACTAAGAAAGCAACTTTAACTGGTTTTCCAACATGTGGACAAAATGTAAAAACATTTTTAGAACTTGCAAGTGACATTTTGATGAACAGACAGGGACTCCTCCAATGTGTTTTTGTAGACAGTGTTGGTGTGGGGCTATGACTGTTTGGTTTTTTTTGACTGCTTGCTACTCTGACTCCTCACTGGTTCATTCAGTCACGGTCAGCCTGTCTGTCCCCTGGTGGCCATTTGGCAGTATTGTGATATCTCCAGATGAGACAACAACCTCCTTCGCCTCCTCTTTGACACTGCTCTTGGATTTCTCCATCAAGGACACAGTTGGAGTCGCATCATAATGTTCAGCTCATACTGTAATCCTGTATTTGTACATCAGACTGACTCAGGTTTTATTTAAGAAACTCAGCTGACAGTACTACAGCAGCAATGCACTGCAGGGTTTAAGCAAATTATACCTGGTGGTCCACAAACCGAACAGTATCACCATCTTTATCTGACATCAGAGGATGCAGTTTCCCAGTACATCTTCTCTGAGGTTGATGAAGTATTGCCATTAGGGCCCATCTCCTGAATCCACAGCCCCATCAGAGGAAGAATTGGTTGTGCTTGATAAAGCTGGCACTTAGAACAAGGTGCAGGTCCCACAGCGATAACCATACTGACTCCAGCATTAAAGACTCCACCAATGAGAGGGCAGTCTACATCTTGATCTATTGCTTCTTGTCAGGGAAAAGTATTGCTGGCTGTAACCTGTGTATTTTGTAGCTCTGTGTACAGGCATGGAAAGTATTCTTCATCGGAAAGTGGGTAAATATTTGGAGGAGAGGTTACACAGTTGAAGACCCCCTGGCCTCCAAAGAGCCAAATGTGGTTTTGATGGTTTATTATTTATCACTGAAAAGGAAACTTGCTAAATTAATTTCTTAAATTTAGCTATTTGCAAGTAAACAGTTAAAATGTAAGTACTGATATAGACAAAAACATTTACACAGAGTAAACCAAAACCTATTGTTGTGTGTTTGTAGACTGAAACTCAAAGACAGATTAGCTAAAATAAAGCAATAAAGACTCTAATTTGTCCCAGTACAGTTCTACTTCATCCTTTCACCCTCCTCCTCCTCTTTGCCTCTCCCTAAAGTGTATCCCATCTGCTTTGGGGACGTCTCCCCGGCATGCAGGAGCAGGATAAGCACACCATTTCCCTGTCAATACTTTGCTATTAGCCTCTGCAGATCCATATATCACAGAGCTGTAGGCTATGAGCTGGGTGTTCTTCTTATCTGAATGGCCGAGGCCGAGGTTCTCCTCTCTGCCCTGCACTTTGATTTATCCAACCAGTAGGTTAATGAGAGCTGGAGCCTGCCCCTTTGCTCATAGCCTGAGGGGGTAAAAACGTGTGCATGTAAAGGGGTAGAGGGGACTGAGAAAGAGGCTGCAGGATGTGTCCTAAAATGACACATAAATGGCTCCGGCTTTTAAGAGTTTATGGTAATTATAGATGATGAAGTATTGTGTATAATTATCTGTTTGTGAAATTATTGTGTACTGATATTGCAAAGTCTGGACGTTGAGGTTCATTATTGAAAGGAATAGTTCAACAAAATATGCTCATTCACCTTCTGTCAATATGAATACAACTCCCATATATTTAACATTAATTTGAGGCTTAAACCACGATAAGGCTATCTTATCTAAGCAAAGGACTGAAAATGTGGAGAAAAAAAAACTATACTGGGTCATTCAATAAGTCCATCTACTGCTAAGATTCATTAACATTGCCAGATAGGGAATGGCCTTGGTAGAGGCCTTCCTTCTCAGATATAAAAACATTTCACCAAACATACAAAGTTTGAAAAAAATGCAGCTTGTAGATTTATAGATGTGTATGTGCTGACTATATGCCGGCAGCAGTGCTAAGCTAACTGTCTTCTGGCCGTAGCTTCATATTCAAAAGGCAAATATGAGAGTGATATCGATCTATTCCTTGGCAAGAAAGTAAATAAGTATATTTCCCAACACTATTCTTTACAGCCTAACAAAAGTTTAAAGAAGTGAAGTTGAAAATGAGGGGAACACCACAGCAAAGTTCAAGCCTCAAACTCTTAGTTTCGTGCCATCAAGCAAACACAAATGGCAGTTTCTGCTGATGGGAAGTCTGTAAGGGATCGTATTTTGTAGCAGTGTGGTGTTAGGGAGTTAGTTATTTGAAATTAAGGAATAACAGAAAACACAAACTATTTAGGTTAGTTATAAAAGCAGCTATTGGGACTGCAGAGGAATAAGAGATGCTGTGGTGGGATGAAGGTATGTGATGAAGGTCCTTTCAGTGTGCCAGCTTCCGCCTTTTCTGTATACTGCGACACGTGCAGAAAATGATGATAAAAAGCAGTCCTAAAAAGAGATGTGTAGCTTTTGAACACTTCCCTAGATCAGTGAGTTACATTGCCTGTTACATCAGTGAGTTTATGACCTGCAGATATTTGGCCTCAATCCAAGAAGAAACCATCTAATGAGCAAGCTGTGTCAGTGTCTCTAGCAGCTCCCTCTCAGCAGTCTGCCTGTGCAGTTTGCAATGTGTGTCTCTCTGTGTGTGTGTTTGAAAGCAACAGAAATTCTCCATGTTGAAGGCATTTAGCTGTGGGATAGAGAGGGAACTCAGCAACTCACACACAAGCACAACAGGGGAAGACAAACCACTGCCAGATAAATGTCCTACTTAGCCATTACACTGTAGTACATTTCTACAAGAAGTCAGACCCCTCCCCCTGCTTGCTTTTTACACACATACACACACACACAAACACACACACCTTCCATGAAAATATCTAGCATATGGTTGTATGCTTCTAGCTTGTATCCCAAGGCCAGTTTCCCAGCTGGTTCCCTGAGAGAACAGAAAGAAGGGGGAGAGAAAGGATGCAGGGAGATTGAAAAGAGACAGAGATGCATAGACAGTAAGAGAGAGAGAGCGAGAAAGAGAGGGAGGGAAATAAAACGAGACACAGAGGTAAAGAAGAGAAAGGGAAGAGAAGATGAAGGAGGTGGTCATGTGCCTCACATCCCTATGGCAGATGTATTGTAGGTCCGGACTGTTAAGTACCTGATAATTAGTTTGCCTGTGAGGCATCAGTCATTATGGTTCTGTTGCGACTAACAAGCCCCTATTGGGGACAACAGCTTTTCTCTGTGATTTTCACAGCAATGGTGCTACACCCTGCTACATCTTTTTTTTATCAGTTGAATTTACTGTAAAAGTAGGAAAATCTCTGATTCCAATGCATTGACTGCCACTTTTGCCATTTTTAGCAGATCATGTAGTTGGACTAACCCTGGTAATATTAGTTAAACGGGACAGTTCAGCCCCGAATCAAAAATTAACATTTAACCTCCTGCAGTTGTTTTATATATCAATATAAATTCATTTGGCGTGAGGTTGCTGAGTGTCTGTGATATGGGCTGGTGAGATGTCTGCATTTTTTTTAATATAATGGAATTAGATAATACTTTGCTTAATGCATTTTAAAACAACATCATGACCCAGTTACCAAAGATTATCCATTCACCTTGTTTTGAGCAGCTTCATATATGAACTACAAGGACATCCCAGTCTGGACATGGTTTGGTCCCAACCTTGTGTCTATGAAGTGTCATCATCACACAGAAGAGTAAAATCAGAGAAAAGATGTAACCCTAACCCTAGCACATACCAATGGGGGAAATAATTTCCACTAGAATTGTTTTCTTATGTCTATAACAGGGTGTTTTTAATTTTTTAAACCTGTTAAACATCAAACCGCTGAGGAAATTGAAGTAGAGAATTCCATTATAACAAGAGAAAATAATGGTCTTTAGATCCAGTAAACATAATTACAAACCCTCATCTCACTGCTGACACTGCAGCAAATATATATTTAATAATGTGCATAAGGTCTGTTAGGTTGATTGCATATTTTTAGGAGCTTTGGAGCAAAAGAACATCCCAGATGGATCTAATTAAGGAGATGTTTTCTTTATCTTTTGTATTAAACCGATGCGCATATCGTGATAGTTGCTGCAAATACGATTTAGGTTAAGTACAGTAGAATATTAAAAAGTGTCATATAAACAAGAAGAACGAGAGTATATATTTTTTTTCTGATCAAACTAGATCGTATCTGCCTCTGCAAATAATAAGAAGTAATGAAAAGATGCCGGCTGAATACCGTAGTGGGACAAACATCACAGACAAAATACTCAAGACGAGCATAATAATTTTCTTACCTCAGAGAATTAGTTCTAATTTGACACAGCTGGGAGCTGAACGAGGCCATTTTACATACTGCTGCTAATAATCTAACCACCCTGCAGATATCTTCATTATCGTGACTGCGGCTCTGCATCGTCTTTTGACATCGTGCAAAGATACCTTGCGCTCTATCTGGAAAGGGTTAACATGACTCTCACGTGCCTCCACCTCAACATCCATCATGTTTCTCTGTAACCAGATCATAGCTTCAATCACAGGGAAGATTAGATAGTAGTCTATTAATCTCCCATATTAAGCAGATCCATTTGTGAAAGCAAACGGCCCAGCGAGGCCATCCTTTCACTTGTTGTCTCTAAATCTGATTAGCAAGCATAACGACATGTTGCTGAGGGTCACGGGAGATATAGATTGGTCCTGCCTGCATCTTCACTCTCAGTGGCTCGGGTGTTGCAAGAATGAACAATTTTTATGTTCAAGGACTCATGGGAATTTCGGTTGTAGTCACCTATTTTATTGAGCAGGAGAGATAATGGGAAGGTGGGTTCATTTGAAGCTTTTTCTAATTGCAAAACACCAGTGTATTTTAATGAAAATTTAACTCAAAATTTTTATAAACTCTTCTATTAAAAAAATATGTCATATATATTATGCAAATACAATTGGCATCTGCTTGGGTCTCAACTCTTGTTATTTTAGAGAAGAGTGAGGACATGTTTCATTCATAAACAAACGGGACACATTTGCAGCATTGTTTGGGCAGCCTGGCTGGGCAGACTGGCTTTCCAGATGGAGATGTAAATAAAAAAGAAGTCTGGTCTGTTAAACTGGAGTGGGATGATGAATATCCTGACCTTTCATAAATTCCTGTTATAATGTGCGTTGTAGAGCAGAACAAAAAAAAATCTCCTGAAATTAACACGTGAGGTGATTGTTTATATACAGTAGAAAAGTAACAAAGTGTAACATGGAAGAACGCAAGTAACTTTGAAGGTGTGCTGTGTAACTTACAATCTGCCATTGATTTTGCATTATTACTGTGATGTATGAGTGAACGTTTACAGCTTATTTATATGAAATAGCATCTTTAGTCAATTTTATCACAATCAGAAAGGCTTAATTTGATTGAGTGTCGGTGTTTAGCAGCTGTGAAGATTAGTCAACATGAAATATGGCTAGAATGTGCACGAAGATTAACCCTTTCTAACTCTGGTTTTAAGGATTATTGTGTGTTTGTTCACATGTTAACCTGTATGTCAAAAAATATTTGAAACTTTGGTTTAAACATTTAAATCAAAAAATTAATAGTCATTGAGTGAAAAGTTAAATTGTCATTAAGTGTTGATGAGTCGTAAGGGTAATTTTACACAGATTGCTGTGTTTTTAAGCCCTGACCTGTTTGGAGGTCATGATGCCAGTGATGAGGATAATGATCAAGAATATGCAGATGATGTCATTAGTCTTTATTTAGCCTTTTTATCTCAACACACGCTGAAGGAGAGTTAACAGTAACGTTCTGTCAGGTATCTGGTTTCCCTCTCTGGCTTGGCTGGGACAAGGAGGAGAAGCAGGAGGAGGAATATCCGGTTACAGCGGGGAGCAGCGAGCGTGGGGACAGATCTGTTTACTTGGGGAAGTTAATTGATTGGGAGGAAAGGTGGTGAGGGGAGAAAGGAAGAAAAGTGGAGGATAGAGGAGGGTGGAGAGAATATTGATCATGTGACTGCTCCTGCCATAACCTTCGATATGCCTCTGTGCTTTTATTGCACCGTAATGCCAAATAAGATTGTTTCTTGTAAAAACAGCGGAGAAAAACAACATGTGCTCAATGAAAGGGCAAACTGAGGCGAGGAATCGTTTAGATTAGGTTCACTCATTAAGATCAATTTTTACCTTTTTCATTAATGACTTGACCTCAACAAAGGTTATGTCACAGAATATATATTTTTCTGTGCTAAGTGGGCCTGTCGTTTATTTAAAAAAAAAATTAAATGTATACATTTGATGCAAAAAACAGGTATTAATTGGAACGACATATTTTGTGTTTTTTGATGTTGCTGAGTTAAAAGAAAAACACTAGAATAACTAGAAAGAGAAAAGAGATGGTAGATTATTATAATTAATCAAGATGCTTCTGTTGGATAAGGACTGCAACTATTATTTTTTATTATTAACTAGTCTGCCCTTTTTTCCATTGATTTCATGGATTCATTGTTTGACCTATACCATGTCAGAAAATAGTCCATCCCAGCTTCTTAGAGTCCAAGGTGATGGTTTTAAAATATCAAGTTTTGTCAGTAAAAAAAAGACAAAAATATCTGCTTGACTTTTGTATAATGCAGAAAAAAACAGATTATCCATGCTTGAAAGGCTGAAAACAGCAATATTGTATAAAAGATACCTTACATCAGTTATTCAGCTATCACAATAGTTAGTTTATATAATTTATAACTTTATATAATTAAGATGACACATAGATAGTATAGACGATAAATTGCGTCTTTTCACAAGTGAGCCCATTTATGTTATTTGCATTTTTTATTTATTTTAATGATGCTTTCATGGCCAGGTCTCCCTGGAAATATATGTTTAATATTTAGTTTCATCTCAATATGTCTTTTACAACATAAAATAAAAAAAATAAAAAAACATTGCTCTTAAAATAATCCTGCTAACATAATTTGCCAGAAAAGAAAAATGATAGTTTAAGTGGAAGTGAGAGTCTCAGTTATATTGGCGGTATAAGCAATATTAGCTTTGTTAGTGCCTGTTTTAATCATTTTTTTTATTGTGTTGTGTAGCACTTTGTTGCCTCCGCTTTGGAAGCTTATATTATCATTATTATAATCATAATTGTTACATTACTATGAACATGTAGTAAAAGGGGAATATTACAAGCACACAAAAACAAGCACAGTCATGCGCATTGTGTCCATCAGGGGAGCTAGAGAATGAGATGGAGAGCCGTGGAGCGCAGTCTGCATGCCGTCCACTTTGTATTGAATAGACCGCATTAATAATTGAACGGCAGGGCTGCTAGCTATTATTACAGAAAAACAGTGGACTGCATCTGGACGCTTTCCTCATGTTTGTATGTCAATACACACCTTGCCCCCATGGGTAAGTTCACATCCTAAAACAAGGCCACACTGAATAGGTCATATTCACAAGGCTCGTAGCTAAACCCGTTCTCTGTGTTAAAACATCAAGTTAACAGGTTCATAAGATAGATACAGTATGTCTGAATAAGACAAAAAAGAAAAGCACTGACTGCACGGTCCCACCACTGCAGGTACATTCACTGCATCGTGCATGATGCTTGTGTGTGTGTCAGAGAGAGATACATGCGGACAGGTACAGAACAGGAGCAAAAGCCTACTAGAAAGAACAGGGAGGGCTGGAGGTGAGGGGGAAGCGGCTGCTCAGATTTGTTTGCCGTGTCATTTTTAGTTCTCCTCTCCTCCAGCGTCGCTCCTTCCTGTCTGGATGGACATTTCTCTGTTATTCACTCTGAGGTTATGGTTTTAGATTGAGGGCAAAGCCCGGAGCGTGCTGTTTGTTTTGAAGGAATCCGTTGTCAATACAGACGAAGCAGGGCTAGGTTTGTTTGCAGAGTTAATAGTAGTTTGATGATGTCATTCTCAGTGACCTGAAGAGAAATTGACCCCTGTTGTGTGAGTATTTCTAAAATGCCACCTGCACAATTATGGTTGGAGTGTCCCTGGGCTGCTGTATGTGGGGTTTGTTTTATCTGAGACAGTCTCACACACTCACCAGCACACACACAGTTTAATTTGCTGACCCATACATCCACATCTTCAGAAAACATGTTCGTTGAATGTCAGTAGAAATTAGGTTCCCCACAGTGAAGGCGAAATAATTTATTCATCATGAGTGACTTTAAACATTTTGCCACAAACCTTTCTCTCATATATATTAGTTATATTTGCTACAGCATGGAGAAGCTCTCTAAAATAAGACATTTTCAACAATTTCCTCAAGAGACAAAAAATACATTTTTTACATTTACATTTACACATGCTGAAAAAGAGGAAAAAATACAGCATAGAGGTATCCATGACAGGATAAAACTGCATAAATCAAACATTCACTGTTACTACTGCTTGTATGTCTTTGATGCAGATCATTTAAAACCTTTGCTGCTGACTGTTGATGTGTTTTGATTGACTGCTTTTCTTGTATTAATTTAATCATCACGTTGTTGTTGATTTCCAGAAAGTGCAAAAATAAAATTGAACAATATAAAAAATGAGGGTAAGAAGCAGAAAGCAAAAAGAGAAAATTCTCTAGAGAGATGTATAATTCATGTTCACCACATACCAGGCATTCTGTCTGTGTGTGTGTGTGTGTGTGTGTGTGTGTGTGTGTGTGTGTGTGTACATCCTTCTGAATAGTGTTTTATTCTGGGGGATGATATCTGTGTATTTGCTGAATCCCTGTCTCCATGTTTTCAGGGTTCAAGTAGCCAACAGACTGGATTTAGCGCGGCCAAGACCTGAATCAGTCATGGTGGGATTGTTTCTTTCTTCACTTGAGACTGTATTTATTTCACAGGTGAGCTCTGGTTTCATTGTAAGTCACTAAATCTCAAAAATCACATATGTTCCTCTTCAGTATGTGTTTCAGAACATGAAACAAGACACCATTGTGACTGGACCTGACGCCAGATTCAACATTTTTATTAGGTGTTTAAATATTTCCTAAAATATTTAAATATATAAATAATAACCTACATTACGGGATGATGGCAGAATGTCAAAAACTCTTATTTGTAGCGAACAAATATTTTATGGGAGCTTCTTTCATTGTGCAGGCATTTTGCAATTCTTCATTTGTATATTTTTATATACTGATTTTTGTTTTCTGTGGTTGATAGCTGATATATCAGTGTCACTACTGACTATTTGAGATGATAAAATGGCAGATATCCATGTTTCTACATAAATACATACAACATACAACATAATAAAACACACACTGCAACACATTTTACAACTGACAAGAAGACAAACTGTAATGGTATGACTTTTTGTTATTTAGCTCAATAATTTCCCTTCCATATATCAGTCTGACTTAAACACCCACAATAATATAATGTATCTGCAAAACGCTGCACACAGCTTGTCTGATGCTGTTTTATTTTGTTCCATGTCTCATGAAAGGAAGTTAGCAAACTCAGCATTTATACTTAATAGCCCTTCAAATAGTGACCGACTTCATAGCGTTCCTTTACAGTCAGGTACTTGTTGAAGTGAACATAAATAAAGATCTTCAGAGTCTTGAAACCAATAAGACTGATATCTGGGAACGGTAGATAATTGCACTTTGGAGCCTCTGTAATCATTTCTTCTTAGAACTTCTTTTTCCTCTTTTTCTCAGATAACCCTTCAAGATTTCTCTTTAAATTACTTTGTTGGGATGGCGTCTGGTCCAAAGAGAACTGGAGACTGACCTATATGCTCAAAAAACATCTGTCCTTGCATCTAAGTCTCATATTACCACGCTGCTGTCCCTTTTTCAGCAAGAAAATGTGCCACTGTTGGGGGAAAAAAGTTATAATGTGCTTTGAAATCACCTTTTGCCAACTTTATCAGTTCATTTCATTCTCTATTTACGCATATGATGTTACAGACAAGCAGACAGGACAACAAACTCTGTCCTGACAGAAGGAGAAAAACAACCTCGGCCCATCAAAAACAGGTATTTTTTTCTGGATTCTTAGTAAAAGATAGAGTTTGAAATCATTATAATTGACAAGTACAAAACACAATGACATTCATTTCCACACTGTTCTATGTTTACTGAGCTAAATGTTTTGTACGTACCAGCTGTATAATGTTGCGAGCAAACTGTGGGAGCATGGCTGCAGTCGCCACTCCATCATGAATTATAAAGAGAAAGGATTCCCGTGCGTGTGAAATGGCATTGTTCACAGTTTGTGTCACATCAGTGCATGTTTAACTAGGCAAAACAAAAGCTTTTCAATATTTTAGTGCTCAGGGACTGACAGAGTGAGGAGACACGGCTGCACGGCTGTTCTGCCTGCTCCTGTCTCGTCCTCTCCTATCTGGTGTCCTGTCCTCTCCCGTCCTCTGAAGTGCTCTCCTCGCCTCTAAGATTACACCACCACCCCCCTTAAAAAAGAAACCTCTGCTTCCACACCCGCTCTGTAACTCTGCATTTCCATGTCAGACCAGTTTTTACACAATGACGCCAACAAGAATTGACTCACAAACATCCCTCTTCCCCATTTATCACTTCTCCATCTGTCCTGTACCAAAGGCTACATTAGCTTCAGCGCACAACCCTTTTAAGCTCCCTCCGCTGGGTTTGAATAGTGTGTGCTAAAATTCAGTGTTAATCAAACTCCAAACAGGTACACAAGGGTTTGGGTCTCAGTGGTTCAGTAAAAAGGCAACACTACAGAAATGATTAACAGGGGGGCTATTTGAACAGATGTGGAAACAGAGACACAAGAGGAACACAGACATTTAGAGAGAGAGGATTGTTTGAAGAATGAGACAAAGTTTGGTCCTCCTTCACATGATCATATGAATTTGGAGTTAAATGAGCGCACATGCCATCGGACCAGATCATTTCATATTGTCTTTTGCACCGAGTGATGTGACCACAGCACAGATGGGGTCCTCATCTGCTTGTCTTCCTCTGCTGAGTCAACCACAGAGAAGGTCTTTACTGCTCCCTACAATCCACTTTGTGTCCTTGCGCAGGGGACTTGTCTGATTAGGCGGCGGCTAATTGGGTCTGACGACTCAGGCTTTTATATCTCACGCCATCATGCATGAGGCCTGGTTAAAAGTTGATGGACGGAGAAGGAGAAACACCATGGCATGAGTGGAAAAGTCTAAGGCAGAGGGCCCCGGTCTATGGGTGGAAACCCTACAGAGTGTCTCACAATAACAATTATTGAAACATGCAACTAACATCCAAGGGGAGGCAAGTAGATATGTTTTTTGTTTTTAGTGAATACCAGTCAGAAACCTTAGGAAGCACTGGTCTAGATGGCATTTAAAGATGTTTTCCCGATCAAACAATATCATGTTTAAGCCATGGTGACAGTGGTTTTACCTTTATGCTGCTGGTATGTATTGTGTTAAGTATCTACTGTATTAAAATAATTCTTGTCTAGGGCTGCAACTAATGATCATTATTTCTGTAATTTTCCTTTTTGTTGTAATTTTCTTAATGAATCAATTTGTTTTTGATCTGTTAAAAGTCAGAAAATGACCAAAATGTCGATCTGGGTTTCCAAAAGGCCTGATTTGACATCCCAGAATTCTTTGTTTTGTCCACAACTCAAAATATTTAATTTACTATACTTTTCTTTTCCTTGAAGAAAAAAAAAAGATTACCAGAAAAGCTGACAGTTTATAATATACTTGACAACTCTGCTCTGATATTATAAAATTCAAAAACATTTTAAAAACATGATTTTACCGCCCCAAATGTCTTTGTATCTGGACAGAAAGACGTCATCAAACTACAAACTAGATTGTGCAAAGCCTCATAACTACAAAGCACACTCATCAAACAACCAGAGAGGGATTCTTCACACTGGTTGAATCCTCTCCCCGCTGATACCGTATCACTACCGAACTGGGTGTATCCAGCAGAAATCACAAGACGGATAAGCAGCAAAAGCAGAGACACGGAAAAAAAGCAGAGTAGTCAGATATTAATCGAGACATTTTAACTTTGTCATGAGAACATTTGCCAGCTGCAAGGCGCTCTGCTGATGTTTAGCCTGAGGGTGTGACAGACAGGAAGGGATGTTATGCCATCACAGTGTTTGATCACCGGCGTCACGGGAACACAGGTATCAGAGAGAGGCTCGTATCTCTCGCAGCTGTTCAGACTCTGTCGTGGGGCTTGTTTAGATATTGGTGTAAATGGGATAAGGAATATTTAACTCTGTACAGTGCATGGCTTGGAAAAGGGATTAAAAGGGAAAAGAGCTTAGCACACATCTTTAATTCGTCAAAGCAGATAAACACATGCGAGTCAACAAGCAAAACATTATTCTGCAAAGCTGTATAATTGTGCGTTAATATGCCTCACAGCATAATTACTTGGCCACATAATGGAAATCTAATCAATGTATAGATCCTGCCCTCTACTGTCAATGATTAAAATGACATCTATAATCAATTAGTAGGTGTTTAGTGTTGATAGGCTGCAGGCAGACATCTATGAACAAATATTTCTGTCCCTTTCTTGGTTGGAGAATTTAATGTCTGAGCACCAAATAACACACTTTGGTTTTGAAATTTGCTTTACATTTTATCTGTGTTTTATTTGGAAATTCTACTTGGATGGAAAGTGAATGTATCCTCAGTTTGTTGTTACTCTTCTTTCTCCTTGTTCCTTCCCTCTCTCTCGCTCTATAGAGAGACGTCTTTAGGATCTGTCACAACCCTCCACCTCCTGTTGTATGCAGGGAACACAGCAACCTCTTCTGGACAAACGTGAAAGTAGCAGAGGGTGTAATGGAGCCAACCTAACAGAAGTGAGTTACACCTATTATCACCATGAGTCTGACAAAACCTAAGTTAACAGAAATGATGACAACACCTCAGGAAATTAAACGGCATGTAATCGTCATTACTGTATTTCTGCTAAACAGTTATAGAGTTTGAAATCGAGCCATTGACTCGTGCTGACATCTCACAGGACATGTTAAAATCCCAAATGTCTCCCATCACATCTGAACAGATAACCAACTAGTAATTTGACTTGAGAAAAATCGTATTATTGCCCGGGGAAGCGTTAAAAAGTATTCTGTGATCAATGTATCTGATTAGTTTGCTTTGACGGTACACTGGTGAGCTAATCAGGCCAAAGGGATCAATGGAGCACTTGTCACGGCGCCGTGCATTCCTTCTGTCTTCGGATAACTACAATGTAAATGACTGGGTACTAAAGGGAACCCTACTGGGACGCATACTAAACTCTGCCTGTGCTGCATAGTGCACATGGGAATCTCTACAGACACTTAGCCAGTTCTTAATCAGTAGTGTGCGAAAAATAGGTCCCTATTACACAGCCCTCTCTGAGTCTCTTATCATCATATTTGTCAGAGCTGCTTTATTCATTTCCAGATCAGTTTCCTCCGACTGTAAACTTTACAGCCCTTGTAGCAAATCCTTGTGGTACGATCCTTATTGTTGCTGAATGGCTCTGAACCTCTTTTCTTCCTCCTTTCGCTGCCTCTGTTTTTCTCTCTCTGTCTCCAGCAGTAAGAGCTACGGCGCCACCAGATGCTCTCCTTGCCTATTTGTCTTGTCCGTTTCACAGACAAACTAATTGCTAAACAAAAGGTGCTGGCGTGTCCTGTCGAGTATCCTTGTAAATGCTTTACAGCCACAGTTCCATTCTGCCGGATAGTTAAGTGGCTAATTATAAAAGGATCACAAAAGAGTCTGATTAGGGATAAAGGGGTGGGGGAGGAACAGGAGGAGGAGGAGGATGTGCTCTTATAGGCTTCCAAACAGGGCAGGTGACACAGTTGTCTCAACAATAATGAGGTCCCACTTATGAAACTTCACAAAGGACGTGTAAAGAGCAGAAAAGCTTATTGTTATTGTTGAACTTGAGTTAAGGCAAAGAGCTGAATGTTACCTGTTAAGTGTGATTCTTGTATTTATTGTGCTGATGTGAGTGGACACACTGAGATCATTGTGATCATCTCCATGATGATGAGACCTGCAACTATTTATTAATTTCACTGGTGATTAATCAGCTAATTATCTTGATAAATTGTTTGGTCCCTAAAATGTCATAAAATAATGTGAAAGGCCCATCACTGTTTCCAACAACACAAGTGAGATCCTCAATTTTCTGAATTTGTCCAATAAACAGTTTAAAAGATATTTATTAACTATCATTCAAGATCTCCCTTACTGAACATTACATGTAAAAGTATTTGATGAGAGGAAAACTGCTTCAGACAATAGAACAAATTTTTGGCATATTTGCATGAAAGAAAACAATTAAGTCGATTAGCAAGAATGCCGTCCATTAATTTCTTATTGTTAATAATTGATTAGTGAAGTAATTGTTTCAGCCCCACTGAGGACACATTCAGGAGGAGCAAGGAAGGTTTAAATTCTGTGCAGATAAATCAATTTGATGCAACTGCACTGCAAACTGTGGCCTTCAAAATAACAAAAGACTTTAGTCAACTTCCCTCTTAAAGCTTTTGCTTCACAAAGGCAGGATTTCTACCAGCGCTGTTTTATTGGATTGCATTATAATGACAGGTGTGGTTGTTGTTGCATGTGAGCACTTTACTTTTTGGCAAAAGGAAACAACAGAGGCAGAAAAAGAACAGTCAAAATTTCTTCTTTTGATGTGTGTGTGTGTGTGTGTGTGTGTGTGTGTGTGTGTGTGTGTGTGTGTGTGTGTGTGGCCTATTCTGCCACTGCATCTGTGAAAATGTATCCCATCACCTGCTGATCTGTGTGTGTGTGTGTGTGTGTGTGTGCGTGCGTGTTTGTGTGTGTGTGTGTGTGTGTGTGTGTGTGTGTGTGTGTGTGTGTGTGCTGCAAGACAGTGCTGTGTGTGTTAGTTTTAGTTGAATTGTGTTAATGTCAACATATGTATTTTAAAAATGAATGCATGACTTGAAATGTGTCATATTTTTCTTTTAGTTTTCTGTTATGATTAATTATTTTAGACCATTTGCATTTTAAAAAAACACCCCATAAAGAGACAAATATACAAAAAAAAATCCTTTTATAAGCAAATATTTAGTTCTTTACACCTCTAATGCATTAGCAGGAATATTTTATCATCAGGGAAACTCTTTAAAGTGACCCCTGACTGTTATAATATGATACTGAAATTAATTTAGCGTGTGAATGAAATGCCACTTTGAATAGAAATGTACACGACTGAAAAAAAAAAAAAAAGATATGATAAATACCATTATTATTCCTGCCATTCGCACGTTTCCAATGTGTCGATAAAAGGGTGATTTTCATCCGCCACTAAGAGAACATTTTGAGAAATGTAAATATCAAACCACTTCATCAACTGTCAAACAATCTCCGATGAATTTGTCCTTCACGGAGCAACACTTGCAGCACAAAATAGCGCGGCGCCTTTCTTCCCCGAGCTTCTTGCTGTCTTTCAGAAGTTTTTGAAAAGAGAAAATTTCCTTTTATTACAAGGCAAACAGTTGTTGGTGTCCTTTATCAGACAGCTCTTTGAAGAGAAAAAGAGAGAGAGCTATGCAGACATTTAACCTTTTTATATAGTCTCACAATTGGGGCTCTCAAGGCCTTTCATTTGTGAAGTTCCTGTGGAAAAATCAGGGAGCTTGGACTCATTACATCCACCGGTACAGTATATTTATATTTCAGCTCCAATCAAAGCTAGCCAATATGCCATCCCTATGTATTTTCTCCTCTGAGCCCTGCCTCCCCACTATAATTTCCACCGACATTTTGTGTGCAAATGCAGTAATAGACACATTTATCACATCAAAAGGGATTCAATTTTCTTTTCAATCATCCACCGGTATGAATAGCGCCACATCCTCTGCGGCCAACAATGAGGGGCCATTACCGTGAGCCAGAGGATGGCTTCGCCTTCTCCACGCATTCAAGGGGAAAGTGTGTCAAACTGTTTGCTGACGCCAACGTTTGTTCTAGGCAAATGGAGACGGCTTTCAGACAGGTTAGTATCCAATTTTATTGTCAGACAAATGTCATTTTTGTTTGGGGCGGCGGTAATCATTGGGCTCAGACTCCGGTGTTCCTCGACAGTAAAGCCGGCAGTTAGTCCATTTAATACTCTAACTCTCATGTCAGTAACAGATTGCCAAGTCCAGACATGACACCCGCTGTCTCCTCATTATGTGAAGAGGGTGACATGCAGGATTCAGGCCTCAGCCCTCAGGGGGGAGGGAGGGGAGGTGAGAGGGGAGGGAGG
>JAOWBC010000001.1:9562526-9575809 GCA_028566105.1 Hypoplectrus providencianus
TCTGTGGGTGTGTGTGTGTGTGTGTGTGTGTGTGTGTGTGTGTGTGTGTGTGTGTGTGTGTGTGTGTGGCTCGTCTGTGTACGGGCCGAGAAAACAGAGAGCCCCTGACTCCCTATCTTGACAAAGTTGGGTAATTAACGACAGAGCCTATTAAAGGGAGAATATTCAGCCAGTGATGAATGGCTTTAATAACAGGGCCGTGTTCTCTCTAACAGAGACAGATCCTCCCGCCACCGTCTCCCTGCCCACCAGATAAAACTACCCCGACTCCCATCTCGCCACCCTCTTCATCTTGCCTTTTCCCATCGGCAGTCTTGCTCCTTCTCTATTTTCTGTCTTTGTGCTTCCTCTTTCACTCACTTTCAAAAATTATTTGCTTTTCTCTCAAAGATTCCACTTCTATTTGTATTTAGTTTTTTGTTTTCCTGCAGTTCATTTTTGTAGTTTCAAGGTTATGTCACATGAGACATGCTTAAATTGTATTCATGCACACAAAAGCATGCACTGTACTTTCCTTAAAAACACAAACATGTGTAACACTGAATTCTAAGTAAAGCTCCACCTTTTTCTCTACCTGCATGAATATTTGTGTTTTTGTAGACATGTTCGTGCATGTTTGTCTTGTAAAACATCGTTAGCCTCTTTGTGTAGGGGCCATGCAAATTGGACAGTTAAGAAGCGCAAGGACCGATTTATGTTCGCATGCAGCCCTTTAACAGGGGCTCTGCTCCTGCTTTATGTGTCCTGGTGGGGCTGGGGGCAAGGGCTTACCACAGGGGTCACATTCATCACAGCCCGGTATTGTGAGATTGGTCCAGATGTCTGTCCTCATTAAAACAGACCACTCTGAACGTAAAAACATTCAAATGGCTGAGAGCTAAGCAGCCACTCACCCCTGTAGGTGTCCTGTTGGCCGAGTGTTTAAGGCACATACCTTACAACCACAGCTTCTCTAGCTCAGTTCTGACCTGCTTATTTTTCTCTTTCTCCGCTCTGTCTCTTTCTTCTGTCCAATAAAGTCAGAAACTACCAGACTCATCATTTTAAAGATTATTAAAAAATATATTAAAAACTCTCTGTAGGATCGATCTTCCAGTTGGCCCTGACCCTAACCCTAACTGACACGCATCACAATTTTCACTGGAAATACCTCCTAAAGAAGTAGTCTTTATTAACAATTGTCAACATCATGTTTATACCCAGAATAAACAGGACACTAATTCTGAAAAAGCATGTTTGTGTTTAATTTAGATATAACTTATAACTTTATAATCTTTTCACCACATTCACCAGAAACCTCAGGGACAGACATCTGAAAATATGGACAAGTAAAAATAAATTACATTCATATCTCAATAATAATATGGCAAAGTAAACAAAAGTTGACAATAAAGATAACTTTGATTTGCTTGTGTGTGCTTCACAGACTCAGAAAGTCCTGGACCCCGAAAACAGACAAAGCCAGGAAAATGGCATGAAGCATTGGATTGCTGCAGTTTGTCATCAGGTTTGGACCCTGTCAAGCACACACATAGACTCACACACACACACACGCACACACGTTCCACTCTCCAATGTGTTGTGATTCCCATGTGTGGAGGGGCCTTCGCACAGAGGTTGTAGCATCAGGCTCCCTCTCACAGGACCAAAGGCAGCAAGTCCATTAAATACACATGAGAATCTAATTAGGGCCCCCCTCGTGAAGCGGGCTTGGAGGTAAGAGTCATTGGGGAACGACACTGCCGAGACCCTGACACTCGGAGAACACGCTCTGCAAATTAATAGAGAATGACCAAGAAGTACCTCTGTGACTGACTGGGACCTCTGCTTCCTTGGAGGCAAAAATGTTCAGTGCTGATTGCTCTCATTAAATTTGTTATAGTGATATAATTATGAAAATATGTCTGGAAAATGGGATGACTCTTGGTGTGTGGTTAGTTTGCATACTATGGTAAATTTGATATGAATGTTTAATATTTATATGGTTCATGTGACCTTTAAATGCGACAAGGCAGAAGGTATTGTTGAGTATGTTTTAGTTTGTGGCCTCATTTTACCCAATTTCTCTGCTAATTCAACACCATTAAACATCTCTGTTGTGGTCTTTAAATGAATGATAGTCAACCATCCTGAACGAGAGTAACATAACTGATCATTTTGCTAATTTGTTCTGAATTCAAGCAGGAAAAGGGACTCGACTATATTTCCCATTATAATTAGGTTGATAATAACGTTGGGTGAATTATTGCATTTTTGTTATTCAGGAGGAAAGTCTTTCCTCTGCTGCGTGTCAGATGAGATATTAGTGCGGACATAATTCTTATTCTGGCAGCAGCACGGTGACTGATATTATTTAAATTACACCTCCTTGGGCAAAGTATTCGGAAATACTTTGCAGATGGGAATTTATCACAAAATGGTGTTGAGAAAATGAGGGACATCAGGGTTTGATTATGCTGACAAAAATGTATTTTTGTCAGAGGGAAATGACGAATGTTGTTAACAACAGAGTGAGGTATTCAGTTTAAAAAAAAAAAAAAAAAACTAGATATCCTACATCCATAGCCTTTTAATCTGATGTATTTTATTTATTTTTTAGGAATAGATAGATCGATTGATAGATGCCTAGATAGACATTTTTATGTCAGTGTTAAAGCAGATTTCTATAGAGTGATCTGAATTAGTGACATAAAATGCAAAGTACTTTTTAAAATCAGTATCCTCTCTCACCTTCTCAGCTTTGAACATGTGGACACTGAAATTTCTTTAGATATTTTTTTTTTTTTTGCAAACTGACACAATTAGCGACTCGTTGGTAGCATCATGGTAAATTCAGCAGCTGAAGACCCAGATATTTCCCTCAGAAGTTGATAGAAACCAAAACCAGAGCTAAGAGAGATTTAATTTCGTTGGCCACAAACACCACGGTGCTATAATCACCATGGTTTGTGTGACCATAAGGCTCAGTTAGGTGTCATCAAGCTATTTATGACACCACCAGCTTATTCTAGCTGACTTTACATTCAGCTATTATTGTCTACACAGTCCCTGGAACCTCAACTTCTAAAGTTAGCAGTTCATTGTTGTAGGTCTCTTGTTGGTCAACTTATCTCCTTCTTGTGTAGGCTAGGCATTATTAATGGGGGTACATACTTATACATTTTATTTTTTGTATTTTTTATTAATCAACATCACTTCATAGAGATTTGTTTTTTTCTTCTAAGGAATTCTTTTACTCACAACAGCCACATTAAATCCCCTTCATGTGTAAAACATGTCAACATTCAAAGGGGATTAATGTGTTTAATGTGATTAATGGCACTAACATATTTATTTATATAGAGAAATAGAAACATGTCAGTGAAACATGGCGCCTGTACAGGTGGCGCCGTGTTCAGTATCTGTGAACTCCAGCAGCCTCACTCACTCCTCTCCTCCACCCGCAGTACTCTGCCTCTGTTCCCCTCTGCTGTGACAGCTCTGGCCTTTAAGCCTGGCTCTGTCATCACTCGGGCCTCACATTTTAACAAGAGCGTCATTAACGTCATCATGCCGAGCGTTCTGTCGCACTGACTGACAGCTGTTTTGACACTCTCCACCTCATCGGCTGCACACACACGTGCAGTTTGAGGGCTGACTTACAATAACGCAATACTAAAAATGTCAGCAGCTCCATTTAACTTTATTGGTTTTAAAAGCCAGTGGCTAAGGGTTTTTTTATGACCCACTTTCTTAAATATCTTACAGTGAGATAGTGCTGTCTAAATTGTATTTTACATTATAAACTTCTTCAAGTATGTGGCAGCAGCTACACAGGAAATGTGAAGCACACTCTTTATGGCACACAATTCAATGTAAATTCTTGTGCAAAGAATATACTTGTACTCATTTGTCGACCACTGTATGCTCACACAGATGGGCAACGACCATGCTGGCCGTTTGGCCTTCTGTCTCACACACAACAGACTCTTTCTGTTCCCTTTAAAAGGCCAATATATCTGATACATGCCTCTTTTCAGCATATATGTATTCTGCACATGAGCTGAACTTTAACCTCAGATTTCTGGCCGCTGAGCCATAATCAAATTCATTTTGGTTTCTAATACTGTTCTATTACTTTGTATTATGTTACTATAGCCAAAATTACATTACAATGTAATGCCGCGCTGTGAGTTTTTTTTTTTTTTTTTTTTTAAGATAAACCTGCCGTATTCAGAGGACTGTTTATGCCTCTGGATTGTTCCTACTGCTTCCAATCTTCTTTTTCTTCCAGTCTTCTGCCGTGTGTTCATGATTTGCCCAACAATAAATCATCCGTCTGCTGGCTCTAGTAACGCATTAGTCCGGACTTTTTGACTGACCCTGAAGTTATCAGCCTTGTAAAAAAATAATGGTAAAATAAGATTGTCTTACATAATCCCCTTAAAACAGACACAAATGGCACAAAGCAGGCTTAATCCCACTTTACCAACGTATTTAACATTTTACTGCAAAGAGAACTCGGATTCACAAAGTACCCAAAATGAATTACATTGTGGATTATCATGTAATTATGGATCTTTCCAAAGTCTGATAGAGCAGGAAAATTGAGTTCTGAATATTTCATAATGCGCAGCACCATCTTTGTTGGGGAAATTATTTAGGGATAGCATGCTCATTTGCAGAATGGATAAAGGTTCATTGCGAGGCACCAGAGTGCAGTAATTGGAAATCTCCAGCGAAGATTCAAAGATGAGCATGTCTCATGCATTCGGTACACCATTAATCCTGCCTCAGACACCCAAACTATCAGCTGCCATCAACACCTATCAGGCTGTTGCTATATTGGATATTTGTGCCACATGTAGATCACACTTACATGACAAATGTACACTGTTTTTCCGCCCTCATTCGCCCAGCCTCAGCCACCACAACCAACGCAGGCGACACATGGTAACTCATGCACACACATACCTGAGATTTTTTTCCTGGAAAATGTAAGCGTTTATTGACAAGCATGGATTCTTTAGGCAATGTGAGTAAAGATATTGTTCAGACAGGTACGACGATCAGACGCCGATATCAGTATCAGACAACGATAACAATTTTAGTGCATCATGAAATAATATCAACATTACAAACAAAACACCCAAACAACTTAAGGTTGGATAAATTACACACTTATATGAACACTCTGACTGGGATGTAAAAGAATAATTTTGTCGCCTCTAGAAAACATATGAAGAAATGCCAGTTTTGAAAAATGTCATCTTTAAAAGGCAAATCTAAATGTCAGAGAGACAGATACTTTACACATAGAGAGCGCTGCCTTCTGGGCGTAACACAGAAAGGCGTGAGAATAATATTTTTTCCCAGTTGAAATGAACTGCAATTACCCGGCATCAAGCATACAAAGCAGCACACTCACATTCACACTCACATCGCCTGGAGAGGAGCGTGGTCACTGTTCGCAACATTACTCAGGAAATCAGAGACAGAAAGCACAATGGAAGCAAAGCAATGTGTTTTTTAATGTCATAGGGAAGAATAGAGACTTATTATGTTACAATCTGTAACATATGAGTAAATGTCTAAAATATATCTAATGTAGTGTTAGAAACAGAGCTCATTAATTGAGTTACAGAAAATTAGTATGCCACTATATTTATATATATATTTTTTAGTAAAAGGAGTAAAGTAAAAGGATCATGTCAGTTTTTAGGGATAAATAACCCATAAATGGAGGTTCCAGCTCCAAATGAAAAGATCTGTTTCTTTTATTTATTTATTTTTTTTTTAAAGCTTCTAGTTTTAGCCTTATTCACAAAATTCATTCGTGTGGAAGGCTATGTACCCTACGGTACGGTACGTATTTCACTGAGTATATTTTGTATATTTTTGTGTAGTAACATTGTGCAAAATATTTTCCAAAAAAATGTCCAGACACAGAGAAATCTGTTTTCAAAACTACACACAATTTTTTAGACATTATTTGATACACACTTTTTATAACTTGGTCATTTTAAACTATACATTTTAATTGAATAAAACATTTTTCGCTCTTGGCTGTGTAGAAGTTATCAAAGAAAACCAAAACCATCCGAGCAAACACTAGGAACAGCTCAGCGCGAAACCCTTCCTGGGTAACCAAACAGCATCTAAGAAACACGTCATTTTAATGTGAAATAGCTTTTTTCTGTGTTTTTTATACTTTATAATCACCTGGTCTGTTTGTCCTGGAGAGGGGGAGACCTCTGTGGATGATTCGGCTCCCAGTAAAAACCTCCTTAATGACTGGATGTGAAGTTACCAGAGAAACGCAGACTTGAAGGTGTAACTGCTTTATTCACTAATTCTTACCAGTGAACCTTGGTATTCCATGTTCTGTTATTGCTTTGATTTGGAGACCGATAGTAGCAAAAATGTACTTACTGCACATTTAATAAAAGCAAATGTTAAAGAATTGATGTGAGTGCAGTGACTTTTGTGCATCTATAGTGTTTATTATATGTTTAGAAAAAAACACAGTCAAAATTGAACTCACTTTACATCTAAAACGTTTCACAGCACAACTGTTAAGAGTTTTCTTGACTTAACTTGCGCATGAAAGCTGTTGTGTGTGAGTCTGAGCAGGTGTTCATTTCAGCATGCATTTGTGTGTGTCCTCAGTTTATTTGTGCGTGGGTGAGAGTTTGGCTTCGCTATTGGCATGGGGTCACAACTCTTTCCCAGAAGAGAGCAGAGATAAAGCAAGTGGAGCAGCAAGCCCTGTTGAGGTCTAAATTTTGCATGCTGCTGAATGTCAATCTCATGAATAAGCAAAACTGAAATAAAGCCTTCCTTGGTCCTCAGTTTGTTTTGAAGTTTGTGTGGAAAACTTCCCAGTGGGGAATATGAGCAAAGGCCTGAGAGGGTTATTCAACCCCATTTCTATCATCGGTGAGGCTTCTGCAGGTAAGGAGCTGAAAAAAAAGCAAAAGAACAGAAGAGGAGGAAGACACGAAGGGAGAAGATGTGGAGAAGAGACAAAGATGGAGACAGGGGAAAAGACTTGCGGCCTGCTCTGTTCCTGCTGTCCCAGGTCATGTGTTTTCATATTAATGGTTGAGGTCATGAGTCAGGTCAGGGATCGCTAATCTCAACTGCTGGAGGGCACCTTCGCCCCACAGGGCATTTAGGTATCTCTTCAACCCGGCTGAGAACCACCGGGCTCTTCTCTTAGCATGCAAATGAGACAGGAACAAATGTCCCGTCACTTCTGGGGCTCCATGTCCCAAAGTGCTTAACACTCTTCCTGTCAACCCCCCCCCTCTCCAGCTGCTTCAAAAAGCCCTCCTGCACCTCCCTCACTCTTCTTTCCTCTCTCTTATGTTCTTTAAATGAGCTTTCCAACTCCACTTCTTTCTCGCAATTCAATTTTACAAGGCCATTATCCCGGGTGTAATGTGGAGGTTAAATATATCGGGGCAGACGTTATGTGAAAATAATTAGTGCTAATGAATAATGCACTCATTCAGCTGATGAAGGATGGTTGTCAGAGTAATGGAGTGCAGGGGAGGGGCCCCTCTGACAAATGAAATTAAAATATTTAAACACTGTTTTACGATATTACCGGGCCCTCACACTCTTTCCCCGTTACCTACTCGCTACACGGAGTCGGCCGGCCTCTATGTGACATGATAGCTGTGCCATTACTCATGCACAACATCTGTCTCACTAAAGACAGAGCCCAGATACAAGGAGGAAATGTCCCCCACACTACACTTTAACATTACCTTACACCACAGCTAATCATCCCTGCCCCGATAATCACACTGAGGACATCCGAGACGCCAATCTTATCGACAGCCCGTCCGTCTGCCAGGTTATATTTCGCCCCCTTTATTTATTGCCACTACACTCATTCGGCCTCTTACGATCTCATTCTGCAGCCATCATGTGACAATGAAGAATGTAGGTTTTAAATCGTCCAGTTTACAGCACCCTTCTAGCCAATTGGCCCTCTGGAATCAATAATGGTGGACCAAGCACTCTGTGACTGATAAATGGTAAAGCATCAACACCATTTCATTAGACACGACGCTTAGAGGAGGGCAGGGGAAAGTGACGGCTGGGGGCAGCAATCTCATGAGCTAATAATACATATTGCTCAGTGATTCATCTGAAAAACTCTCAATAACGCTTTGTTGTTGACACTTCAGTTGAATCAGATCATCCAAGTTACAAATAGAAACTTTTACTGACTTTAGCAACTTGAAGACTTTTGGTTTTTAGATATGTCTTAGACAGTGGTGCTCAAGGTTTTGATGACAAAATGAGAATTTAGGGAGCCAGAGTCATGTTACACAAGCTGTCCACTAAATCGCTAACCTTACCTAAAAAACACTAGTTTGGATGCCATTCAGTTAGTAGATGTCTACAACTAGTCAGTGTTTGTTACTTGCAGTGATGCAGTAACCGAGTCGTCTTTTCAATGCCAGATTTTAACATGGAAGAATAAAACATAATGCATGCATTGCGAAAAATGTTTCTGAGGGCTGCGTTTTGAGAAACCATGGTCTAGGATTTCTGCCACCTTTCCAATACACTGGAAATTAATGGAGTTTCACTAGTGGTGCTCACTGACTGAAAATGTACAGCCATGCTAGCTACTGTGAGGCCTTAAGTACAGCAGTACTCTGAGCTAACTGTTCATGTCAGCATGCTCACAGGCTCACAGTGGCAATGCTAACATGCCCATGCTAAACAGCTCTCATGTTTACAATGTTAGCCATGGACTCTAAGCATGCTAACCATTGCTAATTAGCAATTGTGAGTATAGAGACAATAAAGAGAGAAAGTACATGGTAAGCTGATTGGAATGTCCTTACTTTTGCAGTTACTGATAAAACCTATTGGTATACTTATTGATAATTGTCTCAAGCACAATATGGATGTGTGTATCAAATGCCAATGCAGTCCAACCAACAGTTACTGAGACATTACAGTTTGGACCAAAGTGGTGAATCATCTAATAGGTCAACATTGGATAAAAAATTCTATATGGATGGATAAATACAGTTGACAGCAATGTCTGTATCCAGAGTAGGTGAGAAAATGTTATGGGAATTTTTGTTTTCAGGGTGAGCGCCATACATGAAAATGTTTCGTCCATTGTAGTTGTGTGGAAGCAGAATTCTAGACAGCTAAAAACCTGTGCCAAGGAAACCAAAACTAATGGCATGGGAGATACCACCTCAGGTTACAATGTTTTTATTCATTTATTTTTTTGGTTTTCGTTAATTGACCCTTTAAAAACAGTAAGTGAAAGGGCACAGCAGGGCTGATATGTCCAGTTTAATCCAAAAGGGAGATATTAACGATTCCTAGCAGCAAAATGTCAAATTGCATCTCATATTGTCACAAATCATGCAGGTCTTTAAGTCAGGGTTATGTTCGGTTTTCACAGGACAATGGGTAGCTGTTATAAAAACAGGCTGTAAGCACTAAAGTGTGCCGGTCTTTCCCTGGGGCTTAGCAGAGACAGCCAACACACCAAAGCCAGCCACATCTGACAACTTTCTTTTATTAATCTCATATTTTGCAGATTGGCGCCATATACATTTGACTTGTAAAACAGACCTAATTACGGGGCCCAGTAGCATGCAAGCCACACATCAAACAGTAAGTTACAGTAAAAGCCTATGATCTCAGTCGCCCTCGTCTTTCCTCCCCTCCGTTGCCTCTGCACACCAGAAACACTGATTATAACAGGGACATTAAAAGGGAATTACAGCGAAACAATTTACACTTAATGTAGCAGTCATATGAACAGGGAAGAAGGATGGACAAAGATATAGCAGTATTAATAATACATGATTTAATTTAGCAGCTGGGAATGCATAGAGCGGGATCAAGGCACAGCGAAAGACAGACAATGAAAGAAAGAGAAGAAAAGGGGGAAGCAGCGAGAGAAAGACAGCTGAAGGAAAAGAAGTGAGACGAGACCAAATGACGGAGAAAGTGTAAAACAGAGGGTAAAAAGTGGAGGAGGGAGGAGGATCAGAATATGTTACTGTGGGTTTCCTGCGCACCGTGATTCATGGGCAGTAAATATGCAAAGCCTGATGGCCATAAGGCAATCAGAGGAGCGCCACTCATCTACATGTTGCACAGTGGGCCATAATCCATCTGAGGGGCAAGGAATAATGATACCAGGAAGCAGGAATAAGAGCAGGGTCTGTTTATTACCTCAGACAGATCCATAATGCATACAGATGTGAGGCAGGCACGCAGCAGCCTCTGGCCACAGAACTCCGTTGAAAAGTACAGACAGTAATATTGTTTTTAGTGTAATGAAAGACAATCTGATTTAAGCACCTATTAAGGAGTCTGCTGTCATATAAAGTTTTAAAACAAGTGCTAGAGCTGTAATGATCGCTGACAAAGAGCAGAGAAAGGACAGAGAAGGAAGAGTTAACCTCAAAGGCGACGAAAGGTAACCAATAAATTCAACGCATATGTGTGCAATATGGAGGCACGCTCATGTATAGGGAAATGTGAGGTTATAATCTGGTCCAAATATGCACACATAAGACCTCGACTGTCATTACCACCAGACCTGTATAGATAAAAACCACAATTGGCAATAAAACTGTAATTTTACTTCTCTGTGTCATTGTGTTTATTTTTCTTTATTTGCAAAGAGACACACATAAACATCCTGATGCTCTTTAACACACAAAGGCCTCGCTTTCTCTGTCTCCTCACAGAGGACATTAACACCAGGAATCCTACTGGTGCTGGAGTAAGTAATAAATTGTGTTGAACATTGATAAACTAATGCAATTACCTGCAGGGCAAGCAAGTCAGCTAATTTAAAGATACCAGGTTTGTTCATGCGGTGGGAGGCTCTGAATAGGCCCCAAGGGTGAAAGATGGCACCTTTATTACATCTGAGAGGTCAGCCTGGTAGCACTGTATTAGGATTGATCTTTTGATCCCTGCCTGGAACCCCCCATACTGTACCGAGCCCATCTGGCTGAGAAAAAAACAGCTTATCTGGCGCAAAGGGTTAACTCTGCTAGCCAGGCAGCCTAATTGAGCACCACACATCTCAGCTACACAGCAGAAAGAGGAACCTAGAGGGTCGTAACAAGCCAGGCATGACTTATTCACATAATAAACCAAGCAGATATCTAAATGAGCCATTGAGCTAGCCAGAGGGAGGGAGGCCATTAGGCCGCGTGGACTATGGGTACATATTTGTATATCTACAATTGCCCTATCATTTGCATACGTGGCTGGCTATAGAAATGTTACTCCGTGCTTTTACCCAGGGGCCTCATGACACAAGTGAACAACTTTGTACTCATTCACAGAATCATAAACAAGTCACAGCCACAATACTTTAATCAAAAAACAAAAGTGATGACATGAGGGATTAGGTTCTATGAAAGTAATGCGACTCAGCCACAGCCATCAGTATCTGATCATTACATATTAACATTCAACTCAGTTTAGCTGTAAGCTTTATATGGCTACATAGAACAACAAAATCTTAACTCAACCTCAATTCCAACTGAGTTGGGATGCTGTAAAAATGCATAATATAACAGAATCTGCAGTGACCCTATTTTGGCATGGGGCTGTTGCCAGGCAGACTATGAAATAATCTGCCACATAATGTTGCCATAAAAAAATTGACATTGCATTTGGTTTCTGTTTAGATTAAGGAAAGTGAGTGTGCTAAAGCTAAAGCTAACCTTAAATTAAACTGATTTAAAGACACATTTTTTTTGTTTGATTTTGGAGTTCTATTTAAAGATGGAAGTTATTTTCTCTCTTTCATTTTCATAAATACAAAACAAGCAAACATTAATCCATTATTTAAAGGAGAATACATACATACAGAATGAATAAGGAACAAACATTTTTTACAAATTCAATCTTTAAAAATTATCTGCAAAACTGTGTACCAGGAAATCAACAAATGAATTCTAGGTGGTGTGTGATGTTTGAATGCTTGAACACTCATTTTCAGAGATTTTTCAGTTATCCTCCACTTATATTTCCTCAGTTCAAACAGTAACACAATGTTGCCACTAATCAGTGGTAAAGGTTCTTATGGTAAAGGTTCAAAGGTCAGCCTTTAATGTGACCTCTGACACATAATTAAATTGCCATCTTTAACCCCAGTTACAGCCTGTCACAGAGCATTGGATTACATGCTGCAAATCACTGGGCCAATCAATGCCAGGGGCGAGGGCAGGGGGAGGGGCCTGCTGCATCCAGCGGCGTCTGCACACAGATTATCTTTAATGAAGTTGAACTGTACAGTGATCATGTTAGTGTAAAGCCTGATTAGATTCTCAATGACGTCCTGCAATAACACACTCATCTGAAGAGGGAAGAGGAACCTGCAGATAAGAGCCGCTCAGTGTCCAGTCACATGACCTGGTTCCACTTTAGCTGTTATTCATGCAAATTTATGTCTGAAATAAGCGACTGCAAATGTATGTCAAATGAAAGATACCTCTGGTCAGCAGATGTGGCTATTCACTTTTTTGGTCTTTACTAAGTCCTGAGGGAAATATCTGGCTCTTTAGCTGCTAAATACTCCACAATCTCCATCAGGAGGTGATGATCTGTGTCTGTTTCGTTTGGTGCGAAGATGGAATTACACTTTGGGTATTTGGAGATTACAGATAGAGCGAAGCATTTTATATACAATTACTTTAACATCAAACCATCATATGGCATTTTTTGAGGTATAATATAAGGACACACTATAATATGATGTTATATATATTGGCATAGTAAACCACTACATTATACAAACATCCATAGTTCCTAGCCTGCATCACTACAGAGCAAGGATTAAATATGAAATAATTAATAATTTATACTTAAAGTATATTTAGCCAACATCAATAATAATACCAGAGAGCTTATACATTTAAAAATATTTAATATTTCTGTATTGGTGCTTTTACTGACAGGCTCTAACTGTAGCTCTGAGGCTGTAGGTGCTGTTCCTTCTGCCACTGGATTGACACATATCTGGTGAGATAAAGGAGGTAATAAAAACATGAGTGAAATTGTCATTTTTATTCATTCTAGATCGTAAATTGGGACATAAATTTGTAAATTATATGATTATAATATTTTACATATTTCTCAATTTCCTCTGGCCTGTCTTACTGAGAAGACAGTAACAGTCCCTGCAAACGGTGCCCAAAAAGGAAGGAAAGCTGTAAGTGCAGCTTACTCCAGAGAGACTGAAATCAAAGTCAGAATTCAGGATGCATTGGCTCCAAGCATGG
>JAOWBC010000001.1:9575909-9586904 GCA_028566105.1 Hypoplectrus providencianus
GAAAGCTGTAAGTGCAGCTTACTCCAGAGAGACTGAAATCAAAGTCAGAATTCAGGATGCATTGGCTCCAAGCATGGCCATGTTTTCACTTGTAAACAGATTAGCTTCAGCTCTGTGGTCGCAGCATCATGACTGAGGGAGATTTATTGTGATCTGCAGGTTCACTGCAGCCATGTTTTGATTTATTGATGGTGTTTCCCAGCTCGCTGGGTTACCTGGGCTCTGTGGTCAGCTGACAAGGTTAAAGGGCTTTGTTATGTCTAACACAGCAGTATTTCCCAACAAACTGAGCATGATGTAGAGTACCTTTTAGTGTTTTTATCTCGCAGCCCTGCTCTACTATATTCTACTGATAAAGCTTTACAACTGAGGCTGCTGTCCTCACTCAGGCAGCGACTCCACACCAAAACTGCAGCTGCTGTTACAGAAAAAAATGTGTCCCCATACTCAAATGATGCTGAATGACTATGCTGATTATGATTTAGGGGCTGCTAGTTTTGTTTCAAACTGTGCCTTGCTTTGTGGCCGGGGGCCCTGTGTTGTTTAAAGGGTTGTCGGGGTATAAATACTAAATTAATCATGCTTTGGCTCAACTTGCTAGGGACTGAAATTTGCTTATGGAGGCCCATGATCACATAAAATATTAATGGCTTTACAGAGAACTGGCATTGTTGCGATGGGGGCAAGGCGTGTGAAAGCGTAGAGCAGTGTGCTGGGAGGGGTCACTGTTGATACGAGATCACAAACATCCTATCTTCACCTTAAATGGATGAGACGCACACAGGAAGTGACCCAAACATTGTGTTGGCACATTACCCATCCATTAGGATGAATTACATCTGTATTATTCTACTAAATTGGTTAAGTGGTGTTTGGTTTTAATTGGCGTGCAGCAATGTTTTCATGTTGTAAAAAAATGCACGGCTCATATTCAAATGAATGCGAATAAATACATTAGAAGTGTGTAATTTTATGCATTTTCCTAGTTGCTGCATATCCATATGACCGACTTTTTGAGCCCTCGAGGGCTTCTAAAAGAAACTACAATCGTTTTCACTGACAGACAGCCGATCTCCAAGCAAACAAAAGTGAGACTTTGAACAAACAAATGTTTCTTTTTTTTTTTTTTTCCTCCAGTGAAACATATTTTCAATTTCATCGGCCTACTCCACACACAAAAGAGAGAGAAAATCAACATTATTACAGCTCATTCCAAAATTTCATGCCATTTGTCTCCTTGACACAAATCAGAAAGTAAAGATTTATAAAAATGGATGACACGGATGCTGTAAACTTGTTAGCCCATATTTTCTGAGCTCACACAGAGCAAATAAACATCCTCTGCCCACTGAGACACAAAGGGAGGCAGGCAGAGCTCTCAGACATTCCTGCATGCCGGTCACATCACCACTCAAGTGGCTGGAGACGACACGGGGCACAGTCCTAAATTTCCTGCAACACATTTATTTGTGTCGCTTTCCCACAAAGTGCTACTGAACAATTGTCAGAAAATGTGGGTATTTGTGTCAATCAAACCAGTAAACATGACAAATAAAAGCTCCACGGCTCGTGACTCAACTACACAAGTGTGCAGGTAAAACTGCAACAGCTTGTGTGAGTTTGGGGGCACCGCAGTGGGTAAATGAGGCGACAGGAGGGGGCATTTAACACTCCCATACCGAAAGACAGAGGGGGGAGGGAGGGTACTTTTGAGGTGGCGCAGGGGGAAAGGGCTTATATGATAAACAGAAGATATTCTAAGAGAGAAAATCTGATTTCTCACAATTATCTCTGCAAGCCTGACAGGCACCGAGGGTGGCCCAGGAACACCAAACTGGTGGACACTGATTGGGTTATTTGTCCTCTCTTTTCCGAGGGCTGAGGGATTGTGGGAGCTGTCTGTGGAGAGCCTCTCTGCAGGTGGAAGCACAGTCCCTTTTACTGAAACAACACGACTCACATTCACGTTTGGTTTGAAAGAAGCAAAGGGTGACCAGATGTGAGTGGTGAATATTTAGTGGGGAGACAAGCAGAGACTTTTTGACATGTCAAAGTATGAAAAAGTGAATGACGTTTCGGGTTCAGGGGTCCTTGTGTGTGGATGCTGGCTCACCTGTTAAGACTTGATGGGACATTTAAATAGAACAGACATTCTGTCATGTTTTCTCCTCTACAAGTCAAAATGTCTGGAAAGAGAAAAGGCCGACTGGTCAAATGCTGTACAGTTAAAGTGACAAAAACTGATACCAAAAACCATCACACATAGTTGAACATGAAGCTTTCCATCATCAAGTGGGTTGACACCAGTAGAGTATACTATATTCATCGCACTGTGCAAAAAGTAATTTTTAATAGCCAAAATAAGTTCTATGTCATTTACCCACAGATTTTTCATGAACTAGCAGCAGGCAATTATCGCACACAAGAAAAGTCAAGAAACATTTATTTACAATCCATGAAAAGTATTTTGATACAGTAGCGCTAATCTTGAAGACAAACAGTGACAGTAAATACAAAATAGCAAAATTCATAGACTGGACATTGTTGAATCTCTTGGAGAAAGTTGTACACGGAGACTGCGGAGCGACAACTCCTGCAACAAAAAGAACAAATATTTTTAGTTGTAAACATTTAAAGATCATATATATTCAAATGTGCAATTTTTGTTTGGAAGATTTGAAAAAAAAGTATGCGATGCAAAAACTGTTGTGGTCCTACCTTGTCTTGGAAATGAGTGCAATAAATTAGGTTACCTTACCAGTCCAAAAAAAAACAATAAATAAAAAAAACAAAACAGAGATGGATAGAAGGAGAGAGAGCGACAGAGGTGGTGTTTTGGTTGGAAACTTGCTCTTTAGAGGAAGATGAAGTTTTTTTTTATTTTTTTGAAATGGTCTTTTTTCAGCTCTTTTAGGAATGTTGTTTTTTCACTGCCACAGCATTTTCTTTTTTTGATTTTTTTTTTTTTTTCTTTTTTTGTTTTTGGCAGGAAGTTTTCAGACCATTTCAACTCTTTATTTTTTTTGTACAATCCAAAGTAAAGCCAAGAACTGAGAAGCCAAGCTTTCATACAAATCATTTAAACCCAGACATAAAATATTTACACATAAGCGTTTAAACCAGTCAACCTAATACTATTCTGCAAAAGCTAGTCTGTCATTCAGTTAAATTACAACACAGGTTTTCTTTTCTTAAACTGAGTTTAACAAAGGTGTCTGTAGGTGAAAAGCTGTCACATGTCAAGACAAACTATTTGTGTTTTGTGAAACAAAATAACAGAAAAAAAAAACTATTTCTACATTAAGAGCATTAAAAAAAAATCACAATGGATGCATTCAGTATACACATTAAAATTAATCAAAGTCGCACATGGTTCTTCAGTCGGTTACACATTTGTGATGGGAGGAAAAAAAAAAAGTCGAGCAACGTGAAATGGGCCTTTTTGGTTTATAACCAGGCATGTTAATCCTATAAATGCTGGATTTGTTGCTCGTCTTCCACACCAATGCAACCAGGGAAGAGCGTCTGACTGATCTTCATCTGCGCCAGGAGCGCGGCTCGTTGTCGTCGTCTTCCTCATCATCATCCTGCAGCAATGCGTCGTCACTCAGCGACTCCTCCTGGTACTGATGGGGGAAAATTAGAAGAAAACTCTGATTAATTCTCTGTAGATGATTAGAACATGAAGGGAAGGCAATTTAAAGTGCAAAGACCTTTTATTTTGAGCATCATTAGCATTCAACCAGCCGCATGTCTTTAAAAGGTCTCAGAGGGACTACATTTTCAGCCTCAGTATCAGGCTGCAGACAGACCAGCTACTTTAATGAAAGCACTGAGTGGCCACGCAAAAGCCACAGACAAGCCCTGCTGTCACATGGAACAGCTCCCTCTTGTGTTCTCAAATTGTAATACAGCAAGAAATTAGCATGCAGTAAAATTTCCTCATATACTTGAACAAATTATTTTTAAATATCTCCAATAAAGCACTGGTAGAAATAAAGACATCTCCTTCATGTGAGGGCTGGACCAAATGTTTGTTCAATGGGAGCTTCAATTGAGCTTTTCAATAGGTGTTGCCATATCTACCTCCATTTGAAACAAATTAATTTTTTCATGAATCAGACATTTTGATCATAATAACTTGACGGTTATGGTGTAAGTTTGTTTCTAGATATAACAGAAATACGACATAAATAGAAAATTGTGCCTGCCATTGTGTGCAGCAAGTAGGAAAGCAAGCAGATTTTGACCTAATTTAAAATGTTTTTGAAAGACTAACCACAAAAATAGGCAAATATAGAGTTTTGTAAAAACATGTTATACTTTTCCAAATGAACCACATCATTGTTCTATACATATTGGCTTAGAAACATTAAAACAAAACAAGACGGGAAGTCGGCAAAATGTAGAGGCAGAAGCATCTTTTGCTAGCTATTATGCACATTTCAGTTGAAAGTGTTTACAAAAATTGAAGAATACATTTTTGGGGGACTTAAACCAATGATATATAAGAATTAAAATGGAATTAAATAACAAAGTCGGAGGGAGACACTGCAGATGGCCTGAAGAGCGATATGTAGCTCTGGAGCCAAATCAGCTACAAAATAAACAAAAATATGCACAATGAGAAATATCCACAAACCTCATCTTCCTCTGGCTCTGCCTCATCAGCATCTGCAGTACTGAGAGCTGTGGCGACCTTATGCCAGGCCAGGCGTAAAATATGGTTGTTGAACCTCACTCCATGGAGAGCCGCCTGCAGGGGGAGCAGACACAGAGAGCAGGGGGGACAAAATGATCTATGAGGCTAAATCAAAATACCACTACTACAAATAAGTCCAAAAATACGAGAAATCTAATCTTTATTCTTGATAATACTTAAGTGTGTGCATGACTGGAAGCTGACTCACCTGTTCGGCCTCTGCTCTCGACTTGTAAGTGATGACGGCAGACATGTTGCTTTCATCGATCTGGCAATCTTCAATCTCCCCAAATTGCTTCAAAATTGTGAACACATAACATTTTAACAAACTCATTCCATTCCTGCAGTTACTGAAAAAGCATCACTCACATATCCTTTTTTAAAATAACAAAACATCTACAGTAATAAGTGAAGTTTCCTCCTGAGTTGCATTTAATATTGCATATTCTTTACCTTACTCTTTCTGTAACCATTCACTGACTCAAACGTACTGGGTGGGGGTGGTGTGGAGGCTGTCTAGAATCAGTGAACGTTGCTGTCTGCATGACTGGGTTACTGACAATCACATTGAGTTTTTCATATCCTGCTTGCAGGTTAATACCACCTCACTTTATTAACATTTTCGCTGGGTGAATTTTTTTGTGAATAGTTTCTAGTTGTGCTAAATCAATTCAACTTGAACTGTGTGTTGTTGCACTGTTGTTGGTCAGTTGCAGGTGCATTTCTAACCACCAGAGGACACTGTTGATTCTTTATGCTGCTATAAATCAGTGCACATGGTGGAACTCTTTGACAGCATAATAATATTAAAAAGAGTAAAAAAACATCTCAGCTGAGATCATTTCTATATTGTTGTTACTAAGACCACAAATTGTGTTTCTTTCAGGCAATAATCCTATATATACATACAGTAAAATGTATTTTTGAGGCTTAGTTTTGTTATGAATTTATCTTTTTCCATTTACCCACATGACACAGAGCCTTAATCCAAAGTAAGGATGTGAGAACAGCTGAACATTTTATTTGTCATGTCCTGCCTGACCCCTGAGCCCTGAATGTCCACCCCCCCCCCCCCCCAGCAGTAATGCCAGCAGTGCCCTTTAACAGAGTCCTCTGATCTGCCACCCACAGCTCCCATTAAAAGGTCAGATTGGTTAATTGTGGATATCAGATTCCTTCTCTCGTAATGTAGGTATAGGCTGACTTACAGCAAAGTGTGGCAGCAGGTCCACATGGTCTGCCTCAGTGAAACCAGAAATCTCCAGCGCTCGTGGTCTGTGGTCCACAACGGCGTGCATTGGAACACTTCTTCCCCGCCCTCTGGAGCCCCTTCCCCGGGCCCTGAGAGCACCACGCCCCCTTGTGTGCACCCCACGGCCTCGTCCTGGTGACAGGATTCCCCTTTTAGCTGCCTGTGTATAAACAAAAATGTGGCAGATGGAAGTCAAACAGAGCGCAAACATCTAGCTGAAATAAAACTCCTGAGTTGTATTTTTCTAGTCAAGTCAATACCTCAATTTGCATCTGGGTGTACTTTATCTTCAGTGAAGCAGTGTCCTCTCCGGCCTGGGTCTTCTTGTACAGGTCCAGCTCTGCATCCAGCAGTTCCTTCTGTGCCTGATCAAATGATCAACTCATATCAGTAAGAAGGCTTTGCAAGTTGGAAAACAAGTGGATAAACAGAAAAATAGTTAAACAACCATTTGCCTTTGACTTGCCAATTTGAGAAGAATTTGAGAAGTTGCAGAGTTAAATAGTTAAATACAAACACAGATATTTCAACCACAACACAACCAACTTTACCTATCACAAAAAAACTACAAAGCCTTCACAGTGTATATTCTATCAAAGGTCAATGCAAATGCAAACTAAATCAAAAGAGCCTAATAAACTAAGTTTTATTATCATCAGAGTTCTGAGTGTGTTCCATGGATGAGTGGGGAGAAAGCACTACCTGGGCCTTGCTCTTGGCTGCACGTAGTGGGTTGCTGCTGCCTGAGATTCCCTTTATCTCCTCCTGCAGTTTGGTGATGCTCTTGGTTAACATGCTCAAAGTTTCCATGATCTTGGCTTTATCTTCTGCCTTCATCGCTTTGTTCTTTTCAAGTTTGGATATCAGGAGCTGCAGAGGAGAATCAGAGTTTAGCTGTTGTTTCTGCTGCTTCAGACCAAGTAAGTGAATAATTACAAAACAACACCATCTTCCGCAAGTCCCAAAGGAGGGGAGATAGTGTAAGATTTAAAGGGCTGTTATTTTTTGGTACATGGAAACAAGGCAAGGCAACAATCCTCTTCAACCTTTACACAAAGATTACACAGAAAATGAGTCACCGATCCCACACAAAGTTCTCAAATACCACTGGTATATCTACACAATGAAACCAAGGCAGAGCCCAGTGTCTGCCCCGGGACTCATGTTGCTTCACTGGTGAGTCAGACTGCTTTTACAGCTCACACACTGACATTTACATTTCTAAAGAAAGGCTGCAGACAAAAAAAGCAAGTGAAAGGGGACAGTGAATGTTCAAGACACAGACTTCCACTCCAGATTCTTTTTACCTTCTGTGTCTCAATGTGCTTCTCCAGTATTTCCTGCTTCTTCTTCCTTACATCCTGCTGTAATCGCAGAGCTTCCTGTGAAATAAAGCATGAGATGTCATTAGGTACTGCCTCTTGGAATTAGTATCAAAATGAAGTATAATTCCCATGTTACTTTCCTATCGTGTCTTTCCTGCTGAATCCCTCCCCTTCCCATTTTATCATCATTCCATTTATTTCCCCTCTTACCTGTTTCTTCTTCAAGGCTTCCTCAGACGTTTTTTGGGCTGCCTTCAGGGCAGCAGGATTGTATACAGTCTTTGTTAAGCCCATGGACGTAGAAAACACCTGAAAGTGAGGAGAAAAACAACAGCACATAGCATTAATGAGAAAGTAAAAAAAAAAAAAAAAAGCTAAACAAGTAAATTTGAACAGTAAGAACACTAACCTTTTCAACAGGAGCTGCTGGTTTGGCAGAGAAACCCAAACGGTCTTTCACAGACACCTTGGAGGAATTCTGCTGCAATGGGGGGAAAAAATGCATGAAGTTAATACACACACCTTCTGGAGAGTTTGACAAGCATATGCGAAAAAACACGTCCTCAACACCGTCACCCACACACACCTGAGAGGCTACATTGGAATCTGGTGAGGGCTCAGAGTTTGAAGTGAGCAGGGGTCCAAGGCGATCTTTGACAGACTGCTTAAGAGACGTGGCTGAGGGCTGCTGGACGATAAAGGAGATGTTAACAACAGTCTGCCTGGATTAATGCATTTGAGCATAACCTCTGTCAAGACTGACTATTCTAATATTTCATCTTCCAGTTTTTTTCCTTGTGCTGATCTTATGGTGAAACTTCTGCTCTATCAACTGATTACTACATGACTCAACACTCAGTTAAAGTATTCAGTATCCCCTGTACTGTAATTGTATGTGGAGGCACATAAGGCAACAGGTTTTCAGAAGTGACAAAATGTGAAAGCAAAGAGAGAAGAACTGTGTAGTGCAAGCAGCACCATGACAGCTTTTGTTGTCCTGACCCTGAAATTAGATTTGCCTGTCTGTGTTGTATTTAGGAGCAAAATGCAAAGTGTGTGGTGCAACGGTGGGAGCAGAGGCACACACAGGTTAAAGGCTTGTTCAAGTGAGGCAGCAAGTTCTTTGACTTTAGTTGGGAAAAAAAAGAGCCTGTTTCTTTGTTCAACATGATAATTCTATTCAGCTGGGTATGCAGAAGATGCTAAATTAAACCAGCTCATCAATCCTTTTTGTCATTCCAATTTTCTCTTTAGCAAAGATGGAGTTGCATGTTTTTGTGCAAATGCTCGTGTGAGATACACTGAGTATAACCGATTCTGTTCATGAAAAAAATAAAAAAATAAACACCATCCCAACTAAATATTCCCAGAGAAGTGTCTAGTTGACAATGCTGAACTGTTGTCCCCCAAGACTTCACACTTTGCACTAGTTGCTGCAACGTGATGAAAATAGGGCCCTCTGAGGCTTTTGGGAATATTGTTTATGTTTGGCCAGTTACTGATCATTAGAGGAACAATAAACCAACTATAAAATGTTCCCAGAAGTCTATTTTACTGCACATCATTGCTAAAAGAAAAAGTCAAAGCTGAGGAAAAATTTTTAAAGAAGAAATTTTAGGTCATAATTTCTCATTCTATGACCACTCTTACAGGAAAAAAATAACCAATACAAACACCAGTAATATTTTGTGTTGGTGTTGAGGCATTTTATAATAGATTTAAATGAAATTTTACCATGGGAGGCTGTGACTGAGGCTGCTGCTGTGAGTGAGACTGGCCCTGGCTCTGTGCATCACTCCCATCGTCACGAAACCAGTGCACCCTGATGAAGCGGTTGTTGAGAACAGCCTCTGTGCTTTGAATCGCCAGCTTGGCTTCATCTGGAGTCGCAAACTGGATCAGTGCCCCCTCTGGGTCATTTTGGAAGGCAACCTGTCATGTTAAAGGCAAACTGTGATTTTCACAGTATCATCTTAACTGTGACAGTTATTGTGTATACTGTGTTATCACTTTACTATCCTTAAAAAAACAACGCATGAATTTTCTTTACCTGAAGTTTCTTCTGTAGCATTTGCTGGCTTCACACTAATTGGCTAAACCATAGCACCATATAAGCTAAATTTAAAAGCAAATATATTCATCAACCTAAACCTCGACACAAACCAAAATTGAAACAAATATTCCCTATATTCAAACCATAAAACAGACATTGTTTAAAATTACTTTCACCATACACATATAAGCATATACATATTTTTATATTATTTGTGAATAGTAAAACTATTTAAAATCAATTTATTGACTACATACAATCCTGTGATTTTCATGCATAGCAACACATGGACACTGACCTGTAGGTTGACAATGGTGCCAAACTTGCTGAAATGTTCATTGAGTTTGCTGATGTTGTTGAGCTCGGGAGGAATTTGCCGAACCAGCAGCTTGGTGTTGGGAGAGAATGGGACTCTTTTGTGGTAGCTCTGGTGGTTGGGCTTGTTAAAGTTAGGTCTGAGTGGAGAAGAGAAATTGGGAAACAATTTGTTAAACAACTGGGTTAACAGGCAGAATACGACTTTTATTGTCTTATGTGACAGGACAAAATGTGTCTTACTTATCAAACCAAGGCTTCTTGGCGGGGAGGCCTCCATCGTGTGAAAGAGGTGGTCTCTTCCTCGAATCAGATTCCATGACGATCCTCATGCTGTTGTTTGGGATTTTTTCTGTTGAGAAACAAACTAACAGGTCAGTTTGCAGACCACAGAGTACTTTAAGGCAGGACTTTTATACATATCGTATTCAATACTTGTATTTAAAAGTACCAAACATTCTAAGAGCAGGATCAAAAGTACATGCATGTTTATAGCTCCAGTGCTCCAGTACGTGACAACAATACCTCTTGGTGGATGATCCACCTCCCCCATTGTGAGGCCAATCAGGTTGCGTCTCTGGGCATTTACCCGATGCCGGTACATCGGCCTGGAGGTGTTGGTGATGCTGGGAGCCTCAGGATTGTACACATCTGACTCATAGTTATCTGGTCAGCGGAGAGAGAGGATAGTTTCACTCATAAAAGAGCAAGGTAAGGTATAGGAACAGTTATTTAAGTACAAAATTGCATCTCAAAAACTTAAAAAAAACAAAAAAAAAAAAAACAAATAAACATAACCAGTACCAGGTGGAAAGCGTGGCACTGATGCCTGGGGAAGAGAGGAGCGCATCCCGGAAGTGACAATAGTGGGAACAGAGCTGGTCATGGAGTTGGGAGGAGCATCCATGCCTGAAGGTTGCAAAGGAGGAAGTGGAGGAGGTGGACCTGTTTCAGACAGAGGAAATGATTTACTATATATGAAGTTCCCTTTTGCTGAGATCTACTTTCAGAGACACTCTTAAGTTAATCTTATCAATCAAACAGTCTATTTTCAATTTCAGTTAACACTTCATGTTGGTTTTCTTTACTTCCTGTTCAGTCATAATAGCAGCTGACAGGATACAGACTTTGAGTCGTCAAACATTATAATTAATCGATAAATTAATTAACAATTCAATTGATGGTTACCATCATATACCTTTCATGATTATAATAAAAAAAATAAAATACAAAAAGATTGCAAATTTGACATCCTATGACAAAAAATATTGGAAAAAAGAATTTATTACCACATGGAAACAACACAATAGCTTTTTGGCATATGACATCATATACAAGATGCAGTGTC